>CM032229.1:164702500-164767500 GCA_019009955.1 Riptortus pedestris | reverse complement strand
TCCGTTTATATATAAACTACTTACCTAAATCATAAGTCATAGTTTTATAGTGATACTTTACAAGTCAAAAATTAGTGTGAAATTTAATAATAAACATGATATGTACAAAAATAGTTAGATACACTTTATCATAAATTGTATACTTTAGTTGGATTACTAGTTTTAGCTATTCCACTTATACTTTTCGTAAATTTCTGCATATTCCTTCAAAAACAATGGTCTAAAAATTTCATGTATCATTGATACTGAATATAAAGAAATTCGTTTGCTACCTATAGTAGACAGTGATTAAAAAAGAAATTTATTTATTTCTTAATGATAATAGAGCTTGTACAAGGTCACTTATTTGATTCCTAACATAGTGGATAGAAAGGACTAGATTTATAAAAATGTTATATGAAAACAGAAAATACTCCATACAAATCATTAATAGAAGCGGCAAATTTCGACATTCAAAATCTAAAAAAATGTTTTATATAATCTAGGGATTAAAAATAAATGAATAAGTAAATTAGGTGTGTTTGTATACAGAGATTCACTAAAGCGTATAAATGATGGTGAAGTTGTTGGAACAGGAAAATTATTCGGATACTATTATTATCATCAATTAAACGACCTAATTTATAAGGATTTAATTTAATTATCCATTACATTCGGGGCCATACATTTGGCGTTAATCTAGCATGTGACAGTTATTTTTTAACTATTATCCTGTTACAGAAACAAAATTAATTATAATTATAATAATATTTTTCCATGTAAAGCAGCAAAAAGATTAAGTATTTTCCTTAATTTTTCCGAACATTCTCTTAAAAAAAAATTCTAAATCTTCAATAGAATAAAAAGTCACATATACTCGTAAATGACTTTTTTATATCTTCATAATCTCAATTTCTTTAATGTAATAGTCTATAGAGTAGCTTAAAACCATGAAATAAATTAAATTGGCAAATGATAAGAATAAAACAATCTACTGTCCTGGATTTTGTTTCAAGTCCATAGTGTTCAAGGTGATAATGGCCAAATGATGGTGTTAGGGCGTGCGGTTAGCTTTTGCGGTAATAATAATAGAGCTATTTCGGCACCAAAATGTAAAGGCGGGAAGCTTTTTAAAGGCAAGAATAAGAGAGCATTAGACTGAAATATTTACTGTTTTATGGAAAGATGAGGGGAAATAATACAAGTCACTATTTGAGTTCTCCAAAGAATCAAGTATATTGAATTGATTAAGCAACATATAATACACTTTATAGATATAGAGGTTGAAAAAGAAACAAAGGAAACTTAACTTTATAAAATAATTTAGTGGCAAGCCAATAATATATATAATATAGAATGATCGATCGGTCCTATAGTATGAGTACTCATTTAATAATTTACGTAGATAATGCTAGCATTATTAGAAGTAGGTACCTGCGGGAAACATATACTTTCCTTGAAGTGGAGTCTTCTTCCGGTGTTATTTTCTGTGTTCCCTATCAGATTCAGTCTTCTAGCTGGTTGCGGTGATCCGTATATGATGGTAGCGTTGCGGGAGATGAAAGATTGACTATAACTGTAGCGGTAGAACCGTCCCTGGAGAGGCCAACTGAGCGGTTATCTATGAAGCGGTGTACACACTTTACTGTAGCGGAGAAACGACCTCGGAGGGGGCAAAGCCCCACTGGCCGTAGAAACGACCCCTGAGAGCGTTAAAGCCCAACTGAACGTATCTTTGTAACTAGCCGATGCCTTCTTGAGCGGCAACTTAGATTACAGCCTTGGTAATCTGCATGTGTGTGGCGGGTTTGTGAACTCAGCGAGCGCGGGAAATTCAAATTCAAATGACGACTGAACAGATGGTGAAGTTGTTGGAACAGGAAAATTATTTGGATATTATTACATTTAATTTATATATAATTATCTATTACATTTGGGCGCAATTATACATCGCATACATTTGGCGTTAAGCCAGTATGTGGCAGTTTTCTTTGTTTTGTTTTTTTTAACTATTATCATGTTACAGAAACAATTATAATTATTTTAGTGAATACTGGGCACAAGAATAAATTAAATTGGCAAATGATACGAATAAAACAATCTACTGTCCTGGATTTTGTTTCAAGTCCATAGTGTTCAAGAAATAATATTTATCAATTACCACACTCTACATATAAAACGTCCAATTAAAAAGAAAAGTACAGTCCAGAGTTTTATATATATTTTTAGTGAATACTGGGGTTTAATTATGAAATGAAAAAGTGTCTAATTGTATCAAACGGCTATTCACATCATTTTAGTGGTAGATGTATGATAAAAAATAAACTAATAAGTGAAAATCTGTTCAAAGGTTAAAAAAAAAATCCCTTCCTTGAAAGTGAAGTTTGTTCTTCTGTCAAATGAAGGGTTCAAATAAAGCTTGGAAATAATGTTAATATCTAAGAAAGAAATGTTGTGCAGTGTTCATGGAGGGATGACAACGGGAAAGGTTTTTTTTATCGGTTCAACACAGGAAGTTATTGTAAATTGGTTAATACACGAGAAGACTTGCTAAACATGTAGATATTATATAGATATTAATTAGTATGGAGAGGATAGCTGAGGCCTATGAGTATAATAATTATTTAGCTATAATTTCAAAGTATATATATTCGCAAGGAGTTATTAGTGTAAGCTGAAATGGACTGACTAGAGCTGATCTCAAGACAAACTGATCACGGTCCTGTGTTCCATCCTGAATACTAAGTAGGTTGTTCTCCAGGAAGTTGCCTGTTTAGATATAATGTTTATTTTTGTAAAGAGATAAACATTTTAAGTAAATGTAAGTCAATATATTAAGAAAATAATATATACCTCAGATTAATTATATTCCTGATCTACATTATATATGTTATACGTCCTGTTGAACAGCAATCTGTGCTATGATGTGATATAAATTAATTAATATTCTGCATTAACATGTATAACAGATATAACGTTATTATTATATTCCCAGTATTATGCATTAAGAAGTAAATGTAAATAAGGAGAGAGAGTTTACTAATTATAAATAGTTGATTACGGCAGCATTAAACTGCTTAATAATTACCGAGATGTAGTCATGGGTTTTCTAATTATTTTGATTACTAATTGAAACATAACAAAAAAATAATGATATACGATGTATCTTAGCTACTAAATAGTTCATAATCTGTTTTGTTTTATACCAAAGGAATCTTCAATATAAAAGAGGCCAAAGAAAAAACCCAGGAGTTCCATCTGCTTTAACTAAGCAGATTTCCCAGCATCAATAGTATAACAAAAATCGATCTAGCCTTCGATTCATAATAACAGAGATATATTGAATTTTCGAATCACCCCCCTATTATTCCGGATCCGATTTCAGCCATTAACTACTATGATCTTGAGTGTTGAATGAAACTATTAAATATCAAGTATGGTGTTGAACAAAACGACATTTTCGAGTTAAGAACGTAAAATCTTAAATGGTGACGTCATCATATTTATATGCGTGGACCTCACAAAAAAGTTCTTAGAAAACAATAATTTGGTACAAAAGCTTCCAATAAAGTCAGCTTATTCTTTATATGACATGAGTAGGAGTGGGCCTTTACTATAGGCTGAAATCTAAAAAGTCCAAGAATTTCGGTTAACATTCGTATTACAGAAAATATTTATATGGCAATATGTATAGGCAATTAAATTTTCCATAACATAGGTTTACACAATCTTTCAATCCGACGTATAATAGCCGACAAATTTCGAGTATTCGAAATTTCCCCTTCTTAACCCCCCCTTCCCCTCAATCCGATTTCAGCCCGTAATGAACTCTTTAGTTTTACATAAAACACTTATATATTGAGTTTTGTAACGATCATACAAAAATTGCGTCCATTAGAGCAGTAACAGGCAGTTATTTATGTGTGTATATTTTTAATTTGGAATGGATCTCATTTTCGTCATCTTCTAGGTAGGATCGATGTGCATTTGTGGACATTTTTCAAAAATCGCGTCATGTGTACGACCTCAATACAACTTTTATATTGTCGATTATTTCCTTACTTTCTCCTTGAAATTGTTTGGAGAGAGATTTTTAGTTTTGACAAGAATAATGAGCTAGAAAATGAACACCAACATTGAAACTATGAACCTCAGTATATTCCGACACCACTTTAAACGCATAACGACCATATAAGCTCTGCCACCTGTATTTACATTAGGCAAACATCTTGTACGAAGAGTCTGCGTACACGAGAATAATCTCCCACATGGAACGACGAAAAATCCTATTCATTGTTACTTCCATTGTACGAATCTTATTAAATAAATCACCTGCTTCTCTAGGTTTACAAAACGAAATTAAGTTCAACGCTTTATCTATCAGGGCTAACCTCAGCCCCCAATATTTTTAATATCAACGTCTGATAAACGACTTTTTCTAATAATTACTGATATTCAAAGAAAAAAGTCCGTCACGCAGGGGCTGCGTAAACTAAGCAGATTTCCCACATGGAGTTTTACAATAGAGAAATCTGCCTAATAACAACTGTAGTAGTAAGAAACCTCTGAACCTATTCACGAGGGACGAATAGTAACGGAAACGGCCGCCAGAGCTCTCGGCGGAAAGTCCGAACAGCCGACCCCTGGCGACCACACACAGAATACAAATGCAAATATCTCGGTTAATATTCAATATACTGAATAGATGTATAGAACAATATCCGACGTATAATAACGGAGATATTTTGAATTTTCAAAAAACCCCCATCTAACCCCCCCCCCCCACCCACTGGTCCAATTTCAGTCATTAACGAACTTGATCTTTCTTTTTACATAAAACGATTAAATATTGAGTTTGGTAACGATCAAACAAAAATTGCGACTGGTAGAGCGTTAACAGACAAATATATATATAATTCTGAACGAACCTAATTTTCATCAACTCCTGGATAGGATCGATGGACGTTTGACGAAATTTTTCGAAACTCGCGTCATGAGTACGACCTCAAAAGCTGAATTTTCTCAAGGGAAATCTGCTAAAAAAAACTATCTTACGGCGTTGAACAACTTACAGTAGCTGTCTGCCAAAACGATCAGACCCACGCCATATGTCAGAAGTAAAAGCCATACACTAGTATACATAATCGATAATCCCAGCTCTCAGAAACAAATAGCCTTCACACATTAATGTTCTATTATGTCTAATGAGAGCTACCATGTAGTAGTTTAATTCGGTGTAGCAATCCCATTTCGCCATCTGACAGGGCACAATCCACAACTATCAACCTCTATACAGTTATACGCCTGCACATAATTTCTAAACATTAATGCAAATTAAGAGATTTCCATATAGCAGTGACGGCTTACGTTATTCCTGGTTTGAATTGAGTTTAGTGGCAATAGTACAAAGTCTTTATAAAGTAAATTGTCTCCTTTCCTTATATATATTACATAATAATTTACTTTTGACTTATATTTCATAAATTAAAATTTATTATTCTGTTTCGTTTTGCTTATGTAAAACCTCCTCCTTTTTTTACACATTTATTGTCTATTGGTCATGAGTAAGTTGTTAATAAACATTTAGGCTTGGTTAATGTTTGGCATTTTCATTAAAACTCATTAACAGCCTTTATTAATCATTAAAAAATCTTATGAAAATGTATAATTGTTTTAGAATGTACGTTACAGGTTATCACCAGTAAACTATTTACAGTATTATAATTGATAAAGCTGATTATTATAAATTCAAAATGTAATCTAAAGTACAGAAACAATTAGTTCTTATTTTCCAGCTACTGTCGGCATTCGTAGTGCTATACTTTTCAATAACGGAAAATATGTAACCAAGGTCTCGTCTATGATATTGTGGTATTGGTTGTGTGTGTTTCTGTTTACATACAAATTTTTATTTCTGTTTCAAGTCCTCTGATTAAGGGCTGATCTAGTAAGGAGTTTAGGTTAGGTTAATTGTTTTGTTTTTTTTTTTTTGCGAGAAAGTACTAGGTTATTACGCCCTAAATACTGTTTGTACGAGTGTGTGTGTGATTTTAAGTTAAAATGTTGTGCTCAAGCAACTTATGTAGTTTAAGAAATTACTACTTCATTGTTGCAGGTTCTATTATGTCCTAGTTAATTAATTATAATATTTACTTGCATACATACGTATTCTTATTTTTTTTTTTTTTTTGTGGCGTGTCAACCATTCTGGTCATTAAAGTCAAACCGTTTTTGTGGATTATTAATATCAGAATATTTTAATATGTATTATTTCATCTTATTTATTTGTTGATATCTGTATCTAGTGTTTATATATATATTATATATATATATATATATATATATATATATATCCTTTTCTTTTTATACATTTTTTTAAATATTTTTATTTTGATCTAGTACTTATATAATGTCATTTAATATACAAAATATATTATTTATATTTTGTTTGAAAATAAAGTAAAAAGAGTCATTTTTTGTTTCTTGTATAGTAATTATTTTTGTAACGTAATTTTCAATCTTGATAGTGACTGAAGCAATAGCTTTACTAGAAAAAGTCCGTCACGCAGGGGCTGGGTAAACTAAGCAGATTTCCATCGTTAAGTTTAGTAATAGATAAATATACATACTGCTAACACAACAACACCGTGAATAAATACAAACGGAAATAAGAAATGTTTCATCCAATTTCAATAACCTGCCGACAGGAAGCGTTAGGTTAGAAATGTAAACAAACGGGTCGGCCCGCCTCACACCGGAATGAAAAACAATTACTGAAATATATCAGAATATAACACATTAATTTTATTGAGAACTATTTACTATATCTAGTACTGTGATTAATAATGAGTCAGAATAATTGTTATCTCAATCAATAAAATTGTAGTAGTCCAAAACTTTAAGATGGGGGGTTGGAGTCACCAGGGCATATTTGCACGTATCTCGTATAATAAAGGTCTCTTGAATACAATTTTTGGAATTTAAACTTCCAATAATGTGATTTATTATGTAGCAGAGTATTGTTTACGTAACATGAGTAGAAGTGGCGGTTTGCTGTAAACTGAAAAATGCAAATATCTCTGTTAATATTCAAGATAGAGAATAAACGTATATTAGAATATTTATAGTAAATATAATTTGCAATAAGATTGGTTATGAGTGCAATAAGATTGGTTATAAGTTCAGGAATGACTAAAATCGGACTAGTGGGAGAGGGGGTTTAGAAGGGGGATTTTTGAAAATTCGAAATATCTCCGTTATTATGAGTCGGATCGAAAAACTGTATATAATCAATCTTATTGCAAATTACATTTACTATAAATAGTGTTTTATAGATTTATTTTGTATCTTGAATATTAACCGAGGTATTTGCATTTGTATTCTGTGTGTGGTGTGCGGGAGTTGGCTATGTTCGGTACTTTCCGCCGAGAGCTCTGGCGGCCGTTTCCGTAACTGTTCGTCACTCGTGAATAAGTTTAGAGATCCCTTACTACTACAGTTGTTATTGGGCAGATTTCTCTATTGTATAACTTCACGTGGAAAATCTCCTTAGTTTACGCAGCCCCTGCGTGACAGACTTTTTTTCCTCCTCATAGTAACCCATAGTCTCCATTGCCACATGTCATATTGCATGTATCAGTATGTTTAAATACATTTTTATTTTACAATATTTACACGTTAAACAACCATCTAATCAAATATAATATAAAGCATTATAATAATATTAATAAAATAAAATATTCAAATAAGTAAGATAATTACAAATGAAATTAATAAATGAAAATAAAATAAAAACAAACAAATTAATTAACCCTAGTATTACCGACCTCTCCCAGGTCGCATGGATTACCAAGGGGGGCTCCTCGAGCCCACAACTTAAAAACCTTTTATTTTGGTTCTATAATTTTTTAAAAAAATTTATTTCTATTGGATTATGTTTAATGAACGTTTCTTATGACACCTGTGAAAAAAAAAATTAAAAAAAAAATTAAATACAAAAATAAAAAAAAAAGTTCGGATGGGGAAAAAGGATGACTTTTAAATTAAATGTAATTTTTATTCTACTAGAGGAACATATCTAAACATTGTAGGAATAAAAAGTTATCTATATCTAAGTTATTATATTATTATAATAGAATAATAATTTAAGAAAATCTAATTATCAGATTCGTAATTTGCAATTATCGGTGCTCTTGCACAATAATTTTTTTTTCCGAGTGTTTGTTTATACACTGAACGTTTACATTTGAAGCAACGCTGCTTAGATTTTGATAGGTTGTTGTATTTTTCTTTTTTTGATTTGGCTTCTCTAACACAAGTGTAACACCTTAGCCTTCCACTTGATGAACCTTGTTCCTCCAATTGGGGATAAATCAGTTCTCGCCCTAGAGCATGCTCCATGGCCTTCACTGAAGATCTAGGAATGCCCACAAGATTTTCACTCCTTTCAGCAGCACACAATTTTACTAAACTCTCAGATATTTCAAATAAAAAGTACTTTCTTCGACCAGCACTATTTCTTCTCCATGTTGTGTCCCAGGATGCAGCATGGACTAACTGTTTCCCTTAGTTGGGAACAAACCTAGAAAATCTTCTCTTTTCTAAAAAAGTACCTATCAGGAGCAATAATTATAACCATCTCAGTAATATATTTTTTATATGAAAAAAAATTATAGGGGAGAATATATATATTTTTGATGTTTATATAAGTCCTTCTTTAAATCCTCGGAACGGAAGCCCGAAGAAAATTTAGGTTGGGGCTCAGGTTAGCCATGCGAGTTAAAGCGTTGACCTTTATCTCACATGGTAAACCTAGAGTGGCGAGTTCGATTCTCGCCTGGGCAAAGGAAATTATTTAGTGACCAAATTCATTGAATAACATCCTAAAATCCCACCCTGGCTAGAAACGGGTGGTAACCTGTAGATAACCCCTCCCAATTAGCCTGAGTTGCAAAAAGTGGACGTTAATAAATAATAATAATAATAGATTAAATGATTTTCCTAAATGAGAATCTATTTGTGAGGTTGTTTTCATGACCCGAATTTGATCAAAAAATTTCAAATTCCCCTATTTTCAATTCTTTTATATGTTTCGAAGATACATAAAACATGGCATTTGTCAGACCAAACATTCGAATCGATAAATCAATAAGAGGACTTGCTTTTTTTTTTTTTTATTTCATCCAAATTGTTCTGTACAATAGTTCGAATGAATGTGGTCTTATATATATATTCAACATATGACATGAGTAAAATATTATGTTCTAGGAAGAAAAGATTCTAAAATAAATTTAAAAAAAAATAATAAAAAAATCCTCAAAATCATTTTACAAAAGACGTAGGTTTCCTTCAGAATTGTGTTGTAGTGGCGGGGAAGCCATTGTTAGGTCCCGCGTTTCGGCACCAAAATGTAAAGGCGGGAAGCTTTTTAAAAGCAATAATAACAGAGCATTAGTCTGAAATAAAAGTATTAAAGAGATAATTTCCTCATAAGAAAGCATTAGACTGAAGTATTTACTATTTTATGGAAAGATGAGGGTGAATAATACAAGTCACTATTTGAGTTCTCCAAAGAATCAAGTATATATTGAATAAGTAACATATAATAAACTTTATAGTAATGAAGCTAATTTTATACAACTCAAACCTTAAACGAATGCTAATTTAGGGACTAACCTTATATCTAATTGAACCAAACATTAACATTTATTGATATGGAGGTTGAAAAAAGAAACAAAGGAAATTTAACTTTATGTATATATATATACAATATAATGATCGATCGGTCCTATATTATGAGTACTCATTTAACAGTTTGCGTAAATAATGCTAGCATTATAATAAGAAGTACTTAGGTACCTGCGGGAAACATAAACTTTCCATGAAGTGGATTTTTCTTCCTGTGTTATTTTGTGTTCCCAATGAGATTCTGTCTTCTAGCTGGTGAATACTGGTTGCGGAGACCTTTGTTTTCGATGCGGCGATCCTTTTCTGACACTAGAGTTGCGGGCGGTGAATACTATTCTCTCTTTTGCGGAGCCAACTACCCGTCCTTTCTCATTCGGGCGAGGGAAACCAACTGCTCACTAATGTAATGGCCGCTCGGATCAAACGGGCTCTTTTCTTTAGGCTAGCGCGGCAGTTTCCTCTCCTGGCCACCCCTTACGTGATCTCCATACGTGCGGCAGGTTTGTGAACTAAGCGAGCGCGAGAAATTCAATTCAAAGACGACTGAACAGTGTTATAATAGACATCTAGCCTATTTTAAAATTTGGCAATTTTCGAAATGACGAGCTAATCTGGTCATTTCATTGGTAAAGCAAATTTTTTAAATAACTGTACATAATTAGGCATGATGATGTCTTTCAAACAATACGGGGATTAACCAAGTTCAATTTTTACAACCAACTTTCAGAAAACACCGTAAACTTTAATTAACACTCTTACCGAAACATGAATTCCGTGACGTAAACCGAATCATCCGGTCGCACAGGCCTGGAAGGGTTAATAGTAATTCCCATCAACAAATTCGTTATTTTTATTTATTGATTGAATAACTTGTATCACATTTAATCTATTATTGTCATTTTTAACCCTTTCATTGAAATCACTGTCATCCGTACGATATATAGATCGTGACGATGAGCGTTTTATTGGTCCATGGCTCGTGGAAGGCTCCATAGCAAATCATATACTATGTAAAACACACACGAAAAGAATACGATCAAACAGTGTTACAAGCTATAATGAAAGGTACACAACATCACGACATACGTAAACCGAATTACCCCGTATCTTAGACCAGCAATACGTAGGCTGTTAACCGAAACAAGAGGTACACGAGACCGGAGCAAAACGAGCAATAGCTAGTCAAGGTCGAATGCCGTTGACAAACTAATCCAAAACACTTTCTGTGTGTAGAGGAAGGAAAGACTCACAGCTAATGAGGTGGAGAGCCCACCAATATTAGCAGGTCTACCAATACATGAAATATGAAAATCTCTACCGGCCTCTCAGACCGGTGTTAATCTTCCAACTGGGATCATTTTTATTGAAGAGGAACAAATAATATTTTTATCAAGACGACGATGTTAATATTGAAACTGCTAGACATTTTCGATACTGTAATATCTCTTGATGAAATCAGTGAACGTCACCGCAATTTAAATTTCTAATTTCTACCATATTACTGGTGCAACGGAAATATTTCGTCTCATTTAGACTGGAGCTGTGTCATTCAGAGGAATGCTAATGTCGGACGAGTAGAGGACGGTATTCACAGAAGCTAAAAAATACATTTCTCATAGCTGTCACTATATTTTCATAAAAATTTTAAAAATAGTCGTAGGAAGTAACATGGTCTACATGGTTTCGTAAAAGCACTCATTGATGTATAAACTTATGGAGTTGGCGTTTGACCAAACAAAAAAATTAGTCTTTTAGTTCGTAATGAAACTCTTTAAAATACCAAGTTTGTTAAAGATCAAATAAAGATTTTTGAATTTAAATGTATGTGAACCTTAAAGTAAACTAAGGTTCATATCAGCATATTCATGATGTAAAGGCAACACCATGTAGTAGTAACTATTGGTGTTTCTTTTCTAACGATGCTATTTTCGTATTGCTATACCCACCGAAATTCATGAGTTGTTTTAGGCATTGAAAAAGTGACTTTCTAAACTTCCGTCATTCTCAATTTAAATAGATTTCTTACGAAATTGTTGAATCTTATGATATGTTCACGAAGCTCTCCTTTCTGGTTTTGCTCCTGCAGACTTATATCTTGATTTTATTATATTGCATTACTTTTGTTTGAACAAATGTAATCCATTGGACATTGCTTGTTATCAGTTGGTAGGGTCCACGTGTGTCTCCTTCTTGGAACTCTCTGAGCACTGAGCTGAATACTTACATCATTTAGCCACTCTGTCATTTTTATTATTAACGTCTACTTTTTGCTACTATGGCTAATTGGGATGGCTTAACAACAAGGTACCACCTTTTTTTCCCAGTGTGGGACTAAGGATTTTTTTTAATGAGTTCATCACGAAATGAATTCCTCTTGCCCTGGTGATAGAGCTTAATGCCAACCATTTAACCCCCATGGCTAACCTGAGCTCCTACTTTATTTAACCCTAGAACGGTAGTGATATTATTTCCCGCTTAATGGTATTGATACGTAAATTTTACGTGTGCAACTGATAATTGGTGAAATTATTCAAAATTTGTTAATGTTTGGGACTATTTTTTTATTTTATTAAAACATACACTTTTCTTTAACTTATATCTAAGTTAATATCTAATAATGTGCACGGCAATCCTTTCAGGCGCTTGGTTCGAAACACGTTCCGGAGGTTGTGTGCTCCATTCATATCCATTCTTACCAAGGACTACCCCGCCTTCTACATTTATTGTAACTGATCTGTCAATATTGTGTGGTTGAGAGGTTTTAGGTTTTTTTTGCCTCTGTATTTCTTCTCTTTCTACGATTGCCTTGATGTTTTCTAAAATTTGCTGACTCTCATCGCTATCTAGCCCACTCTATGTTGCAATCATTTCCGAAGGCTCAACCTCCTCATCACTTGGAGAATACTCCGGATCATCATCGGATTATCAATATCCATCTATTTCATAATTGTCATTTTCCCAATCTGACCCATCGGAGAGTTCTTTCAACAAATTTCTTCGTCCGTTGAATATTTTTTCTCCATTTTTCAGAGTCTATAAACAGATTATTATTATTGTTATTTATATTCTCTCTATACAACTTTGTCTTTTTATATTAAAAAAATAAAAGTTAAAAACATTAAAAGAAAATAAATTAGAATATAAAAATAAATTGAGAATAATATTAACTAAGTTATAGCATAAAAACCGGTTATTAGTAGCGATACGTAAATTTTACGTGCCAAAAAGTTGCGGTTAATAGTATTGATACGTAAATATTACGTGTCGTTTTTATTTCAAAAAATAGTATTGGACGATTGGAAAGGTTCACTTAGCTGCATTTGGCGGAGGTCAAGTCCCAACTGTCTGGAGGGCTCATAGCTGAGGGGTGAGGGTGGTGGGGTCGTTAACGGCCCTTTGATAACAGTTCAAACCAGATCATACGTAATTTTTACGTTCACTACCATTCTAGGGTTAACAAAAGTTAATCTAAAAATATTTTCATTCTCAAAAAGAGAAAAACATAATATCTCTTTGGGGCCATGTTAGGCATGTGAGTTAAAGCATCCCATTTAATCTAAACCTAGAGCGGCGAGTTCCATTCCCGCCTTGGGCAATAGGAGTTAATTTAGTGCCGAAATTCACTAAATTAAACCATAGCCCCAGCCTGGCTAGAAAAGGGTGGTAACTTGTAGATAACCAGTCCCAAATAGCCTAAGCTGCAAAAAGTGGACGTTAATATATATATATATATATATATATATATATATATATATATATATACACACACACACACACATATAAACATGATATTTCATTTCACACACGTTTCCAATTGTTATCACAAAATCATTGTTCTTACAGAAGTGATTTAGCTTTACGACTCTATTGTCACTATTTCTCAGCTACCGTCAACTCTTACTGAATCAAAGCTTTTAAGAAGTGTTTTCTGGAGACAGAATCCTCACATCTGATTTTGCAAAGGTGAGTACTGCTAAAAGCTGTCAATGGGGACGCAGTTCCTTCGGAAATCGGAACTTTTTTTTTACTCGAAAGGGTAGGTTAATCCGAGCCGGACAGTTAATTCGGAGGGTTGGTGGAAGGGTTGACATTGAATAGATGCAGAGGAAAGGGAACAATGGCCGGGCAACCATCCGTCCCCTGAATTACCTGATTTGTCAACCACCTACACTGCCGGGTGCCAAGTATGGACACCTTACTCCTAAACCACTCCATTCTACTGTAAACTGAGAGCTAAGGCCTTCCCGTCAGCTCTCAGGACTGTAAAATGGTTCGCTTTTTAATAAAAAAAAAATAAGTGATTTCACATAAAAGAAATCAAAGGCTGGCTAGATATTTTCTGATCTTTTTATTTTAAATAATAAGTTTAAAGAACTTTCTTCGTCCTAGAAAAAGATGAGAGAAATTTCTATTCTATGAAAACTGTGCATTTATAACACATTATATAAAATACAGTATTAGAGTTGTACCCACAACTACCACCAGTCAAGAGAAGAAATAAGAAATAAAGAATATAATGGAGAATGGAGTCATCTGCAATGTAAGGAGGAGGTGAAAATCTGCTTAGATTACGCAGCACCTGCGTGAAGGCAATTTTCCCTCATCGTACAAAGTATAGGAAGTAGTGTAATCATAAAATATGCCAGTTTTCAGATTTCATCGGAATTATCTACTTTGAACATTATTTGACACGTTTTGGCGTGACTTTAAACAGTCCTGCCTGCTAAACCCAGAAGAAATTTTGCCTCCAACCATATTATAAATATATTAACTAATGATTAATTTTATTGCAATTATTATTGCTTCTAGTAGAGAATAACGAAGCTACAACACAATACATTGTGCAATTGGGCAAATTTAATCTCTTAGAGTTAGTTGTAGATGACCAAATTTATTAAATAATTCCAATAAATATATTTTTGTGGTAGAGTGAATACTTTTCTAATTTATAAAACGATGATTAAGAAATATAAGATTTATACTTTGGTTCTTAGAAAGCGATTTAAAAGAGTATTCCAGCAATTGCTTTGAACCTCAATTGCTTTAAAAAAAGTTGTTAGGGGGTGTTAATCCCTGGATAAATATTTCTCATATTGCTTTTAATCTATTTTGAACTTCAACCATTATGTCTAAAGTCATTAGAATTTATCACTGAAATGGCAAATTTAATTACCTATGCCTAATTTTGGTAAAAACTGCCTTTTTTCTGCATAGCTCTTCAAAAATAAATAATACCTTTTACAGGTTCATGGTTTCATTGCCATGATTTTAATTTAAAGATTTCTTTTCAAATATTTTATTAGTCTTATTGGATGGACTCTTATTATGATTTTTGAATTGGAATAACCCCTAAATTTAAGTTTGTCACATAATTCAAAAAGGTTAGCCTTTGAACATTGAAATTTCATGTTTAGGATTGTTGTAATATCTAACTAGGATCCCATACTTTTAATATTTTAATTGAAATTGACACGAGAGGGCGTGGAAAATAATAGAAATTGCAAATTCGCCGTACAATTAGAGATACGAAAGATGTGTACGAAATATTTTTGTTTAATAATGGAATGATCTGAAATACATTTTAATGACATTTTCGTGTCCTTTACCTTGGAATGGAAATAAATATTTTGAAATGAATCTATATAAACATTTTTTTTTTTCATTTCTGTGACGGACTTAATGATTTTTCTCTAATTAATGGTAACATATGTGTTTCTTCAAAAGGCCTTTATATCCATTCCAATTTAGGTGGGGTATTCGATACAGTATTCTGTTGGCTTAAAATAAAGGGACAGTATATCAAACTTCAGATTTAGAAGAATATTTATATTCAGCAAGATGTTTATGAATTTGAAGATTTATGAGTTTTCTCTTCCTCTATCTCTGTCCTAATCAGATTTAGAAAACTTGGGAAGACGGTATAAAAGCTACCTACTCTTAGAAGCAAAGCGAAAAGCTTCGAACATCCCAAACAATGGATCTGTATCGTTGGAAAAGTATTTTTTTTTATTATAAGAGAAGCCTTGCAAATGTGACAAATAGAAGTGTTGAAGCATGTGAAAATAACTGAAGACAAAATTTCTTTTTTCTGAATTGCTATTGTCAACCACAAAAAAATAAGGGCCAATTATTCCACCAGAGATACCCCCGACACTTTTACCTTGTCTGAGTGAACACTATTTTCATGACGCTCTGCTACTAACCTTTTTTAGGTGACAATATAAAGACCACTAGTAGAATATCTTCTTGTTTGCGAGTGCACTGAGATAGAAACGTTCCGTATCATTTACATGCAATGCGATATAACAATAAAACATGCTGATAGAAAGAAATATCTTAATACTCCATAATTATACAAATGCAACGCTAACACAGTTCATACTGTGTATAGTCGGAAGAACTTCATTTTTTTATAACCAAAATTTGGTCATAAAAACTAGAATGATGATGCCAAAAAACTTCTCTTTTATTGATCTTAATCAACGACAGCTAATAATACCAAATATTTGTGTACTTAACGCACAAATGTTATTTGATATTTATTTATTCATTTATATATTTCGAAACTGAACAACTAGGGCGATATCGCTCTAAATAAAAAACTAAACAAAATATCATAAACATAAGATAAAAATAAAAAACAACAAATGCAAGAAAGAAAGAATAGGCAACAAAGTAAAACCAAAATATTATTATTATTATTATTTATTAACGTCCACTTTTTGCAACTCAGGCTAATTGGGACGAGTTATCTACAGGTTACCACCCTTTTCTAGCCAGGGTGGGACTTAGGATGTTATTTAATGAATTCCGTCACTAAATAATTTCCTTTGCCCAGGCGAGAATAGAACACGCCACTCTAGATTTAAGTACATGTGAGATTAAGGTCAACACTTTAACTCACATGGCTAACCTGAGCCCCAAAACAAAAATAGAAATCAAGAAAGAATAGTAAAATGCTAAAATAGAAAACAACCAAGATACTTAACAAAAATAATACTACAATCAAAATACGAAAAAAAAAGGAGAAAAGTGGAATGAACAATATATATAAATTATTTACAAATAAACAATATAATTGGTTAAAATAAATTTTAAATATTATTATTTAAATGTATTAGGGAACTAAATAAAATATTAAAAACACTATAATGAAAATAAAATAAAATATAAGAAATATGAATTTTAAAAATTTGTATGTGTAAGGTTAAAATAAAGCTTTCTCCTAAAAATGTTGTAAAAATAAAAATGTAAAACTTAAATCCAAAATTTATCATTTGATCAGAGTTTTGAATGGAAGTGTATAGTCTTTTAATGTTGGAGAATAGCATCTATGTATGGATCCCTCTTTGTTAGTAGTGGGTGTATATCGTGTAGTATCTGTAAGTACGTAATTGCGATCAGAGTTGGGCAAAATCGTAATTGCAATTACAAGTTACAAGTTATTACTACATTAGTTGAAATATAGTTACAATTACAACTACTAATGTAATTAGTTATTGGTAATGGGCAACTACATTTTTCAACTAAAGTAATTGTAATTGAATTTTGAGTAGTTGAGAAAATCAGTAGTTCTAAAAACAACTACAGCTAGTAATTGTAACTGTAGTTGTAGTTGCAACTACAGTTACTTGGGTAGTTACTTTATAAATAGAGGTTGATCAAGAAACAGAAAGAACTTAACGTTATAAAACTAATTTAGCGGCAAAATAAATATATACATAGAATAAGCGATAGGTCCTATATTGTGTGAGTACTCATTTGATAATTTGCGCAAAAAATGCTAGCATTATTAAAATAGGCACCTGCGGGAAACGAATACGTTCCTAGAAGTAGAGTCCTCCTTCGTTGCTATGTTCTGTGTTCCGTAGAAGATCCGATTTCCAGCCGGTTACGGTGATCTGCACAGGATGGCAGCTTTGCGGGAGATGAAACAATCCAAACCAAGGGTAACCACTGTGTCTGTCTATGTTGTACAGTCATGTTTCATAAAGTTAAAGTTTCTTTGTTTTCATCACATCTTTATCAATAGTGTTAATGTTTGTTTCATTAGATTTAAGGTTAGTCCCTAAATTAGTGTTCTTTTCAGGTTTAAATTGTATCAAATTAGTCTCATTCTGTTATAACTTCTCAGAAGGTTCATTTCTATAAAGTTTTTTTATATGCTATTTCTTATTCAATATATTTTGATTCTTTGGAGAACTTAAATAGTAGCTTGTATTATTTCACCCTCATCTTTCATAGAGAGTAGTAAATACTTCGGTATAATCAAGGTGAGGAAACCATCTCTTTTATTAATTTCATTTCAGTCTAATGCTTTCTTATTATTAACACAGAGGCTAACCGCACGCCCTAACAGGTGTTATTTGTATATATATTTTTACAGGCTTTGAACACTTTGCTTCAAGTGGGATTTTATCATAAACCTACTATGGATAAAACCTATTCTAGTGTAGAAATACCTTGAAAAAATAAAAGGAACAAATACCCAAAGAGGTCTATCTCCCAAAAGAACTTCTGATTTACTGCAGGTTGAGCAAAAAGGCCTTACTCCCCGCAATAACAATATATTGAAGGGAAAGAGCGCTTTCGAACGCACATTATCATCGTCAGTGGCCTAACGTTCTGAATGTTGACTTGATGGGCCCTAGGACCAGACTCCGAGAAGAAATTGTTGTTGTGAAAGTGTTACCTTTTTACTCAATCTGTAATATAATCCAGATCTTTCTGCCAGGATATCAACTTAGACTATGACTGTTTTTTATTTATTTACTTAATTAAACCCGAAATGTAGAAACAAAAAAAAAACAACAGAAAATGAACACAGAAAGAGAATGGAAAACAAAAACAGAAATGGAACACAAAACAGAAATAGAAATTGGACAGAAACAGAACTGAAACGAAAAACAGAAATGGAACACAAAGACAGAGCTGAAACGCAGAAATCGAACACAACAAAGGAGCAAACTAAAGATTGAATCCAAAATTACCTACAAAAACTTCAGTTTTTCAACGTTTGAATTAAAAAAGAAACATAAGAGTCCCGTTGGATTATAGAGAAATCGTATTAAAAAATATTAAACAAAATAAAATAAAATAAATACATTGATAGATAAAATGGAATATGTATCTAAGATGTGTTATAAATGAATTTAAAATAATTAAGATTTAGAAAAAATATAGGTGGCTTTTACGAAAATTCTATATCTCCCTTTTACTCAATCGTGAATCACCACAGTTTCATGCTCAATTTGAGTTACTGAGAACGAAAGTCATGAATTGCGTTATGCGTGGACGGCGGAAAAACCATCAGTTTTGATAGACCAAAACAAACGATAAAATATTTACATAACAGATATTCCAAATAGTTCTAATTCATAAACCATTTCGGTTTTTAAGTGGACGTATTAATCTTTAAAGGTAAGAATTTGGAATAAAGACTATTAAATTTCAATCTGAACCAAGTTAAGTGATTGGAAAACGCAGCATTCGACAGTAACCACCGCTAATAATGTAGGCCTCCGAGAATGGGCCTTGCACATCTTAAATATTTCCCTAGTTCCATGGAAGTGTACTATAGCAGACCCTTTCAGCTGAATGGACAATATCGAAGTGCGCTTTAGCCGGTGTATTACCGGTCACGGCGATAACAGAATCTGTATCGACCACCAGATAATCGATTCTCAATCAAAGTTTCAATTTGTACCCAAACGAGTGCGACTAAAAACAATTTGAAATAAATAAAGTTCAGATACTTTCATTTAAACTTAATAACAAGTAATCAAAGTGAATCTCTTGATTAAAGATATTATATTACTATTACTTCATTTTTAGCAGATTTCTCCTATGGTAAATCAGTTATTGAGGTTGTACTCATGACGCGATTTTCGAAACATTTCATCAAATCACCAAGAATAAAGGTCGAGTTTTTTAATGGTTCAAATCGGGCCAGTGGGAAACTGGTTTAGAGCGGGAAAAATGTTGAAAATTCGAAATATCTCTGTTACTTTAAGTCGGTTTGAAAAATTGTATAGAATCAATATTATTGAAAATTAAATTTGCTATAAATATTGTTGTATAGATTTTTTCTCTATCTTAAATATTGACTGATATCTTAAAATATTGACTGATATCTTAAATATTGACTGATTACATTTTTTAGCAGATTTCCCTTAGGGGAAATCAGCTATTAAGGTTGTACTCATGACGGAGATTTCGAAATTTTTCTTCAAATGTCCATCGATCCTACCTAGTAGATGACGAAAATGAGGTCCGTTCAAAACTGTATATATATATATATATATATATATATATATATATATATATATATATATATATATATATATATATATATAGATATTTGTCTGTTACAGTTCTCGCGGTCGCAATTTTTGTTTGATCGTTACCAAACTCGATATTTAGTCGTTCTATGTAAAAAGAAAGATCAAGTTCGTTAACGGCTGAAATCGGACCAGTGAGAGGGGAGGTTTAGAGGGGAGGATTTTCGATAATTCGATAATATCTCCGTTACCATACGTCGGATCAAAAATTTGTATAGGACTAATCTTATTACAAATTGTATGTACTATAAATATTGTCCTATACATTTATTCTCTATCTTGAATATTAACCGAGATATTTGTATTTGTATTGTGTGTGTGGTCGGCAGGGGTGGCTATGGTCCGGAGTTTCCACCGAGCGCTAGTGCGGCCGTTTCCCTAACTATTCGTCCTCGTGAATAGGTTACTACTACTGTTATTATTACGCAGATTTCTCTAATGTAAAACTTCACGTGGGAAATCTGCTTAGTTTATGCAGCCCCTGCGTGACGGACGTTTTAGTTTTCAGCCTTCAGAAAACCCCCAATCCTACTCGTGGCACATCAACTGCACTCTGTTGTATTATAAACCACTGTTTTGAAGCTAAAATACCAAATATTGTTTTCAAAAAATGTTTACTAGATGTGGTATTTGCAAATACGTTGTGTGACGACGTTATTACTAAGATTTCACTTATTACGTCCATCTATTTCTGAAAAGACCTCGTCAGTTAATTTAAAAATTGGATTAAATTCGAAAGTAATTTCCTCGTTTTTTTAATTTGAAATAAGTGATATTTTTCCTGTTTTTTTATTTTTTTTATTTCCACTCTCGATTGATTTGCTAGGCTACCTATTTCCATTAAACAGTCCTCTAAATTTACTTTTTATCCCCTCAAAATATTGTGTGGATGTTCTATTTAATCCAGTCAAAGATCTATTATAAATCAAATTCTTTTTAAAGCTCAATGGGTGGCTAGAGTTAAAATTAATCATTCTTGTTGAATGATCTACTTTGGTAAACCACTTAAAATTAATGAAATTGTCTTTGTTTTTATTAATTCTATGTCTAAAAATAATATTTTACCATCCCGACGTCTTTAGTAAATTGAATATTGTTACGTTTTTTTTATTACCAAAACCAGTAATAAACGTTTTTAATAAGAGTTCTTTTGGATTGCAAAATTAAATACTCGCAAGTTTCACAGTTTTTATCACTGCAAAATTTATTTCACAATGCACAATAAACTTGGTGATTATTCTTAATTACTACTCACAGTATACACTGATAGCGTTACTGTTCTTCAATGAGTCACAGTCCAATAATTCACTGAAATTCACAGAAAGACGGCACTGCACTGTCCTTTACTTCGCGGCACTGCACTGTCTTCTACTTCGCGGCACTGCACTGTCCTTTACTTCGCGGCACTGCACTGTCTTAAACACGGCACTAAACTGTTACTTACAGTCACGGCACAACACTGTTCTTCTTATAAAAACACTTTACCGCACTGTACTAAGTCGCACTGTAGCACTGATGTGAACATCAAGACAGGAGAGAATAAAACTGACTGCTCACGGCTGGCCCGAGCTTCTTTATATAGGTTGTCGGCATACATCAAAGGGGAATTGTCTAGTTCATTCCAGGCTGGGCTAGACGAGCCTAGTATCGTCTCGAACGACCCTCCGTCGGTCTCTTTGATCTACGTCACACTTTCCAAATACGCGACTCTCTCTCTCTCTCTCTCTCTCTCTCGAAGGATTATTCATCTATTTAATTTTCGCAACAATATTATTATGTTTACTATTAAACTTAGCCAGTAATTTTTCAATATTTTTTTTCGTCTATAGATAAAATTAAATCATCGAAATGTTTGTATAAAAACTAACGTATTTATTAATGACAGAATTCGGATCAGGAATAAGGGTGGTTTAGAGGGGGGTGGTATTTGAGAATTTAATATGTTATTTTTCGTAGAGATAGAGAATATGTGGTCAGATGATTTCACAAGTGTATTATACCAGTTCTCGGAAAATCTGCTTAGTTTACGCTGTCCCTGCGTGATGGACTTTCTTTATTAAAGTAGAAAGATAGAGCGATCCCAGAACGTGGAAAATGTAGTCAGTAAATTTTGAACATGGTTCTTATTTACTTAAGTAAATATTTATGTTCGTATATGGAGTGGCACATCAAAATTTAGGAGGGAACGTATGAGGCTCACAAGAAGCATTGCACGCGAGTGGTATTGCAGATGCAGATTATGCACGTATGTAATAATAGGATGGTTATTAGGATAGCCAATGGGTATGGATTTTACAGAGGGTATGGAAGGTGATTAAAGTGAACGATCTGCTTCCCCTACATATGCATAATCCTATAATGGTATCCAATCTACCTCTTCTTCCGAACCAGGCTTTAAACCATCCGATTTACTGCATATTTGTCTGGGGGCGTGTTTCCCCCAAGTTTACAAGCAGGATTCGCTCCCCGTGCAAATAGATTATAGCGGCTTTAAGGCTATATTTCATTTGATAGGTATCTTCATTCCAGAATACAAGTGTTTGAATTATGAGCAGAATCAATTTTCTCTCGAAATAGGGCAGTTGGTAATTCGTTTCCATTACCAGAATTCCATTACATTGCTATAATAAGGTCGGCTTGTAGAAATTTCCTTTTAATTCCCAGAATTAACAGGAAAAAAAAGCCCTAATACTTAAATAATCACTTAATTAAACCAGGATTGCCAATGTTCACTTTAACTCCAATCTTGCCAATTAAGCGCCAATTCAACGCATACAAAAAATAATCATTTTGGGGCTCAGGTTAGCCATGTGAGTTAAAGCATTGACCGAGTTTAATTCTCGCCAGGGTAAAGGAAACTATTTAGTGACGAAATTCATTAAATAACATCCTAAGTCCCACCCTGGCTAGAAAAGAGTGGTCACCTGTAGATAACCCGTCCCAATTAGCCTGAGTTGCAAAAAGTGGACGTTAATAAATAGTAATAATCATTTTTAATAGTATACAAAAATTAATATACATCGGTAAACTATTTTATTTAATTAATGATAGTGTTACAATTTTATCACTTTATAAATGCATATTAGAAAATTATACTACATTATTTAAATATAGAAAAGAAAAATTTAATACTGAATAAAAAATTTTAATTTAAATAATATTTAAAAGATTGAATGAAGTCAGTCACGCAGGGGCTTCGTTAACTAAGCAGATTTCCTCCGTGCTTCACGTATTTGATTTTTTCTCAAAACGTTAAATGACAAGAATATTTAGTATTTAAGGTTCAAATAAAGTGCTTCATAATATAACTGATTATTGTAAATATGACATGAGTAGGAGTGGAGGTTTTGCTAAAGGCCGAAAACTAAATAATGCAAATATCTTGGTTATTTATCAAGATAGTGAAAACACATACACGACAATATTTAAAGAAAATTATATTTGCAAAAATATTAATTAAATACAATTTTTTGATACGACTCATAATAACGGAGTTATTTCGAATTTTCAAAACCCTCCCTCTACTAAACCACCCCCTCCCTTCCACTGGTTTTCGTCATCTACTAGGTAGGATCGATGGACATTTAAAGAATTTTTCGAAAATCGCGTCTTGAGTACTACCTCAATAGCTGATTTATTTGAGGGAAATCTGCTAAAAGAACTGGTGTTTATATTATTTTTTACGAACAAATTGAGTGATTAACTATTTCATCTAAAATATAACTTGGTAAAATAATGAAAATTATTGAAATGGATCATCAGTGATTTTAGGCTGAAGGGAAGGGTCAGGTATTATATGTATAATATTTTTTGCAGGTGTTTTGAATGGACAACTCTTTACGTGTTCTCTATTCTAGAAAGTCTTTACCAAAAAATGACACACTCTGGAAATATGACTACTTCTTCCAATTCTCCATCCCTATTATGTTGAAAATTTTCCGAAATATTCGCAGATTCTGCTTCATCAAGTGTATCTTCCCTTTAATTTCCCACTTTTTTCTTTCTACTTTCCTTGTAATTGTTTTACGTTGATCTTTCAATAAGATATTGCTTTAAAAGAAGGAGCTATATTTACAGATGCAATGGTCATCTCTTTAACTCTTTCTAGCTTTGCATCAACCGTAGAAATCTCTTCTTCCCCAGATTTTATATTACTGTTTTCAATACATTCTAGATCACTAGCAGTATCGTTGTTCTCCGCTCCGTTTATTTATTTTTCAACAACATCTTCACAATTTTCATTATCGCCATTTAGTTTGTTATAACCACTCCAAAACCCTGTTACATACTGATGTAATTACTGAATTACTTCATACATTATTCCGAAATGAACAAAAAAGAAATACTAAAATAACCAAGGCTTTAATTTGGTCAATATAAATTGAATGGCTACTTTGCCAAGCATGAGACACATTGACCACTACTAATAGTGTCATGAAATCCTTCGTATTCTTGAAAAAAGTCCGTCACGCAGGGGCTGCGTAAACTAAGCAGATTTCCCACGTGAAGTTATACAGTAGATAAATCTGCCCAATAACAACTGTAGTAGTATGGGATCTCTAAGCCTATTCAAGAGGGATGAATAGATACGGAAACGTCCGCCAGAGCTCTCGGCGGAAAGTCCCGAACATAGCCGACTCCTGCCGATCACACACAGAATACAAATGCAAATATCTCGGTTAATATTCAAGATACAGAATAAATGAATAGAACAATATTTATAGTAAATTTAATTTGCAATAAGATTCATTCTATACGTATAATTTTTCGATCCGACGCATAATAACGGAGACATTTTGAAATTTAAAAAATCCCTCCCTCTCTAAACCCCCCTCCCACTGGTCCGATTTCAGCCATTAACGAACTAGATCTTCCTTTTTACATGAAACGATTAAATTCCGAGTTTGGTAACGATCAACAAACCAAAATTGTGACCGCTAGAGCGTTAACAGACAAATATATATATATATATATATATATATATATATATAATTTTGAACGGACCTCATTTTCGTAATCTCCTGGGTAGGATCAATGGACATTTGAAGAAATTTTCCGAAACTCGCGTAATGAGTACGACCTCAATAGCTGATTTCCCTTAGGGTAAATCTGTTAAAATACCTGTCCTGTTTCTTCTCAGGTAGAAAGCACACTGACTGAAGAATGTTAGGACGGGTCGAGAGGTTTTTCAGTTGCAAGTGTGCGGTAGTGACTTATGTTATTCCGTAAAGCGTGTGTTAAACTGACGCACATTGGGAATTCAGTTTAATAATAATTTAAGAGGGAGGACCTATCCCTATTTTATAAATCTCGGAATTAATTCTTCACCAATTCTTGTACAAAATTCAGACTTTCAATTCTAATGTATTCGCTAAAAATGAATCTATTGAATTATCTATGATTTGTTCAGCACGTATCACTAACTAGCTACCGCAACTGTAAACAGATATATTACCCTTAGGGAAGAGAAGGAATAGATTAAAAAACTCAAAGGCAAATTAAATGGTTTCATTGAAGAGGAGTTATGTGACCTTTAATACCCTTCCCTTAGAAAGAGAGAAGTTTAAAAAATTTGCTGTAATTCTCTTGGCATCCTTGTATAAAAGAGATAAGTATAAGTTTGAAGGAAATATTTAGAGATTGGGCGCAACGTCAGGTTTGTCGACGTCACAGATCTAATGTAAACTCTAACTTTTTACTCAAGCTCATTTGTGAGTCCCCCAGCCTCTGAAGGACGTGACTGATTCTCAGAATACTTTGAGGGTGAAAAGCAAAGGACCCACAGTATTTTTTCTTCACAGTGATTTTTCTTTATAAACATATTTTTTTTTTTACTTTGTGTAGGCAAACTACTACACTTCATAGTAGCACAGGTAACCTCAAGTTCATAATTAATTTTTGAGGCCAAAACTTTCCCTTATAATATTCTATTTTCTTAATTTGTGTTTTGTGATAAATTCGGAACTCCTAATATTTAAAATGATTCAATTCCTAACTATAATTCAACTTCCTAAAGATCAATCAATTCTTATAACTTGTGTGTTAAAAAGGTATCCTTCTCGTTTAGTCAACCAGTTGTGGTTCTCAGTTTCTTAACGTAGCAGTTACGTTTAAAAGAAATAAAAATACAAATTTTCTATTTAAAATCAGAATTATTTACCACATTCCAAAATGATTTTGAACAGTAAGATTTTCAGTAACTTAATTTACAAATCACTTTAGTCCCAAATTGTCAACTGTTCAAGCTGGGCTATTGTACAAAGCTATAGTGTCCTTCAAAGCCGATAGATGGCATAGGGATTTACTTTTCTCATTTTTAACTAGCTTATACCGGGATTCCCTTTATTACTCTGTCCCTTCTTCAAGCTCAGGTACCGTTACTCATTAACTGCAATTTACCCTTGCAATAATTCATCAGTATATTTTCCTATTTCACAGTGAACACTTGAGTGCTTCAAAATGTCAATTAAAGAAAAAAAATGTTAAAGAATGTCATCAAATACCTTTAGATTTACCTCTACCCCTACAACCATCCGACTCTCTTCCCCGTCATATTCTCCAGCTCCTAGCCGAAAAGCGAAAAGCTCGAGCTATGTGGCAAAGGACTCATCCTGACCACCACAGTTTTTACAGACCTCCCAAGACACATCCCTCCGGAAGGCTACTCGCAAAATCCTAAAATGCCATCCAACGTCTTCCCCCATATTATGTTACAAACCACACCATAAAGTTCTTAATATCCCATTTTTAAAGGACCTAATTCCCTTAAGATCCAGAAAATTCCTCAGCAAGCTATCCAATCATCCTAATCCAGAAGTCCTAGCCCTTTCCATTACACTCATCCATATTCCTCTCCGCGGCGCCCCTAGAGACAATGGCCCAGAGATCTCCTATAGAAATGTAAAGTGTAGTGATAGAAGTGGCTAATTTCTTATTAAGTGCCATTCCTCCTTAGCTCTTGACTTACCAAGCAGGGAGGTGCTGCTCCTCTCATTGTGGTGCCGAGGTGTAGCTTCTGTCGAGAGTGATGGAGAACGATTCAATTGTACATTCACATTACAAAATGTATTTAAATGAAGACTGTAATATGCTTAATAAAAAACATTATTTAACTCTTTTTTACAGAGCCATTATACAAACGCCAATATCTTCAGTTCTTTTTATAAACGATGTGTACTCCCTTTTTCCTCCAGAGGTCACCACCACCCCTTAGAGACCACTCAGAACAAGGAGTGAGTCCACATCGCCTATTCATAGGGAGCACAGTAGATGAAGCAGGACCTCGAGAGCTAATTCCGTAGAAAAATAGTTAAATCTAATGGAGGTGTTACCCATTTTTTTTCCAACCATGTAAGTACCTAATTATTTCGGGCTGAACGCAGATAATGATAGTTCAAACCGGAAGTTCGGGGAGAGAAAACTAAAAATAAGCCACACAAGGGCTGCGTTAACTAAGCAAATTTCCCGCGTGCTGATTCTGTATTCCAAAACCAAATTTTATCAGAAAGTTCAAAAAACTTAATATTTGAGTTATGCGATAAGTGTATATAATCAGAAGTATGGGGGAATATTAGTTTAACAAGATTAGTAATTACATTTTGCGATCCAACTCATAATAATGAATCAAATAAACATTTTCACTTTAAGAACAAAAATTATGAATTGATGACGTCATAAAACAATGTATTTGCATATATTACATTTAGTAAAAATCTGTTGGATACAATATTTTGTATTTAAACTTTCTGTAAAGATTTTGACGATGTTAATATGAAATGAGTAGGATTGGAGTTTACTGAAGGGTGAAAACTAAAATAAATGCTAATATCACAGTTAATATTCAATGTAGAGTAAACGTGTTTCTAACAACATTTATTGGCAATGGCCAATAATAATGGCCCTATACAATTTTTCGACCAGACGTATAATAACTGAGATAATCCCAACTTTCGATATTCTTTCTTTAAACTCCTCCTTCCACAGGTCCAATTTTATCTGTCAACAAAGTTGATATTTAGTTCTGCATAAAACGCCTAAATATGGAGTTTTGTAACGATCAACAGAAAATTTCGTTTACAGACAAATATATATTAGGACCTCATTTATGTCATCTGAGCATGATCCTTACCATGGATGGAAACTTGAAGATATTTTTCGACAATTGCGTTTTAGATTAAGCAGTAATGTCGTATAAGTGATTCTGGATTTGGTTCAGACTAGAGCCAGAATACGGTGCACGGGATTTTCATCGTTCTGACGAGGGGATAAATGTCTAATTTGATTCTGTAGTAATGATCTAGACTACGTCACTCCGATAGTTGGTTCCATTAAGCTGCTCCGATGTGGTAGCAATGTAATATGAATCTAGATCCGTGTTATTCCTCATTCGGAATAATTAGCTCCCAACAACACAGAGTATATTACCTCATTTCGTTGGATCACTTCCGGTAATTTCCTTTAAAGTGTCTAACTTTAAGTGATGCAGGAAAAAAAATGAAATATCTTCAGTAGTCTTTCTCATTGGGGTTTTCCCCTTCTTTTTAAATGTGATCGACTGTTTTGAATGGTAACTCCATGATTGGTGAGTAGCAAATCCAACAGTGGTTTCCATTACCTTGAAATAATGTCCTAGATACTCAGGACAGCCATGTGAGTTAAAGAGAGGCCTTAATCTCACTTGCTAAACTCGTTTTCCGCCGGGGGCAATAGGAAATTATTTAGAGTAAAAATCATTGAATAAAATCCTTGGTCCCATCCTGGATAGAAAAGGGTGGTATCCTGTAGATAACCTGCCCCATTAGCAAAAAGTGGAAGTTATTAAATAATAATATTATGGCTGCAATAATTATTCTGCACAAATATTCTATTAATTTTCTGAATAAAACTAATATCCTTGATGATATTGAGGAATAAGTGTTTTCACGTCGAAGGACCCCCCCCCTCACTCCTTCTGATTGAAAATACGAATTTTTATATAGTCTATATCCGAAACTTGTGGTGTACGTACACTCAAAAACATAAAGCTTCATAGAAATCGTTGGAGCTGCTTTTGATTGACAGAGTAACAAACGGGTGGACAAACAGACAAGATTTAAAATTTTGATGCACTTGTTCTTAGAAGGGTGTGAAACGAAAAACAAATCGTGAAAAAAGTACATAATTCATATGTTCGGATGGAAACAGAATTTAACAACTGAAAGTCTTCAAAACGATTTAAGTATTATAAACGTGCCATCATCAGGTGCTAAAAAACAAAATAAAAAGGAAACGTGTTTAAGTTCATACGATATATCCAAAGATTACATTCGAATTTATTTAACCTAAATACAATTTCATAATAGCATGCAGACTTTCAAATTTTCCTAACTTAAAAATATTAAAATCGAAGTTAATCATATTAAACTAATATATTATAATTTAATTAATATAGTTATCATCAGATAAAATATCAATAAATATATAAATATTTTGAAGATGAAAGACATAATATTGATATAAATAAATGTTCTAGGTTTAACAGCGATCCTACCTCAGCTGTATACTATTATACAGACGGGTTGGAGTCCACTACAGGCGACTAGCAGTGAGAGACAGCCAGGCCTACTCAGCAGGACAGAACTCAGTATTTCCAATTGCACATTTAGGCAGGACCCATCTATCTCTCAAGCTCAACGTAAAGGGGTTCCAGTTTTTTAATGCGTTTATGGTTATGTTCAATAATTTTTTAGATTAGATTTTTAAACATGCTTCTTTTAGCAGATTCCCTTTAAGGGAAATCAGCTATTGGGGTCGTACTCTTGACGTGATTTTCGAAAAAGTTGGTGACGAAAATGAGGTCCGTTCAAAACTATATATATATATATTTATATATATATATATATATATATATATATATATATATATATATATATATATATATATATATCTGTAAACACTCTAGCGATCGTAATTTTGTTTTAATCGTCACCAAACTCGGTATTTAATCGTTTTATGTAAAAAGAAAGATCAAGTTTTTTAACGGCAGAAATCGGACAAGTGAGAGAGGAATTTCGGAAATTCGAAACATCTCCGTTACAATACGTCAGATCTAAAAATTGTATAGAACCAATCTTGAAAATGAAAGTTTCAATAAACATTGTTATATACATTTATTATCTATCTTGAATATTAAACGAGGTATTTGCATTTTTATTAAGTGTAGATAAGATCGCTATGGTCGGTTCTATTCGTTTCCGCCGAAAGCTAGTTCGGCCGTTTCCGTAACTGTTCGGCTCTCGTATGGAGATTTCTCTATTGTATAACTTCACGTGGGAAATCTGCTTAGTTTACGCAGCCCCTGCGTGACGGACTTTTTCTTTTGTTTGTTATCTGATGACGGCACACTAGTGCCGAAAGGACTTGTGCTTTAATAAATAAACTGATAAGAGGATTTGCAGTTATTAACACCTGTTTCCCTGAAAAACGTACCTTCTCCAAATATAATTAGAAAATAAGACAAAAATAACTGTTTTATTAACATATTCAATCTTAGAAGAATATTCTTAGATAGTAAAAGTAAATATATTTAGTAAGTTAGTATACCTTCCCCTCTTTAATAAACCGTGCTAAAATTGAGAAAACTTGTCCCCTCATCAAACTAGTTCAAAGTTTCATACAAGTTTGAGAAAGGGCCAAGGTAGAAAATGTTGACCTAGCCTTCACTGGTGGCGCAATTACTGTTGTTAGAAAGGGGAGCCGGGAGGAAGTCCTCTCCGACAATTATTCACTAATATAAAAATATTTCAAAAGTAATGATATAAATCTAATTTTAAAGGCTTGCATCCATTTACACTTCAGATCACTCCCCCATTTTCTGACATTCATATTTCAGGTACACTTGACACCCTTAGATTTCTAATTTTTTTCTCGGGAGTCTCTCATGTTTTCAGCAAGGCAGGTACAATGTATACTGTTTTTTCCCATATTTCCAATGCTAAGAACAAAAAGGGTTTAGTGTTGAATTAGCAGAGTTCTCTTAAGAGAAATCAGCTATTGAGGTAGTACTCATGACGCAATTTTCGGAATTATTCTTCAAATTTCCATCGATCCTAACTAGGAGATGACGAAAATGAGGTCCGTTCAAGATTATATATATATATATATATATATATATATATATATATATATATATATATCTGTTAACGCTTAGCCGTTGCAATATTTTCTTATCGTTACCAAACTTGATATTTAAACATTTTCTGCAAAAAAAAATCAATTTCGTCAACGGCTAAAATTTGGCAGGCGGGAGGAGGAGTCTAGAAGAGAGGATTTCCGAAAATTCCAAATATCTCCGTTACTGTACGTCGAATCGAAAAATTGTATACAACAAATCTTATTGTAAATTAAATGATATATAAATATTGTCATATATATTTATTCTCTATTTTAAATATTAACCAAGATATTTGCATTTTCCAGTTTTGAGCCTTCAGCAAACCCCACTTCTACTCATGACATAGGTATTTACAATAAGCTGTTATATCATGAACTACTTCATTACAATGTTAAATACCAAATATTGTTTTCATTGAACTTTTACTTTGAGAGATATATGCAAATATGTTCTATGGATCGCCCCTCCTTCTTTTGTCCTTGGATTACTACGCGTAAAGTTTAAATAAAACAATGCGCCATTCGTGCATACCAAACGCGAAAGACAATTCCTTAGTGTTAAAATAAAGGTAATTAAAACTTATACTAAGGGAACTACATGCCTGTATTCTAGTTGGCATAGGAGCGTAGTACAATCAAAAACATTTCCACCAAAATCATAAGCAGGTTCCACGAAAATTGAATTATTGTCACTGCCACAAAACAAGCAAGACTAACGATTTGGCGTAATGGCCGCTGCGTCTTCTTCAAAGATGAATCCTAGTTCCTCCGTTATCAGCCCGACACACAACGGCTAAGAGGAGGTACCCGCTTGCTCCAGACTACCCGCTTTTACCCTACTCTCCCCTAATTTAAACCTTCGCGTGGGAAATCTGCTTAGTTTACTCAGTCCCTGCGTGGTTTTTTTTTCCATGTAGTATTTCATAGTTTTAGCAAGACCGGCACAATCTTTGCTGTTTTTTACCTCCAAAGATATGACCTAAAACGATTTTGCGTTGTTTCTCATCCTTGTGTTATCCATTCCATGATAGGGCCCAAAAATAGTAATTATTCCAGTACATGACAATTCGTATTATTGATATCCAAGTGTTTAAATTTGGTGACACAACTTTACCCTACTACTAAGCTAGTTAAATTAATCAAAGTAAGCACTTTAGTTTATTAGATAACGATACCATTTAATTGCATTTTGTATGGATATTAAAATACAACTAGAAAATTAATTTACAAAAACTAATGAACCAAAAACTAAAATAACGGGGTTTGATGATACCAAACCCGCAAGACATATAGGCGTTGATCGTAGTTTCAGAATAACGTTTTACACTGTAATTTTAGCCTGAAATTAATTAAGGTATATTAAATTCTGAAATTAATATCCTAGGCAAACAATAAATCGTATGAAGAATAAGAAAGAATAAGAATCGTTTTTTCTAAACTCACAACCAATCCGAACAGAGAAGGCATTTCTGTACTCTCTGTTCAATTTAAAAATTGAAGCGGTAATAAAACTACACCAGCCCCATCTGTTATCAACTAGGATGCCCCCTGAAGAGTGCTGAACTCTATTGCCTACTTGTGTAAACACTACCTGAGAGGACATCCTTGGGTTCAAAGGGCAAAGATAAGGAACAGGATCAGAACAGTAGAGTGAGTAGGACAACAGGAGAGAGTAGAGTCTCTCATTAGTGGGAGCAATATTAGTTTCTTTCTCACACCCCTTTTAACAACATGAGTCAGTAAATGAAGAAGCATCCAGGGGGAGAAAGAGGGAGAGCACCAGAGTAGCATCGAGAACATCATCACAATTTCATCAGCACCCCTTGAAGTAATCATTAATCTACTAACATACTAACACATATCTGCCCTGCAATAGTCCATCCCCCAATATCATGTAGTTATCCAATATAATATAATAGTAATAACCGTCTTATACATCAACATGGTCCTCCGGTATTAAATCATTTACAACTTCCATGAACCAACACCTATATTAAAATATTGCAAGCCGTTAGAGGATAACGCCGAAGGGCTTGTAAATACATTCTCTCTCTCTCTCTCTCTCTCTCTATATATATATATATATATATATATATATATATATATATATATATATATACTGGTCCTCCCAGAAAACATTCAAATACCGATATGAATATGTATACATATATATTGAAATTGTAGGTATTACATGTCAGTTCGTTAATTGCTTGCTGTTTGGCAGAGTTGCTATGACAATTATTGAGCTTAAATTTAATAAATCACTAATTATTGGACCGGGAATACCATTAATTAATTAGCGAAAACGAGTAGGAATCCGTGACCGCTGGAGAGAGAGGATAAATGGACAATTATTACATTTTGAAATAATAAAATGAAAATAATGTACATATTTCAATTTTCAATCCACATTAACACGCGTTTAATAATTGCTTACATGTGATAAAATGAATATATAGTCTGAGGTAAAATTAATAGCTATTAGCAAGGAATTAAGACAATTTAAGTGATAAAGAAATAATTAAAAACAGTGAAATCTCGATCAGTATTGATTTATGTTACTGTATCAAATGTAGTTAATTAATTTAGGAAACTTAATTAAAATTACTTGTAAATCGATTGTCACAACGCATTACAACTATGTGGTGAAATGGCCTTGTGTATGAAGGACTAATAACAAGTTTTTATAATGTTAGAGAACATGAAATCCTACCAGGTAAGAAAATAAGAAGAGGAAATAAATCCCTCACCAAGGAACTGTGAGATGTGTAAAAACTGAATGATTGATTCTTAGGTTGAATGATTAATTCACGTTTCGAGTGTTTTCTTATTTATTTATTTATACAGGAGCACCCGCAACTAGACGATTTGGTTCAAAATTTAACAATGTAATAAAACAATAAAAAAATTAAACACGATAAATAAACATTGATTACAAGTAGTAAAAACAACAAATATTATACTATATCACTAATATTACATAAAACAAGTATAAGGTATTTAAAATAGTTTTATTATATGTATATATATTTTATTCCTATATACTAGTGCATTAAGACATCACCGGGTAAAGCACGCTATCATGGAGCTCATGAAAGCTAAGAATTTTAAATGCTTTGAAGAGGTGTACGCTGTCGATGATGCAGGGTCAACGAGGTACGCGGACATCATTGCCTTCAAGGAGAATTTGTAAATTTGCCTACATCCTGGACCCAACGATAAGGTACAAGAGGAACGACCCTGATCAAGCGGAGAAGATCCACCAGGAAAAGAAAAATATTTACGACAAATGTACGAAATTTTACACGGAAAAATTTAGGGAATCATTTGGGGAGCGGGATTTTCTGGTGATAGGCTTGTGGTTCGGTGCCCGAGGAACGGTCCCTAAACGTACCCAGCCATTTTTTGACGAGGTGGGAATAGACAAGAAGACTCTGCAAACCTTGGTCGAGGGTACCATTATTGATACTTTAGGGATTATTTCCCGCCATATATTTTAATTTTTCTTTGACTAGTGATCTTATTATAGATCGACGGATCATGTTAGTGCAATAATGATGTTTCTAATTTATATCTAGTGACATTCACCTTTTAGGTTCCTGATTGTGTTTATTTTAGTTATTGAGCTGACTAAATACAATATGTTTTACTGTTGTCCTAGGAATTGACAAAGTTGCTGTGTGCTTCAGCATCTCAATGTAATTGAGCAGCCCCACAAACTGTATAAAAATTTGTACAATAAAGTGATTGATTCTCTATAAACAACATAAATAAATAACTGGCAATATGTGTAACCCCCTCCCCCTCCTACATACCAGTTTTTTTTACACAAAACCAGGAAATATGTTGTAATATGAGTTCAAAAGAGCATTTGTACCAGGAGGTTGGAATTCTGCTTAGTTTACGCCTGTACTGCTTGATGGACTTTACAAAGGTAAAAAATTCCCAGTAAACAGACCGTATATCCTTTTTCTTTGGAATGACATCTTGCCAAATTCTCTACACACATTCCACATATTAAGAGAACGATGGTTGTACAGACTTGAAATTTGAATAATTTAATGTAGAAATCGCATATGCAGTAGATAAAACAACGAATGCGTATGAATACAGAAGGGGGAAAACATCGCGAGTATCGTTAAAAAGCATGAACATGATTTACATAACGATTGTTAGAAATAAACCCAGTATATATGGTTTACATTCATTATTTAACGGTTACCGCCCCAAACCAGAAGCTTTCTATCACAACGGTATGGTGGGATGTTTCACTGAGACTAGATGCCTTCTTACTTTATATCCATAGTGTGTAGGAATAACATTTTTATTTTTTTATTAAAACCATTTTAAATTGTTGTCTTTATTACTAGACTGTTTCTTAATTGTCTTTATTACTAGTACTTAATGATTATTTGTTGCATTTAATTTGTTATTTGTTGTTTCAGTTTTCGTTATTTTTCTATAATTTTGTTTTCATTTTACATTTTGAAACTTTGAGCCAAATCGCCAAGATGTGGGTGCTCCTGTATGAATAAATAAAAAAAAAAACTTTATATCCACCAGTACGATTACATTCATAAACCGACTTAAATGTTCATATGAAAAATTTGAATAAACAAAAGTCCATCAGGCATTAACAAAGCAGATTTCCCACCTGTGCCACGTATATTTACCTCAAAAACCTAAAACTTCAATGAGAACAATATTTGGTATTTAGGATTCAAATAATGCACTTCACAATATTACACCTTAATGTCAGTATGACATGAGTAGGAGTGGGGGTTTACTGAAGACCGATAACTAAAAAATGCAAATATTTCGGTTAATAATCAAGAGCAAAAACGTACATAACAGCATTTATTGAGTATCACATTTGGAATAAGATTGGCTTTATACAGTTTTTCGATCCGACGTATAGTAGCGGAGATATTTTGAATTTTCGAAATTCCTCCCCCCCTAAACCCCCTTCAACTCGTCCGATTTCCGCCGTTAATGAAATTGCTCTTTCTTTTTACATAAAGAACGATTAAATACCGAGTTTTTTAACGATTAAACAAAACCTGCGACTCCTAGAGCGTTAACAGACATATATATATATAATTTTGAACGGACCTAATTTTCGTCATATCCTGTGTAGGATCGATGGGTATTTGAAGAAACTTTTCGAAAATACTTCGAGTACTACCTCAATACCCCTGCTAAAATGTAATCATATTAGTTAATATTCTTGATACAGAATAATTGTATATAACAACACTTATTTATGCACAATGAAATGTACAATTAGATTGATTCTATATATGTTTTCAATTCGTCTGTAATGGAGATATTTCAGTTTTTCGAAAGTCCTGCATCAAAAACATACAAACACTATTCTCCCACTAGTCAGATTTCTGTCATTAACGAACTTGACCTTTCATTTTGCATGAAACACTTATGTATCAAATTTGGTACCAATCATACAAAAAGTGTGAATGCTAGAATGGTAACTGGCAAATTTTTGAACGGACCTCTTTTAGCAGATTTCCCTTCAGGGAAATCAGCTATTGAGGACGTACTCATGACGGAATTTTTGACATTTTTCTTCAAATGTCCATCGATACTACTTAGTGGATGACGAAAATGAGGTCCGTTCAAAACTGTATGTATATATATATATATATATATATATATATATATATATATATATATATATATAAATATACATATTTGTCTGTTACCACTCTAGCGGTCGTAATTTTTGTTTGATCGTTACCAAATTCGATATTTAGTCGTTTTATGTAAAAAGAAAGATCAAGTTCGTTAATGGCTGAAATCGAACAGGTGGGGGGGGTTTAGAAAGGAGGATTTTCGAAAATTCGAAATATTTCCGTTAGTATACGTTGGATCGAAAAATTGTACAGAATAAATCTTATTGAAAATTAAATTTACTATAAATATTGTTATATACATTTATTCTCTATCTTGAATATTAACCAAGATATTTGCATTTTTATTAAATTGGGGCGGATAACGGACGAGTGAGTTTCCCGCCAAGAGCTAGGTCGGCCGTTTCCTTAACTGTTTGGCTCTCGTGAAATTTCTCTATTGTAAAACTTTACGTGGGCAATCTGCTTAGTTTATGCAGCCCCTGCGTGACGGACTTTTATCTTTAAACTCCACACAGGTGCAAGGTACAAAATTTCATCATGTATTGCATTAACTATGATCGACGGACGTTTATGGAAAGTTTTCGAAAATGGCGTAATAATTAAGAACTCAATAGGATTCCTTATATTGGAACTCTTCTAAAAAGTAAAAAAGTAGCCAGGAATGTTTGAACTATATTCCTCTTCCTGTTTAAATGCCGAAAAACATTCATTTCTTCCTCTTGCTTTTCCTCCAGTTATTTTTTCTCTTTCTCCCAGCGACAAATAACTTCATTAGGACAATAACTAATAACATCCGACAGAGATTAATTAGGGACGTGTTGTTGAAAGTATAATGACTGGTAAGGTGATATTGGTCGGCCGGATCACAGGCTTGATGATGGACGGAGCTCCAGAGGTCTGCTACCCGGAAATGAGAGCAGGGCTTATCAACGCCTCTTCTAAATGCTCTCATATCCGCGTCATTACTACTGACGTCAGTGCCCTACAAATGGAATCTTCAGCCTCTACTTCCCCCAGCTGTGAGGTATTAGCAGATTTCCCCAAGGGGGGAGGGGCTCTGCTATTACGGTTGTTTTCAAACCATTTTCAAAACTTAATTCATGCTCGTCGGTCATGCAGGAAAGGAATATTATAAACTAAATGCCCTTTAAGCAGATTTCCCTTAATTAAATATATATACACACACACGAGGATTATTTTTTTAGTAAGAGCCGATTGCACATGTTGTCTGCGGATCGTCCTGAGGAATGACAGTAAATGCGAAGTATTGTGATGCACTGCTAAAGCTTAGACGCGCCATTCAAAATCGCCGGCGGCGGGGACTACTGTCTAGCTGCATCGTTCTGCTTCACGATAACGCTCGACCTCTCTCTGCAGAAAGAACAAAAAAGCAACTGGACATATTCCACTGGGAAATACTGGATCATCCACGTTACTTCCCAGAATTAGCACCATCAGACTTTCATCTCTTTCCATAACTTAACCTTCCACTGGTAACAATATTTTGAAAACTTAGAAAGGTAACATGGGGTAATGAGTCACCCCAAGGGATTACTTAATCAATAAAGGAGATTAATGGTAACACAATGATTTATTTACATTTTGACATTTATATTAAATTATTATTAATACAATCGACAACTGAAAAATGAAAAATATATTGTAAAATCACTACTTGAAGCAGTTGCTACACACTTACTTGCGATGCTCGCTGCACGTAGGTTTTCCGCATTTCTTGCAAGCAGTTTTCACTTTTTTGTCATTTGCTCGTGTGCATAGATGTAATTTTCACGACGAATACTTATTTCCAGGTTTGTAAATTGAACAGTAGGTTTAGGGCATCAAGTTCAGATGTGATGTTTGAATAGGGTTTTACTCGAGGGATTTTTACAATATTATGGGCTGGTGTTCTGGTTGGTTTAGGTGGTTTCAATGACCATACATGGCCATTTTTACCTTTTACAGTGACTGGAGACGATGTAGTTTCTTCCTCCACTTCTGAAGAGTATCCTTCTATTATGTCATCAACATCACTTTCTTCCTGTAGGATATCTTCTTCACCACTTGAATCATCACCAGAATTTACATTGCTTTCATCCTCTAGACACTCTTTCACAAATGCGGTAAAATTTGGGTCATTAACATTGCAGGAATCCACTTTATGCAAATAAATGTTAAAAAAATTCGGCAACCGAGAAAGGTAACAGGGGTTACTAGTCACCCCAAGCACGTGATAAATCAAGTAAACAGGCTCTGACACGGAGGCCAACACTCTCAATCGAACAGTACTAACGCAAAATGAGATTTGCAAGTTACTAAGGTTTGCCCTACCCCGTCAACAAACAAAACTTAAAAAAAATAAATCTACGTGGGATGACGCATCACCCCTGTTACCATCGAAAGGATAAGAAATTTCTCGTTGGGAAGCGATAGGAAAGCGATGATATGCTGAATGAAACGACGAACTGGTTTAATGGTCAGGCGGCGAGTTCTTCGATGAAGGGATCCAAAAGTTGGTGCCATGGCTTGATAAATGCTTGAATATTCCAGGCGACTCTGTCGAAGAATAAAAAAATGCATATATTTTAGTTTTTGATCTTAATTGTGTTATTAAATAAAATTTCCTTAACTCCATTACAAAACTGCTCTTACTTAAAAAACGACCCTCGTGTATATGTGTATATATATATATACATATATATATATATATATATATATATATATATATACTAGCGGGCACAGACGTTGTCCTGCATGATATTTCAAGCGATTAGGATATTAAATTTAATAATATTATGTTTTAAAAAAAGCTACTTTTAATAACACAAAAAACAGCTATTGTTAAGCACGATTGTCTAAAAACAAATAGAAAATGAAATATCGTGAATTTTTATTCAAGCTCTTTCTTATAACCCCCACTCCCGATCGAACCTAAAAAATTTAATATACCTTATAATCATGGAAGAATTAATTCTAATTTACATATAGAGTTTTGTTAAGTTCGGTTAAATCGTTAGTGCCCAATAAAATTGTTGGCTCCCACTTTAATTGTTTAGTGTATATCTCAGTTATACTTTGTTATACGACAAAAGTGAATATAAAAAAAAGTTACACTAAATAACAAAATAAACAACTTTTATTCTGTGCATATTTGCCGTAAAACCAATAGGAAACGAAATATCACTATTTTTAATTTTAGGCCTCCCTTACAACCCCCACTCCTGCTCTACTTTTGTTTAATCGTTACGAAACTCCGGTATATAAGCGTTTATTCTTTAATACTAAAGATCTACTTCGTCAACGGCGGAAGTAATTTCAAATATTCGAAATATCTTTGTTATTATGGGTCGGATCAAAAAATGATATATAACCTACGATTATATTAATCCACTTGTTTAATCTCTTTTTTCTTATTGATCACTTTTTTTCCAATTTTTTATGACGTACAAATTCTCTTTTATCCTCCTCTTGATTATATTACTTTCGTTTACTCGTATTCTTACGTTTTCAAAATGAAAATAATGGGTGTATTGGCGTGGTCAGCTAGGGGCGTTTTATTGAGTTTATTATCAACGTTAAGAGACCCTTATTGTACGAGATAAATTCAAATATGTTCTGGTGAGCCCCACCCCCTCCTTAAGTTCTTGGACAGCTAAAATTCTATTGATTGAGATAAAAAAATTTCTGATTCATTATAAATTTGTAGTTCTAGATATAGTAAATGGTTTTCAATAAATTAATATGTTATGTGCTGATATATTTCAGTATATTTTTTCTTTCCGTTGAGAGATTGGTAGAACTTTTTGTTTACATTTCAGAAGTTCCCCGTCTGGAGAGGAAATATTTCTTATACCACTTGTATTTATTAAAATAATATTCACGGTTTTGTTGTCATACCAGTATGTAGATTTATCTATTGTTAAACTTCGCGAGGGAAATCTGCTTAGTTTACGCAGCCCCTGCGTGGCGGGTATTTTTGTAAATTATATTAGGTGTCAGTTGATTTCAATTTATCCTTTATATAACTAAAGCTATTTCTCACTCTGGATATTTCCACCTGTTTTCTTTTTTCTTTTAAAGTTAAGAGAGTTTTTTTTTTAAAGTTAAAAGTTAATCGATCTTATTACTAAATTATTTACTTATAGCATTCTAAAATTGCATTAGGAATCGAACGGATCAGCTGTTCGATTGCAGAATGCAAATGTATTTTATGTTTAATGTAAGGGAAGAATTTGATCACATCTTAAACTTGAAATGAGGCGAACTTTAAATCGCGAAACTTTACAACTTTCATGGAGTAAAATATAATTTCAAGCTAATTTGGCTTCCAACGAACTTGTAATTAACATCTTACTTTCGAGAGTTCCAAAAGTGCTTTATTTAGTAAAAGTTAATAAGCATTTTATCCATGGTTTTAACCTCTCCTTTTTCTTTCTGCTCTTTGATATTTAAGGGCTCCTTGGAGCTGGATTATTTCATTCTTACAAAAAAAAGAAATAAGAAAGAAAAAAAACATGTTGTCAGATTAGTACAACTCCAAGTCCTTTGCTTGTTTTAGAGGAGTATTTTTATTACTGAATATTTATTTAATATTTACAGTCTGTAACTTGTTTTAAAGTCCTTCATTGAATTCGCATCCATATTCCTTCTCTCAATTTAATAAATCTTTGGACATTTATAATATTTATTTCAGTCTAGAAGCTTCTCTTAGCGTATTAAAGAAACAACTTTATTTGATTTAATACAGATCTATGTCTGATCTTGATGTAGACATATTTATTTATTCATCTTCACAGTTACAAGGCCAAGGAATAAAAAACTTGACTCTCTAATTAGTTCACTAATGCATAAATATACATGTTTCACACCACCTCCGCGCCTCATCAGGAGTTCTCCATTACATTATTTAAGCAGGGGCTGCGTAAAATAAGCAGATTTCCCACGTCAAGTTTCACAATAGAGAAATCTGCATACTGCTAACATTTAATACCACCGTGAAGAAATAAACGGCAATAAATTGTAAACAACCAGTTCTGCCAACCACTCAGAGCTTAACAGATAGATAGAAATATTGTTCACCGAAAATAAAAAAAATTATTGAAATATTTAATGAATATAACATATTAATTTTATTGAAAACTATTTTTTCTATTTTAAGTACTGTAATTTATAATGAATCAGAATATTTTTTATCTCAACCACTCAAATTTTAGTAGTTCAAGAACTAAAGAAGGTCTTGGGAGTTCAACAAAACGTATTTGTATATATGTCACAATGTAGAAGCTTATACAAGTCGCTGCACACACATACACACACACACACACACATATATAAATATATATATATATATATATATATATATATATCAATGGACCTCATATTCGTCATCTCCTGGGTAGGATTGATAGACATTTGAAGAAATGTTTCGAAAATTGCTCTTTAAGGGAAATCTGCTAAAATTTCTTTATGCAGTTTTTGGCTTGGCCACCTCAGCCATGTTTCTGCCCGTGACGTGGAATGAGTTCACAGTTTACGCAGGCTCTGGGAAACGGCCTTTCTCCCTTTTTTTAGACAATGTCATTCCATAATTTTTAAGCTCATAAAATGTTACTCCGTTAATACAATATTTTATAAAAATGTCTTAAGTTTAATTTACGAATGCATTTTTCAGACGTAAGTTTTCAACAACTCTTTTATAGACTTCTTATTTTCACTTGAGCAGCTCTACACGCCGCCTATCTTTTAGAATTTGAATAACAACTCAGCTGTAGAATATATTCTCAGTAAAGAACTTCCGACAAGGCAGCGGGAGAAAGTTAGTGAAGATGAGAAAAACTGCGAGCTGCCCCCGTGGAATAGTTTATAGTAGTTCTTGTTCAAAGTATATTATGCTTTTAAGAGGAAAATTGAATTAATGAACCACTGCTCTCGCTGAGAGCACTACTCTGAATATTAACTGTACATATGAATTCAGACCTTGGCCCTAATTTTACTTCATTATTTGAGCGTAGAGAGGGCTAGTGTAGGGGTGAGAAGAGGGGGTGGGAGTTATGTTAGCCAGAATACAGAACAAGATTGAAAGTGTAAATTCATAAAACTCTAAAGGGAGGTATGTGAGAGGTAAGGGTATACAAAAATTGAGGTAAGAAGAATATTTTATTTTTTAAAAAGAAAAATTTTATTTGTGGAAATAATGTAAGGGTTAGGTTTGCAAAATATTCTTCATTTTCACAAGCGCTATATAAACCAAAAGTCCGTCACGCAGGGGCTGCGTAAACTAAGCAGATTCCCCCTGTGAAGTTTTACAACAGAGAAATTTGCATACTGGTAACACAATACCACCATGATTAAATACAAACGGTAATGAGAAATCTTTCAGTTAATTAAAATAAATTCCCAACTGAAACGGCTTCTGAGTTGTAAGAATAATTTATATTTTAATAACTCAAATTTTAGTAGTCCAAGAACTAAAGAAGGGGGGAGGGGGCGGATGAACAGGACGTATTTGCATAAATCTCACAAAGCAACAAAAGTAAGCTAAGGTTATAAACGACAGGTAAGGTTAGACGAAGCTTCCACCTGAGCCGAGTAGTGACGGAAATGGCCGACCTAATCCGAACTATATCCGACCACAGACTTCATAAAAATGCAAATATCTCGGTTAATAGTCAAGATAGAGAATAAATGTATATAACAACATTTATAGTAAATTTAATTTGTAATAAGATTGCTTTTATACAATTTTTCGATCCGTAGCATAATAACGGAAATATTTTGAATTTTCGAAAATCCCCCCTCCCTCTAGTCCGATTTCAGCCATTAACGAACTTGATTTGTCTTTTTACATAAAACGGTAATCTGCTAAAATAGCTCAGGAATAGGAAAGGGGCTAAGCCCTCTTAAAACACTTGTCGCTCAGCAATAATAATGCAGACAAGTAAGTGTTGTAGCATTCAGCCAGATTAAAGAAAAAATGGTTAATAAATAGCATTGGCTAAACGAGTAAAACTCTTTCTGTTTTAAAGAACTTTGTTTAGACGACTTACTTAAACTCCAAAGAGACATACATTATTTAAGGATATTGACATTTCATTACATTTCCATTAATCTCACTCTTCAACCGAAGACCGGATTGTCATAGACGATGGCCATATCGCTCCTGGCGTAAGCCAGAAGAAGGGAGTTTATAGGGCGAAGGGATCTAAACGTCCAGAGATACCGAATTTAATGTGTCGCGGATGTAGTTCTGAATAAAAATTTTTCGGAAGGGCTCAACAGAAATTCAACAATTGCTCAAAGTCAATATCGAAATCCATATAAAATTTTCAGGACTATTATGGTTGTGATTAAAAATATAGACGTTCTCATAGCATTTAATTTAGATAAGAAGATTTGAATACTTTATCATTTCTTGAACGCGTAAAGTTATAAACTCTAAACAATATAATGGTATATTATTTTATAGAATATTTTCTAATACTGTTTTCGTCATAAATACAAATCTTTATTCAACAATAAATATCGAGTAAAAAAACAATTTTTACACAAACGATTCTAACGGTTGAATACATTTGTTTAAAAAGTTACTCATTTGAACTGATCCACTTACTAAAAGCTCTTGCTTCCATCCGAAAGGTTTCTTTAATTTTGCTCTTGAGCAACGCCAGCTCTGACGTTCCACAGAAAGTAAGGACCTTCGAAAATGCTTGGAGTTGAAGTAAATATAATTTCGAAAGAGAAAGCCTATTACTTAAACTTCGAGTTAGAAGGACTCCACTCTGTCACCATTTTAGCTTTCCATACAATTTGAGAAAATAGCATGAAGATATTTTCCTTTATTACTAAGCATTAAAATAGGAATGAAATATTTTCATTTCCCACTCTTAGAAGTACCCAATGTAGTAATCAGTGCATTTGGTCTGATTAACGATATAATAAATTCTATTTTCAACTTAATCGAAACGAAAGTGGACTTATTATAATTAATAAAATTATTAAATTAAAGAATTGACGCTGAGCATCGTCATCATTACGATAATGGATACCCTGTCCAATTTTAGCAGATTTCCCTAAAGGGAAATAAGGTATTGAGGTCGTATTTATGACGCGATTTTCAATAAATTCCCTCACATGTCTATTGATCTTATCCAAGAGATGACAAAAATGAGGTCCCTTCACACCGCTCTAGCGGTCGCAATTTTTGTTTGATTGGTATCTAACACAATATGTAATCCTTACTTATTTTCTTATCAAAATAAAACATAAGGATTATATCATCAGTGTTTTCTTTGCTTTTTTTTTATTGTTTAAGGTATTTATTTCCAAATTTCAAACCCCTAGGTGCTCTAGGTTTTCTACTTTTCTAGAGCACTATATCACTCTGTATTCCCATTATTCTTTTATATTCAGCCCCTTATCTTTCATATTTTCTCTCTCAACGTTTCTGACAAAATAAAATGGAGGCGACTCCCTAAAAAAAAAACCCATAACCCCTAACTCAGACTTTTCACTTCTTCTAGTGAACCAAATTTTATTAATCTACTGTTGTAAAACTTTTTACAGTTATAAGTATGATTGTCAGTACCCTATTAATTAAATTTTCATACTCAAAAAGTTGTATAGCTTATTTTTGAAAATTCAGTTTTCTCTACTGGAAAGACGATGTGTATTTAATTTTCTTTTTCTGTAATCATTGAATAATTGTAACATTTCTAAGCTGAAATGAGTGAAGAAAGTGAAACATTTTGCAATAGAGTGAAGAAAGTGAATTGCCTCCTTAATTAGTAATAAGCATAAATTAAAAAATAATTTGAAGTTGGAAATTAAATGCTTTTAAATGTTTCTTAACATTGTAAGAATTTATTTTAACAAAATAAATTCAAATGTGAATGAATTATTGGTGGAAATAATCAATATATTTTAAAATTTAAATATAATAATAATTACCTTCCTTGTTTATAACCTGCACTTGTTTATAACTGCACTACTTCACAATCATCACTAGTTGTTTTATAACTATGCTTATAACCTTTCACAACCATGCTTATAACCTACCAACAACATACCATAATCTTCACAACATCCTAATTTTGTTCATATTCTGGTTAGATCTGATCATGTATTACACGATTACAGAAAAAATTTAATATTACACTCGTGACGAAAGTAGAATTTACAACTCTCGTGAAATTACCACACTCGCTTCACTCGTGTGGGTAAACGTTTCACTCGAGTTGTAAAATGATCTACTTTCGTCACTTGTATAATAAATAACTATTAAACGCGCTTTGATATGCTAATGAGAAAGTATACCAGAGAAGAAAACTTCTGTTTCTCCAGAAAGAATGTTTTTGAGTCACGAATGAATTCCAGAGTACAAGCTACAAAGTCAATGCTCTTACAAAAAACATAAGACAGGGACAACATGTTGGTAAGAACAATCAAATATTGCTTGAAAAAGTATATTTATTCCCGATAATAAACGAAAAAAAAAAAAGCTAGTGTTATAATTAATTAATTTGTATATTAAACAAATCTACGTCTTTTTAAATGATTAGAAAACATTAGAAAGATATATATACTGCTCAAAAATGAATAGGGATATTAGCTGTTTTGTGGTATGTATGGGGCCTAGCATATATATATTTTTTTTATTATAAAATATCATTAATATTTATTAGAAATTATTGTCTTTTTCCCCATAAAAAGTAATTTAATTAAGATGGATTTAATCAAAATGAATAGGATAAAAAAAAAATAACCAATATCCCTATTCATTTGTGAGCAGTATAGAAGTAATTTGTGTTCCTCGTTTCAAGAAATGGCCATATACTAGACTTTTTTGGTAATTACAATTGCAGCCATGAAGCCGATAGCTGTACGTGTGGATCACCTTTTTAGCAGATTTCCCTTAAGGGAAATCAGCTATTGAGGTTGTACTCATGACGCGATTTTCAAAATTTTTCTTCAAATGTCCATCGATCCTACCCAGGAGATGACGTAAAGGAGGTCCGTTCAAAACTGTATATATATATCTATATTTATATATTTGTCTGTTACCGCTCTAGCGGTCGCAATTATTATTTAAACGTTACCAAATTCGATATTTAGACGTTCTATGTAAAAAGAAAGATCAAGTTCGTTAACGGCTGAAATCGGACCAGTGGGGGGGGGGTTTAGAGGGAAGGTTTTTTGAAAATTCAAAATATGTCCGTTACCATACGTCGGATCAAACAATTGTATAGAACCAATCTTATTGCAAATTAACTTTACTATACATATTGTTCTATATATTTATTCTCTATCTTCAATATTAACCGAGATATTTGCATTTTTATTAAATGTGTTGCTGATAACGAACGTTTCAGGCCAAAGCTAGTTCGGCCCTAACTGTTCGGCTCACGTATAGAGATTTCTCTATTGTAGAGCTTCACGTGGGAAAATCTGCTTAGTTTACGCAGGCCCCTGCGTGACGGACATTTTTATTTTTTGTTGAGCTTCGGTTATATTTGGCTGCCTATATCCATCTCCTTACATTTTCGTTTTGAATTGCCAACTTTTGTTTTGAGTTGGCACTCTACAGCCAACCTTCCAAGGTTTGGTAACATTATTACTATTATTTATTTTAGTCTTACTTGGCACAAAAATAGTTACGTAACGATTAATTTGATATTGGCATTTGTTTATATTTCAGCCTTCAGTAAACCCTCACATACTAAAATTAGAGTGGTTGAGGTTATTCTGATTCTAAATTACTGTGCTAGATATAATAAATTGTTATCAACAAAATTAATATATTATATTCAGATATATTTCAGTAGTTGTTTTATCTGCCCGATCGAGAATATTTCTTTCTATCTATTCAACTCTGAGAGGTTGGCTGACCTGTTTTATACAATTCAGAATCATTCCGTTAAGATCTGTCGATCCCCCAACTGTGATTCATTATAAATTATTGTACTACATACAGTAAATATTTTTCAATAAAATTATCATGTTATATTCAGATATATTTCAATAATTGTTTTTCCTTTCAGGTGAAGCGTAATTCTATCTAACTGTTCAGGTCTGAGAGGTTGGCTGAACTGTTTGTTTACAATTGAGACGGTTTCCGTTTTAGAGTCTTTGAAAATGTAAATGGACTGAATCATTTCTCATTATCATTTTCAATTTATTCTCTGAATATTAATGGATATGTTAAGAGTTAACATTAGGAACATTTATCTATTAAAGTGAATATAACAAAAGTTACTCTAAATATTATAAAATAAACAACTTTTATCCTGTGCATATTTGTCAAAAAAAAACCCAATAGGAAACAAAATATCGCTATTTTTAATTATAGGCCTCCCTTACAACCCCCACTCCTGCTCCATCTGTCGGGCTGATTTGTGAATCTAAACCATCCAGGGCGTTACCCAAACGCATACAAAAAAATTCATTCAAAACGGCCCAGCCGTTTAGGAGGTGACATACACACGTACAATAGAATTATATTATATAAAGATACATGTATTAATTTTGAACGGACCTCATTTTCCATATCTCCTGGGTAGTATGATCGAGGGACCTTTGAGGAAATATTTCGAAAACGACGTCATGAGTACGACCTCAATAGCTGATTTCCCCTTAAGGAAAATCTGCTAAAAATATTGCATATGATTTCAAATGTTCAGCAATTACTGGATTCACTCTATTAGAAACTGGAATTTCGTGCATTTCTCGTAACCTTAAAAATCGAGTAATAAAACGTAAAATCTTATATATTATGTTAAATATTCCATTCAAAAGCCTTCTAATAGAAGTCTGAAAAAAATTGTTCACGGAGTAATATACGCTTAACCGTAATACGACTTATAGTGTAATGCTGTTAACCTATGCAAGAGAATGTCTCTTACTTCATCGTTATTCAAGACCATGCAGCCAAACTTCAAGAATTAATTTCCATGGCAAACTAACTTAGCCAATAGCCATAGTTCTACAATAATTCTTGCCTAACAGAGAAGTTACGAGCAGAACTCACATTGTAGCTGAGCCACTATATTACGAGCTCATTCGTTCATGCACAGTAATCAGAAGTCGGGCATTTCTATGCTCAACAATTTGCTTGCTCATGCAAAGTATTTTGATAAACAGTCGCGTCTTAATCAACAAGTCAGCTCACGAAATACGCTGACATTTTCAGTTAAGCACTCCTTTTCGTTTAAACCTTGATACAGCCAAATCTACCCGACCAGTAAACATCCTAATTTTTATGATCCCCCCCCCCGCCCAGATATTTCTATTTTTCAACGATGCTAAATGGCAGTTATTGAAACACAATAATATCCCAATGAACTTTGAGGCAACATTCAGTAACTAAAACCATTTAAGAGTTAACAAAAAAAAAAAAAAAGGTTCACAATTAAAAATATTAGGTTTGTAAAGTTCAATTTTTAAATAGAAAGCGAAACATAATAAACAATATCCTCTGGTGACAATGTTCATCTTTATTTATCCGGTAAGCTAAAAAGTGGAGAGAAAATAAAAAAAAATTATATTATATAAAAGGTTGTAAAATATGAACAAAATCATCTCATTTCACTTTTTTTTTGAAAAGGGATAGCATCTGAAGAGGTGGCAAGTAGGCCACAAAACATGTAAGGCAGTTCCAATAAAGTTTACACCGAAAAAAATGTTTCATATTTGGATACCTGGCAATACAATATGAAGTATATAATATATATATATATAAGTGTGTGTGTGTGTGTGTGTGTGTGTGTGTATTTGGTTGGCATTATAGAGCTTCAAGTTCCTTGACAACACTGCCTTAATTCGGGCAATGAGTCTATTTCTATTATTTATTGATGGTGTGCACTTACGAGTTAAGCGTAAGTTCGTTCAGTCTAATGGACAGACGTTTGAAGCAATACCTTTAATTTATGAGAAGTAAGAATATTTAATGTCATAACACGTCATTTAAGATGTAGGATACAATGATACTGGGTAACAACTATGTTTTATTTTATTGAGATCAGGTGTAAAATAATGCATGTGCACATCATTCAAAATGTTTTCCTACCTCGTTTGGCAAATCAATATTTTTTAATGTAATTTAAAAATGTAGTAATAATTAATAATTGAGGTGTTGTGATTGTTAGAAGCTATCTGTAGGCAAATAACCTTATTTTATTTCCTTCTATTCTTGAGAGAGATTCAACGCAATGGGTATTTATCACTGTTTGAGAAATATATTCCGGTTTCTGACATTATTTTATTATTCTTTCTTAATAATGTTGTCTGTCAGTCCAAATTTAAATTTTAGTGTTCTGGGGAAAAGTGGTATTGTTAGTTTATTTAAATTATTTAGGAGATTCCTTCATTTCGGAGTAATTGTATGCTGGTTTTTCTGGGAGTTTGAAATTTAGTGATCAAGAAATTTCTTTGTTTTGGGGTATAATACATTTTTACTTAAACTAGTGTAAAATAGTGTGGCCAGAGTTTATTTCGTTTGGAGTTCATTTTTACCTATCTTTCCGGCTTTGCACATTGTTGGAGTTAGTGAGCATACAGCGAAATAAAAATAATATCTGGCGATTGTTTTCATTTGGAGGGTCACATCCAGGAAATTGAAGATAGGATGCTTGGAACAAATTAGGGGAAGTTCTGAACTTTCCTTCAACGTTTCAAGAATGAAAACCACGAAAACTCTGCATGTAGAGAGACAGGGGACTGAGGTAGCCATCAAGTTGATATTCTTACAAGAGAAAATTATTAATTTAAAATAAAATATTGCAACCTCTTTTGAATTACTTAGATCTGCAAGGGATTGCTTGCTTAAATATGCAAGGCAAGATTCTATGCTATCACGCTCTTCTATAGACGGCTGAAGTGGTTCCACAGCAATAACCCAAATATATCAGTCTGGACGTGGAAACATTGTTATACATTCTAAACATGTTGTTTGGATATGATGTAATTTGTTACTATCCCACAAAACTTAAAGCCACTGCAGCTTGATGATGGAATGCTAGAGCGAAAAGCAAAATAGATACTTTTGTTCTAAGAAGTTTAGTCTTTCAACATAAAGATGAACTCCCGCATCTAATTCTACAGTAGCTGCGAAAACTGGAATGGGTGCAGGGACTTGTTGGTTCAATACCTTGCAAAAAATACCTGAGCATTAGAAGGCTCTCCATTAATGCAAAAACGTCCGTCACGCAGTGGATGCATAAACTAAGCAGATTTCCCTTTTGAAGTTTTGCAATAGATAAATCTACATACTGGTAACACTTATCACCAACGTGAATATTACGGGAATGAATACAAACGCTAATGAGAAATCTTTGAGTCAATTTCAATAACCTCCCAACGGAAAGCGTCTGAATTGTAAAAAAAAAAAACAGGCCAGCCAACCTCTCAGACCTGAAAAGTTAGATAGATATAATCTTCGCAGGAAAGGAAAAAAAAAACAAAAAAAAACAGGAAAATTTATTGAAAAATATTTACTGGATCTAGTACAGTAATTTATAATGAATCAGAATTATTTTTATCTCTATCGTTTAAATTTTAGTAGTCCAAGAACTTTAGATGTTGCGGGGGGGGGGGGGTCAACAGAGCATATGTGCTTGTATCTCTAGCTTTTGGCGGGAACCGTAGCTCGTCCGTTACACTTAATAAAAATGCGAAAATATTTTCTCGTATCGCCTATCATAAAGACCGCTTGAAAACAATATTTGGTATTTGAGCTTCAAATAAAGTGGTTTATTAAATTCATTTATGCAACATGAGTTGAAGTAGGGGGTTTGCTGAAGGCTAAACACTGGAAAATGCAACCCACTTCCACCTGGTCCGATTTTAGCCGTTAACGAACTTGATCTCTAGTTTTGCATGACACGTTTATATATCGAGTTTGGTAACGATAAAACAATAATTGCGACCGCTAGTGTGGTAACAGACCAATATATATATATATATATACATACAATTTTGAACCGCGCTGTATTGCTGTAATCAATTTGGACATAACAATCCATTACGATGAAAGGAAAGATAGCTTATTATAGTTACATTTTGCACAAAAATGATTTATTTAATTAAACATATGTGTTCAAAATCCTACGTGTCAACATAAATAAAAACTAGCCTAGCTTTTGACTATATTTTACTGATGGAAGTTCTTTTTCTTGGTGATTTATTCATGTAATATTTTCCACCGAAATATGCTGTGATCTCCAATCTTCATGTTATATTAGATATGCATTCTAATGAATTGTTTAACAAATTGGGTATATAATGTTTATTATTGAGTTTTTTATTCGTAAGCTATGGAGGTTATAAACTGATATTTAGTTGTTAGGAGATGAACTATTAAAAACGAAATATTTTATGATTGTTAAGTACTCCTTACTGAGAAATGTTAACAAGTGGTATGCTTCCTTTATTTTGTACTAGCAAAGGTACCCCGCTTCGCCCGGGAAATGATTAGAGGCTGAATGATGATGGTATTTTTTGGTGGGGCTTTACTTTGTACAGTATTTTTACATTTTCCCGTCTCAATGTTTAGGATTTACACCTGAGTCCGGAGAGCTGGCGAGATCTTAATAATAAAAGTATATGCTATGTGCTCTAAATAACAAAATAAACAACTTTCGTTATGTGCATATTTCCCGAAAAACCAATAGGAGACGAAATATCGCTATTTTTAATTTCAGGCGTCCCTGATAACCCCCACTCCTGTTCGTCTCAAAGAATATTAATATAGCCAGAAACCTAACCTGTTTTAGTAGTAATATACATACCAAGTTTCATAAAATTCGGTTCAGCCCTTTACGATTCTATAAAGGGCATACACACAAACATTCATTTTTATATATAAGATAGATGACAATTACTTTGAAATATGAGTATATCTCAATAGTGGATATAATTAGTAAATTATTATTGAATGTATAATCATTGTTAATATGTGTATATATAATCTGATTAATTAAAGATACAAAGTATCATTGTTCCCAAATGGGGTTTTTGACCGTACTGAATTGTCTAGAATGGTGGCAGGATCCCATTTCAGATCTTAGCTACTCATGCCAAGATGGAAATTTCCAAAAAGACTATACCCTGAAAGATTTATTTCCAATTCACTTCAGCTCAAATGCTTGTCTTTAAGTATAAGTAAGCTCTTTAGACTGATATATTATTTCTAATTAATCCAATTAGACGCTGAGTAAGTTCTTGTATTAATTGCCGTTGAGAAGTTGGCAATAGCAGTGGTTATGTTCAACTTTGGCATCTCAAGTTAGTTAGGAATACTCCTTCAGAATGCCTATGGATACCAAGCCACCAATTGCTTAATCTACTTTGAAAACACATAACTTCGTTGTAGCATTAAATAATTACTTAAATAATTCGCACTTAACATCAAAGTTTGGATTACCCTGTATAGGTTGGTAATCTTCAGTAAAACTTCAGAAGACGAAGTTTTAATGTCGATTTTAAAATTACCGTAAAACCCTGCCACTCATTTGGAAAATGAGTACTTAAATGTCTGATAGTTCATAAGCTTTTCGAACTGGCTTCAGTGGTCTGGGTTCTTCGCCAGAGACATCATGACTTACTAAAACTATTTATAAACTATATCACACTAAATAGAAATTTAAGAGTAAAAATGCAATAAGTCTTCTTTAAATTTTATAGTTTCAATAACCCTGAAGACACCAGGTCATAAAACATATATGGGCAAAAACCGGCTCTCTGTAAGATTTGATCCGGCCAGCTAGACATTTTGAAAAACAAAATTAAACAAAAATTTAACACTACTTACTCCCAATGAGGAAGATGAGGAGAGATTTGTGCGTTTGGCAGTACTGATAAATGGGAACAGTTCTTTTCCATGATGGAAGTTCATATATCAAAACGTCGTACGAGGCTGACTGACGATAATTTGGAAAATTCTTTACGTCTTTGTATCAGAGGAATTATTCCAAACATCGATTGATTAGTTTCCCAAATTCAAGCTCTTGTGTCTTATTAATTTCGACGTCGGTATTTAACTTACGTTCCAAATGTTACGATTTAACTATAATGTTGCATTTATTTTTTTTTTAATTTAATTTTGTTATTTTAATAAATTGTATTATAATTACATTGACGTATAATTTCATGTCTGATATCTATCATTAACAATTTTGAACACTACTTCCTAATGCACTACTTTTAAAAGCGACCCGCGAACGTATTTGCACATTAAAGTTTGGCCTGCAAGTCTAAAAGCCCGCCATGCAGGGGCTGCGTTAACAGAACAGATTCCTCACTTCTTGCTATAACATACTTGTGTTCTCATATCTCAACATATTATATAGTTCTATGTAAAAACGAAGGCACAAACAAGAACGTGCAAAAAACTCCCATAATATTCGAAATACGAAAAAATGTATAGAATGACAATTGTAGACCATCAATAGTTTAACTAGATTGGTTCTATCCACATTTTACGATCAGCCTCATTATAGCAAAACATGTTTGAATATTCAATCCCCCCACCCACTCTAAACCCCTACTGCTCCAGGGTCCAATTTTAACCAATAAACATATTATATGTTAGTGTTAACTAAAACGGTTTAATATCGAGAATGGTAGTCATCAAGTAAACATTTTCCAGGCAAGAACGTAAAATCTTAACAGATTAATTCATCGCACAAGGAATTAGCATATCTCTCGCCCAATAAAGGTCTCCTGGAAACAAAATTTGGCATTGAAACTCATAATAAAGGGGTTCATGTTGTAACTACTTTTTGTCATTATGACATTGTAGGAGTGGGTGTTTACTAAGGGATGAAAACTAAAAAGTCCAAATATCCTGGATAATGCTCATGATTGAGAAAAAATGTATATGTCAACTTTTTATAGGTAATTTAATTTGCAACCAGATTATTTATGTACAATTTTACGATCTGACTTATAGTAACGGAGATATTTCAAAATTCTCCCTCTAATCCCACCCCCTCACAATGGTCCGATATCTGTCATTAACAAACATGTTCTTTCATTTTTATTAAAACGATTAAATATCGAGTTTGGTAACTATCGAACAAAAATTAAGACAGCTAGAGCGTCAACAAACATTTCACACACACACACACACACACACACACACACACACACACACACACACACACACACACATCAAATTTTGAGCATACCACATTTTAACAGATTTCCCGTACGGGAAATTAGCTATTGAGGTCGTACTCAAGAGGAGACATTTTTCTTCAATGTCCATCGATCCTACTAATGAGATGTTGACGTCCGTTCAAAATTGTATATATTAGTTTATATTTGTCTGATACCATTCTAGCGGCAGCAATTTGTGTGTGATTCTTTATGTAAAAAGAAAGATCAAGTTCGTTAATGGCTGAAACAGGCCAGTGAGGGGGGGATTATTGAAAATTCGAAATATTTCCGTTACTATACGATAAATTGTATAAATTAAATGTACCATAAATATTGTTTTGCCGGGATTTTATTATTGTCATTTGTATTTATTCATTTAATATTCACTGTGGTGTTGTGTTACCATTGCTAGATTTATCTATTACTAGCTCAGATACCCGGCTTCGCCCAGGAATTAATTTGAGGCTGAATGGTTATTATTTTGCACACTATTTTGACATTTACCCATCCCAGTGTTTAGGGTTTATACCTGTTGTTGGCATTTGTTAATAATGAAATTAATTTTTTATGTAAGACTTCACTGTCCTCCATATTTCCCGTCTCCTGTGCATTATGCGGAGATTTCAGTTATTAAAGACAAAATATTAACGCAGATTTGAATTAATTTTTGCAGGTGAGGTATGAAATGAGGAAAAACCAATAGGAAACGAAATTTCGCTATTTTTAATTTCAGGCTTGCCTTACAACCCCCACTCCTGTTCGTCTCAGAGGATACTAATATAGCCTAAAGTCTAAGTAAGGTTAGTAGTAATATACATACCAAGTTTCATAAAATTCGTTTCAGCCGGTGAAAAGGTAACAAACAAATAAACAAACAAACACACACGAAAGAAACAAAATGCTGTTATGGTGTGAAACGAAAGGATATTGTAAATATTCACGAAAAAAAATCAATGTACAGACAGAGGTTACAATTTTATATATAAATAGATTTAACTTCACGAGGGAAATTTGCTTAGTTTACTTAGCCCGTGCGTGACGGACTTTACGTCATTTCCTGGGTGGAGTCGATATACATTTGAATCATTTTTTTGAAGATTTTCTTTAATTGAAATCAGCTAAAACTTTGTTAGCTGTAAAAGGCACGTGGCCTATTTGAGTGGATGAATCTGCCAATATAAAGGGAAGACAAGGATCATCTGATAAGTACTTAATTTGATTAATCAATTTATTGATGTTATTATCCCTTCATCTTGTCTTTATTGGTGCAAAGTCTCTCTGCTATGTTCATTTTCCTCTCTTTTCTCACCTCATCGGTGACATCCTTCATATTTTAAAGCGGAGTTGTGGTTATATCCCATTTGATTATTTGAATCTGATCATGTTTAGATTATAGCTATCACCTAGCTCTGCTCAACATGGGTTCATATTTAATTATTAATTTGTGGCGTGCAAACCCAGAGGGTTAGTAGTGTCTATATATAATTGTATTATTTTTTATTTCTCTACGAACTTGAAACGGAATCTTTATATTCACCAAGAATTTCCTCGAGAGATTCTCCTAATTTATTATTGATGGATTTTTTATTCGAATTTCCGGCACAACAAGTGGTCCACATAAAAGATGAAGTGACAGTATTTTATAAAGGTGGCTCTATACTTCTCAATAAATACCGATGTCTGCAAGCTGTGAGTGCTATTCGAAATAATGTTTTTCTTTTACTTTTTTTGTGCTACGATGTTTACAATTTGGTTGATTCCTTTTCTTCGTTAATTTTTTTTCTCTTTGAAGAGAAACCCGTATCATAATAATTCTTAATAATTCAGAAATGTGTTTTGGAGCTCAGGATTTTCGGTTTCCTCATTTTCTGGTATCCCGTTTTGAGAGGGAACTCAACTAAAAATAATGTTTTATTGGTCCTTGCCTACGATCTTTTTGGGTACTTTTCATAATTGAGTGCTGCATTCAAGTGTTCAGCATTTTTCGACGGAGTGGTATGAAGTATACAATCATATGTACTTTTCATTTTAGCAGATTTCCCTTAAGGGAAATCAGCTATTGAGGTTGTACTCATGACGGAATTTTCGACATTTTTCTTCAAATGTCCATCGATCCTACCTAGTAGATGACGAAAATGAGGTCCGTTCAAAACTGTATATATATATATCTATATCTATATATATATATATATATATATATATTATATATATATATTATATATATATATATTTGTCTGTTACCGCTCTAGCGGTCGCAATTATTGTTTAATCCTTACCAAACTTCATATTTAAGCGTTTTATGTAAAAAGAAAGATCAAGTTCGTTAACGGCTGAAATCGGACCAGTGGGAGGGGGGGTTTAGAGGGGAGGATTTTCGAAAATTCGAAATATCTCCGTTACTATACGTCGGATCGAAAATTTATACAAAATCAATCTTATTACAAATAAAATTTACTATAAATATTGTTATATATATTTATTCTCTATCTTGAATATTAACCGAGATATTTGCATTTTTCAGTTTTCACCAAACCGCCACTTCTACTCATGTTACGTAAACAATACTCTGAAACATAATTAAATCACATTATTGGAAGATTAAATACCAAACATTGTATTCAAGAGACCTTTATGATACGAGATACATGCAAATATGTACTGGTGACTCCCCCCCCCATCTTAAAGTTTTGGACTACTAAAATTTTATTGATTGAGATAACAATTATTCTGACTCATTATTAATTACAGTACTAGATATTGTAAATAGTTCTCAATAAAATTAATGTGTTATATTCTGATATATTTCAGTAATGTTTTTTCTTTCCGGTGTGAGGCGGGACCCGTTTGTTTACATTTCTAACCTAATGCTTCCTGTCGGCAGGCTATTGAAATTGGATGAAACATTTCTTATTTACGTACCCTTTAGAGTAAGGCAGCTGTAAGGGATTCAAATCTTCTGCTTTCTTCAACGTTTGAAGTTTCTTCACTTCTCACGCAAATTCTCGACGGCTTTACGGGCGCTTTCTTCAGATAAATATAATTTTCCTAAGAAGATGACCGGAGAGCCATCGATAATAGGAGTAAGTAATGATGAACCTGAACCTTACGTGCAGGTAGCATGATGAATAAAGTGTACCTACCTATTCCTTTTACTTCCACTATTTGCCTAGAAATAATATTGAAGTATGGTAAAAAATCAGTCACCTATGAAGCAATAAAAGCCAGCGCAGCACTGAATGAATACTAAACATGTTTCTACAGGTCATTCATGAATACTGTACAAGGGCATCGCAGTTCATTATGGGCTGGGCTCAATAATGGCGAGTAGTAGAGACCATATTTTAACTTTATATAATATTGTCCCTTCACCAAAAATATTGCTGAAAGTGAAAGAAAAAAAAATGTATCACATAATATATATTTTTTTCTTTACACGAAAACTCGCCATCCTCCGAATCTAGATAGGGCATTGAGGGGGTGGGGGGTGCTGGAAGATAACAATCTCTATTTACTTGTTGTAGTAAATTCGCCCAGTAACTCTCGCTAGATTCTCTCTCTCGATTAGCAGTAATCTAACTGCACACATAAAACACTCTCACTTTTCTCTTTTTTCATTATAAAATACACCATTCAGGAATTTAATTCAATCTAACGGAATAAGTGAAGAAACTTTTCGTACTAATAATTTTGCTTACACTTTATAATTAGAGTTAAGATACTAGCTGGTAAATAATTATGGTTAATAATATGCTTATTCAGTTACCTTTCGGATTTTAAATTAAATTTGTTTGTGTAACACACGTAGTCCTCTTATGCCTCACCGGCTAATGTAACCTATACCAATTTATTGTATATGGTACAATCAGAATGAGATTTCTTTTAATAACTGGAATGACCTCTGCATGCTCAGGACATGAGAAGAAAATGTTAATAGACCAATATTTATAAATACATATCTATTACAATGTTAGCTGTGTAGTAATTTTCTAACTCTGAACTGAACGTGCTGCTCACAGTCTGGCAGATTTCGTAAAACACCCTCAGATTACTTTTTAAATATTTTTTATTTATCAATTAGCTATTAAATAAACTACTAACAACATGTGTACGTTTACGTATAAATAACTGCAATACAAAACATAATTTTTATTAAATCTGTGTACAAAAATTAGCAATGTTTTATAATATCTTACTGAGATAAAGCGTTGACCATAATCTCAGATGATACACATAGAGTGGCGAGTTGGATTTTTGCCTGGGCAATAGGAATCCATTTATTTAGAATTCAATAAATAAAATCCTTAGTCCCACCCTGGCTAGAAAAGAGTGGCAACCTGTAGAAAACCTGTCCCAATTAGCCTTAGCTGCATAAATTGGACGTAAAAAAATAATTTAATTTCATTTAACCGAACATTGTTCTACTCGTTCCAAATTATTTTTTATTTCTACAATTGATTGAAGCCGAAAATGATTCTACCTTCTGGGTATGAGCACCTGTGTTTAAGTATCAACGAAGTTTATTGAATTGTTAACAACGTAATGCTTATAACTCATTCCTTGTTGGAATAATCTTCTTAGTCTGTAAAGAACTTAAAAGCATCATCTTGACTCCTAATGTAATTGAAGAATGTTAATTACAATTAATTGTAGACCAGGAATGAAAGAATATATTAAGATTTATAGTTAGGTTGGAAGGTAAATTTCCCAAACGTATGACGTCATTTCATGAAAGTAATCATAATTATGGAATCAATAAACTGCAGACGCTTTCCGAAATAGACACAAACAGTCTTACGTGTCGGATTTTAGCAGATTTCCCTCAATGGAAATCAGCTATTGAGGTTGTACTCATGAGACGATTTTCGAAAAACATCCTCAAATGTCAATCAATCTAACCCTAGAGATGACGGAAATGCCCGTTCAAAATTATATATATATGAAGTATCTCCGTTAATATAAGTCTGATAAAAACAATGTACATAACCATTCTTATTGCAAATGAAACTACCTATTAATGTTATTATGTACATATTTTCATTATAATGAATACTAACCATGATATTTTGAATGTTTAGTTTTCAATCTTCTGAAAACTCCTACTCATGTCATATTAACAAAAAGCTTCTATATCACCAACCACTTTATTCTATGCTTATCTACCAAATATTGTTTTCAAGAGGTCGTTTTATGAGAGATACATGCAAATAAGTAGTGCGATGACGTCATCAGTTAAGATTCTATATTCTAATTCGAAAATGTTTATTTGATTTATATTATACTCGATATTGTAGCTTTTCTGTCAACAATAAACGTCTGGAATAGCAGGGGTTTAGATGGGTAATTAGAAAATTCCAAATATATACCCATTATCAAGTCGGATGGTAAAATGTTATCGTACCAGTTAAAGTGATTTTTTACAATTGTTATTCTATAATTTTTTTTGCAACTTAAATACTACAGATATTCCGACTTTCTTGTTTTCAACCTTTTATAATTCCTCCCCCCTTCTAATAATTGACTTTTTTACAAAGGAAAAGAGAATATGTGTCGAGGTGAGGTCAAAAGTATGCTATAACAGCAGATGAGAAAACCTGCTTTTCTTTATGCAGCCCCTGCGTTATGGACTCTTCTTATTACGACGTGCTAGCATAATTTGAAATGTTTTATTGACCATTTCATCAACATTTCCTAAGGGATGAACACAAGATTTAAAGGAGAGGTGTGATATGTCATGGACTGAATTTTGTTGAACTGCGCCAGAGTAAGTGACAAATATTCTCGGAGGGAAGGTAACGTCGAATTCTGTACAAAGTATTTATTTCTGAGCCAAGCGCTTTCAAAAACTATTGCCTCAATTTTCAGATGTACATAGCTATAAAATAAAAAAAACTTGTGAAGAATTGGACTTTTTCTTCCCACAAAGTAGACCATATTCTTTACTTCTAATAACACTACTGTTAAATAAATATGGCAAGCTGTTCAGTAATGCCAATTTTTAGTCTTTGGGTTTTACATTTCCTTTGCCGTTTGGAAAGGCCTATGAACTCATTCTGGCCCTTTTATTCTGGTTTATTCTTTGTCCTGAATAGAATATGCCGAATAAGAAGAGGCGGCTGTAGTTATTGGTAGTGGAGATAAGCCCCTCCTTAGCTGGGCCAGTATATTCAGAGAGATAGGAGTAATTTCACAGGGAGGTTCTACTGGCCATGTAACAGCCCCACCCTCGGCAAGGAGGATTATCATAGATGGCCCATAACATTTATCTCGCCAGGAATCCCGGACCAGCAGTCGCTCCACAGCCATACCCTTCAGTCTCAAAAACACATAGCTATAAATAACTCACCATAGGGGCTACAGAATCCCCCTGCATTTTGTAGGCTTTGGAACTATATATTATAGATACTCTGGAGATAAAGATTTTCAACACTTTTTATGTTTTCTTTGCTTTAAATAAATGCTGATGCCTCTCTTGAAGATAGAACTTATTCAAGTAAGTTTAAAAAGGAGAAAATATCTCAGCAAAAACTGTTAAAATAAGTCAACATTTTACACGCACGTGTTCATATTTTATTCTATCCTAAAATACATAACATATGTAGAATCAATCACATATGACTTTCCTATCTTGAAAAGATAGCTGCTGATTTACTTACGATTACCTATGTCTTAAGAGTATATCTTCCATCTACATCCACCAAGTATCTTTAATATACCTGTCCATGGCTTCGATCTTAACACCACCCATTCTAACAATTTATGAAAAATTATTTCCAACCGAAGTAAAGTCTCATAATCAATTAAAATAAGTCGACAGCTTACACGCACGCGTTCATATTTTATTCTATCCTAAAAATACGTATGTTCATATCGCAGAATGATTTTATAATAACGACTGTAACCTTAACAAAAACCTCGCCAAATCGGTAAAGCTGCTGTAAAAACTGAAAGTTAAAAAAAAGTTTCATTTAAATCTTATGCAATGCCAAATAATGTGACCCCTTGAATCCACATACACCAACAAGTTACTAGTATACTATTGAAATTAACGTTCATTTTATGGAAGAGTTTGCCACACTTTTAGTATTTCTCCAAATGTTTGCCGTTCCTACCTAGAAGATAAGTGCTAATTGCGATGTGAAAATAAATATAATATTTTAAATATCCATGAACATTTTGATCAATCGATTCGATTATAATTTCTATAAGTGGAGGTGGGCGTCGTATTTTATTAATTAGTTAATGAAGATTATTTTAAATATATCATGCTTTTCAGTGTTACTTTCGTATATAGTAGAGTTCATATTCATCATTAGTCTACTATTAAGGTGCGCCCATAGCTTTTTTTCAATGATACAAAATATTTTTTTTAGTAATTTTACTATGTTCTAGTGTGCGCTGTTAAGCCGGTTTCGCTGTACATCTGTCAGTCAACATAATTAAAGGATTATCTGGTTTTCTGTAGCATTCGGTTAGTTTTCTTTACTGATACCAGAATCTCAAGATAGTTATGTTTTATTTCGGCATAGTATTGTATACTATTCTAGAGAACGTAGAAAACCCCCTAGTTACGGAGCTTCTGCGTGACAGACATTTTTTAGTTCTTATTCGTCTCTTAACCTCGAATTCTACGCGTTCGATTTTTACTCAAATGTATAATAAAACATCTCAGGTCCTGCTTAAATTCCAAGCCTTGTTTATACAAGTTTATTATAAGGGGAGAGACGGAAAATATAATTTGTATGCATGAGTGATGGACGTTTTTTTACTTTTACCCAGTTCTAGCCAAAGTTTATCTAGACTAAATCGTGCATTAGGATCAACGCCTTAACACACACGGCTAATCGGGACACCTCCATTGTATGGATTGTATAACTAAGCTTCTCATTAGTATACCATTTTACTAATGGTTTAGTAATAGAGTTCACAGATTCTAATGCTAATACGGAGATAGCGGGACGCACGAACAAACCAATGGCTGTTTTGGGTGTTCAAACTCTACGTAAGAGCTGCAAGAAGTAGGCAAGATAAAATTGATCACACAGTCGGCAGATTCGTAATTATCCATAATTAGTATTTCACACGAATTGAATTTCAGAACTCATGAGCTCAACGCAGACTCTTACCACCTGCCTCAAAGTAAAAAAGTCCGTCACGCAGGGGCTGCGTAAACTAAGCAGATTTCCCATGTGAAGTTTTACAATAGCGAAATCTGCATACTCGTAATACAAGCCCACCATGAGTAAATACAAACGGTAATAAAAAAATCTTTCAGTTAATTTTAATAAATTCCCAACTGAAATGGCTTCTGAATTGTAAAAATAATTTATATTTTAATAATTCAAATTTTAGTAGTACAAGAACTAAAGAAGGGGGGGGGGGGCGGCGGATGAAAAGACCGTATTTGCATAAATCACACAATGTAAAGAAGGTAAGGCAAGGTTAGAAACGACAGGTAAGGTTAGAAGAAACTTCCACCTGAGCCGAGAAGTTACGAAAACGGCCGAACTAATCCGAACAATACCCGACCACAGCCTTCATAAAAATGCAAATATCTCGGTTAATATTCAAGATAGAGAATAAATGAATAAAACAATATTTATAGTAAATTTTATTTGCAATCAGATTGGTTCTATACAATTTTTCGATTTGATGCATAATAACGGAAATATTTCAAATTTTTGAAAATCCCCCACTGGTCCGATTTCAGCTGTTAACGAACTTGATCTTCCTTTTTACATAAAACGATTAAATACCGAATTTGGTGACGATTAAACAAAAATTATAATAATAATAATTAAAATTTAATAATTGTCTTTATCCTGATAACAATAAGTTCATAAATGGGTAGGACTACCTGGTCGATTTTCCCCCTTTTTCGATGATCGAAAATCCTTTACGACGGTTATAACATTTTGGAAAATAAAGCGACCGGATGGAGAAGAGATTACCCGCTATTTACGATATAGATGACAACGTGTGTTTAAAAATGTCACCCTTCATGTCTTTCGGAAGAGGATAATCTGTGCCAATAGAGTTAGTATTTTCAACATGTAAGGAAAATATTTGCCGAGAAAGAAAATAAATGGAGGTATAACAATACGGAGAAAGGACTTAAGTAAACAGGATGATGGGATTTTTCGGAATAGCTTAAGAAGATAACGGAAGGTAAAGAAAAAAATATCTGATACGGACGCCACACGACTTCCTTGTACTCCTTTTAAATTAGATTAACGAAATCTTGCACAAAAATTTAAATTATTAAATTTCAAAGTGATATACAAGATTTCCGCTCCAGTTTATGATTTGACTCATCTAACTCAAAAATTTTAAATTGTCGAAACCCCACAATATAACCCTCCCTCTGATTTTGTCGATTAAAATGGATAAATATAGATCAAATGAACATTTTCGAGTATTAGCCTTAATTGAAGACGACATCGCACAATGTATTTGCATATATCTCACATAAGAAATGTCTCATGAAAAAATTATTTTTGGCATTCAAGCTTAAAATAAAGATTTTCATGTTATAACACATTATTGTGTTATAAAATGTAAATCTTAATGACATGATTAGATTTACTGAAGACTGACAACTAAAAATTCCAAATACCTTGGTTAATATTAATATAACATTTAGAGGCACTTACAACTAATTAAACTTTCAATAAGAGAATTTTTGGTTTTCGAAATCCTCCCCCTCTAAACCCCCACCCCGGTCCGATTTTGGCAGACAGTTATTTTTTTTTTTTAATTTCTTAAATAGAAGCTATTTTTTCCCATATAACAAGCCATAGCCCCAGAAATTATTTCAATATCGGAAATCTGAGTTTGCCATTGGAAAGAGCAAAAAATTTTCTTTTTAATGATCCCACAAACAAATAAATACAGTAATTTGAAAATTCATAATATTTTAAACTAAGAGAAATATGTAGAAATGGATCATAACACTTCGCTAGTTAAAATTACGTTAAGAAATATTAAAACAATGAAATTTATGAATAAATTAAGATTAATTCATTTGGCCCAAAAAAATACTTTA
>CM032229.1:164362500-164700000 GCA_019009955.1 Riptortus pedestris | reverse complement strand
AAATGTAATTTCAAAAAGCACATTAATCAATAAGTCGAGCTTTGGTATATGTATAGTCTATGTATTAAAGTAAGTGGGTTATTCGGGAGGGGGGGGGAGGGTAAACGAGTTCTAAATGATCCGACTGGTTTATTGGGTTGGAAGTGATCTGTAGCCACTTGTGCTCAAACGAATCCTCTCGCATGAATTCCATGACAGGCACCGGAACAGAACTGGAATTTAATTTTAAACTATAGACGTGCTTCGGAAGCTTTTTATTTTTTTTATACGATTCAAAGCCCGAACCGTTTGGGCATAGAGGGTCGGGAGGGGGAGGAAGTGACTCACATGTTAACACTATGATAAATTGGCCATAGAACGCATACTACATTATTCTCATCCCGGATAAACCTTTCCTTCCGTCGATTTGTCGATCTCTTTTATCGTTTTAACAGAATGACATTCATTGACGAAATTCAGTTTTCCTCCTCTGACCTTTAATCTCAAGTGTGCATGAAAATTGGCCCTGGCACTATTCCTGCTGATTCTTATGTACTATGGTCCCCTGAATCCAAATACATATGACCACCCCATTTTGCCTCATTACCCACCGTTTAGGACGGAGCACCCCACTTATTTTAATCACTCTTCCATCATTTGGGGGGTTGAAAAGGATTATTGTAGCCTTTACATTTTTCCTGAGGGGTTAGAGACCTGAAAAAGTCTAAAATATGAATATATATACTAAGGAGGAAGATTAGGATGGGGACTTGCCCCCCCCTTTAACTGTTAAGGACTATTAAAAATGATTGATTTTCCCGGAATTTTAATATATATATTTTTTTTTTTTTAGACAAGTTGCTTTTATGATCGGTAGAAATGTAAAAATGAAAGATAACGGTTAGCGTCCAGGATCATAGTGACAAAAGTAATCCTAGTTAAAACTTGTCAAAAAATGATTATGCCTGTGTAAATCAATACATCTAAATTCGAGTAAGGTAATAAGAGCACCAGTGTAGTACAGATAATCATCCCCCTTTGTTGTTATTATTGCTATTATATATTATATTATTTGCAGCTGATGGAGGAAGGACTGGAAGTTATAATATATGCAAAAGAAGTGCAAAAAATTGAAAGAAAAAAATCTAGCCCTTTTAATCATTTTTTTCAATTAAAGGAGCCCGATTCCCCCAAAATCTTCCTCCTTGTGCCATATATACGTATTTTAGACGTTGTCACCTACTTAGCCCCTCAGGAGAAATTTAAACGTTAAAATAATCCTTTTTAACACTCCAAATGATGAAAAAGTGACAAACATAGGATGGGGGGCATCCCTCACCAAAAGAAAAAACGGTGTGTGATAAGGAAAAACGGGGGTCATATTTGGATTAAGGAGATTTTACATAAAAATCACCAAGAATGGTGACGGTGCTTGAAAACAATTTTGTTTTTGCAGAACACTGTTATTAATGTTTATAAATGGTATTTGACCTTCAATGGGAGTTCTTTATGAAAATACGAAGTAAATTCATCTTTATATTCTGAAGAAACCATTTACTTCCCACTCATTTCTAATCTAGGTTCCTATGAAGGTAAAAGATGTCTATAATATTTAGTCTTCATCACCCTTATACACACAAAATTAAAACAACGTTAAGAAGAATTAATTAAAACCTTAAAGGTGGGGCCTTTTTTAAACATTCTTTAGGTCTGTTAGGCTCTTGAGCCAAGCACTTCGGGTAATTGAAAATTAATTTTACAAAAACCTTCAAGAAAATTGTGAGCCACATCAGAAAGGAGCTGAAACGAAAAAGTCTGTTAGTGGTAAGTAATACATCGTTTCTTAACGTCGAAGATAAGAAACGTTGACGAAGAGTTAGAAAAAATTATGATTCGAAACTTTCTGAATAAATTAAGCAGATTTCTCATGTGCAGGAATGGTGCACTGATGTCATCTCAAATTTTATTTTCTATTTCCTCACTAGTAAATACCCTTTGCAGTCGCAATGTCTAATTTACGTTTGACGGGAGATTATTAGTGATAGAACTGTTGAAAAGAGGAATCCCCATTCGAAGTTGTGAGGATAAATTGTATGCTGGAAACAAAAAAAGTAGAATTTACTCTTTTAATATTAACATAAATTAAAGGAAATACAAAGAATAACAAGATTGATTACATAACATTTCAATCCGAGTAAAAATAACGGATATATGCAAATGTTTACTTTATGTTATCTGCTCGAAGCCACTGCCCATCCTGCTTGTTCGCTTTGACCACTATCAAAGTTTTTACCTTTATCTTTACATAAATAATTTTAATATTCAGAGGGGTAAATATTTGAAAGATTTATATCGACCAAGAAAATGCTGATTACTGAATAAAATATAATCGTTATAGATGACGACATATTTTCATGTACCTCATAAGGGAAATATTCATAGAAAACCATACTTCATATATTTAACCCAGGAATATCAGTTTGTTGTAATATTGTTAATATATGATGAGTAGAAGTGAGAGAAATTTTAAAAATGCAAATATATATCTCCAGATATTAATTACTGAGAAAAAGTCTGTCTCGCTGGGGCTGAGCAAACTAACGAAATTTCCCACGTGCATACTACTGAATAAGAAAGTACTATAAATCGCTTAATAATTGAGTTTAGAGAAAATGTATAGTACACCATTATATAACACCCTTTTCAAAACGAGATGAGTTATTGTAAATTTTCAAATTTCCCCTCTCCTTAAACCTCCCTTATTTCAACTCCGATTTCAGCCATTAACTAATAAATATCGAGTACGATGTACAAAAAATAAATATTTCCGAATTAAGAACGGTAAATCTTAAATGATGAAGAAATTGAACAATGAATTTTCATGTATCTTACGGAGTGCATAGCATTTAAGCTTAGAATAAAGTGCTTCGTAATATAACAGCTTATTGTTAATATGGCAGGTGCAGGGATAAGGGTTTACTGAACATTGTGAAACTAAAATATACAAATATCTCGGTTAATATTCAAGATACAGAAAATACGTATATAACAACATGTATAGACGATTAGATTTAAAATAAGATTGGTTTTATACATTTTTCGAACCAACGTATTATAACGATGATATTTCGATTTTTCTACCTCTCAAACTCTTCCCTCTACTACTCACACTAGGTGCACCCTAGTCCTAAGTGCAATAGTTATGTGTAATAGTTTTTAAGTATCTTTAGTCTTGCCTTGAAGAAGAGAAAATACAGATCCTCGAAATATCGGCATAAACTATGATTTTTTTCACCTACACTGACCAAAACTCCAAAAAGAATAACAACACTATATATATTTTATATAAAATTTTGGACGGACCTAATTTTTAGATCGGACACCTAGTTTGGATCAATTTACAATTGAGGAAATTTGTCGAGAATCGCGTCATGAGTACTAACCTAATAACTCCTAAGGAAATTCTGCGAAAACTGTTAAGAGCATCATTGATAGGAAATCAAATTTACTAGATGGTGGTATTTTAGACATTTGCCACCAGTTTCTTAATAACCATGACATTTGGCATTTCCTTGCCTCTCTAAAACCTCCCCTTTGTAGATTAACGTGTATATTATGTAAAATAAAAATGTATTTAATCATACATGTAATATACCATGTCGCAATGGAAACATGTTTTCAAATAAATATAAGTACCTAATCCTATGAGGAGAAAAAAAGAAATAGAAAAAAAAAAACCTCCCCTTCCCGACATTCCCTAGATTTGAGCCATTAACGAACTTGATCTGAACTTTTATACAAAACGTTTTAATATTGAGTTTGGTATTTATATTGCGACCGCTAGAGCGTTAATGATGAAAGCGGATGTCATTTTCGTAATTCCAGGGTTAGATCTATAAGTAATTTCTCTTAAAATGCGACATGTCTTCAACGCCATTTGGTGATTATACTAAAGGGATATTTGTTGCAATTAGTGTAAAATACGATCTAACACAAAAGAGACAAACTCCACACGCGTAAATTGATATCGTCCGGTCCTTATACGCCGGAGAAAGAATGTTGATCGATGAGTTATTCGGGTCATGTGCGAATCATATTGACAATATCAAGGCTGAGGAAAAGTATTAGGAAGAGAATAAAGATCGGTGAAAATTAGATCGGACTATCTTGAGCAATGACATTTGGTAGTTTATTCAGCAAGCATCTCCTGGAAACACTCTGAAGGGCTTAAATGGCTGGCATTATTAGAAGCCGAGTCATTTCTTGCATCTGCCAGGTAAATAGTTTTTGTGGAATATGAGTAATTCTAGTTTTCACCCTCGTGATATTATTTATTTGACTAATAATGACTCCCCTTTGGTGAAACATTTCTTTTTATGATATTAAAAAGTACATGTTATTCTTTTTTCATTCTTTTCGGAGTATATTTATATCTAAGACTTCATTGCTTCATTGAACAATAAAGATCAAAGTATCACCTAGTATTTCTCAGAAATTGTAGGCGCTCTTGTTAGCCATCTGAGTTAAAGTGTTAGCCTTATTCTCACATCTAAACCTAGAATGGCGAGTTCCCTGGACAATAGGAATTTATTTAGTGACGTACTAAGTTTTATATAATCCTTAGCTTCCACCCTGTCTAGGAAATGGTGGTAACTTGTAGATAACCAGACCAAATTAGCCATACTAGCAAAAAGTTGACGGTAATAAATAATGATAATAATTATATACTTCTCTTTAATGAAAAAATACAAATTAACAGTATATTCATGTTAAAAGTTGCAGAAAACGCGCAATGGAACATTACACAATTTGTTACATTTAGTTCAGTTTTCGACCTATTTTGACGTATATTATGTTACTTTTTTTAGTCCGAATATGTGGTGAGATGAGATCCAGCACTTGGGAAATTTGCTTAGTTTACACAGCCCCTGCGTGACCGACTTTTTATAATAACTGAGCTAAGAAAAGAAAGGCCTCGTTCCTTAACAGTTCTTTATTCGTTGCGACAGAGAGTTTTCGGAGATATCCTCCATCATCAGTGCCCTCTTCACAAAGATGTTACTGGAACAAAGGATTCATTGTGACTTCTAACAAGTTATATTGTTCCCTTTTTTTATAACAAGTTATGTTGTTGATTAAGTAATTCAGTGAGCTAGTTGTTATATTTATGACATTTCCGCGTAAAAAAATGTTCCCTTCCTTCCTGTAACGATATTTGTCCACCTCTGTGTTTCTAAACAAGTAATGTAGAGATGGGGGAGAGGATCGTAGTATAGTTGGAATGAAATCATAGTCTTTTAAAAATAAGTTTATTTACAACTGCAAGGTTGTCTCAATAGGATCAAAATTTTTAGATTATGTGGGTGAGAGAAGATTTTCATTTTAATGATTTCTTTGAAGTATAAAGAGTTTGCGCTTCACATGGGTTAATAACTGAACTTCCCCTTTCACCTACAATACCTTTCAGGGTCGTACTCACAAGTTCTTGAGATGAAACCAAATGGCATTGACAAACACGGACATCTGTCCCACGCAGTTGGATATCTTTAATTAACTCAGTCGGATCAAAGCAAACTTCCCCGTTCTGTTGGACAACAACTATCTGCAATATTGCTGGAGTGTGCTCCCTTATCAGATTGATAATCCATTGTCCGAAAATAGAATCCAACCCTCCCACTCAGTTGATTTCGGATCAAGATTGGGTACAGTCTAGGAGTCTATAATTTCAATGACAAGCATTCTGTCATATACCTTTTTAGCAGTTTTCCCTTAAGTGAAATCAGGTCAAAACCTCAAAAGGCTGTGTACTCATGACGCGATTTTCGAAAAATGTGTTCAAATATCCATCGATCCTACCCAGGAGATGTCAAAAAGGACCGTTCAAAGTGATATATATATATATATATATATATATATATATATATATATATATATTTGTCTATTAACGCTCAAGCGGTCGCAATTTTCGTTTGATCGTTACCATCTCGATATTTAATCGTTTTATGTAAAAAGAAAGATCAAGTTCGTCAATGTCTGAAATCGGGCCAGTGAGAAGGAGGGTTTAGAGGAAGGATTATCGAAAATTCGAAATAACTCCGTTGTTATGCGTCGGATCGAAATGTATTATAGAACTAATCTTATTGCAAATTAAATTTACTATAAATATTGTTATATACATTTATCCTCTATCTTGAACATTAACCGAGATATTTGAATTTTTATTAAGTGTGTGCAGATAACATAGATGAGGTCGGCTGAAGTCAGTTCTATTTGGGACTTTCCGCTGAAAGCTAGTTCGGCCGTTTCCTTAACTGTTCGGCCCTCGTGAAATTGGCTTGGAGACTCCTTAATTCTACTGTAACTAGCGTGGATATTTCTCTATTGTAAAATTTCATGAGGGAAATCTGCTTAGTTTACGCAGCCCCTGCGTGACGGACTTAATTAATCACAAGAACTATCCCGTCATAGCCACTTTCCTCCACAATTTCACATTCAAATTATACAAAAACACATTTACTCTCGATCAATGATCAATTTTTCCAGGAATGTGTTCAATGTTTGCAATACTCTAAAATCAACTCAAAGCATGGCAATATTTCTTGTGCAAAGAATTGTAATTAACTGGCATATGGAAGGTATATATATATATATATATATATATATATATATACATACACGCATACAAGTTCCCTGCTCTTTAAGGTTTTTTGCCTTATCAGAGGTGACAATACTATCTACAATGGTGTTTGTCCGAAGCGAATGTTCTTGACTTAGCCCTTTAGAGTGCTCTAGATTCTGAAGGAAAGGAAAAATAAAATGAAAAGAAAGGACGAAGGAAGTTTTAAAGCCTGCACTTAGAATGATTTCGGAGACCTCTTAGAATTATTTCGAAGATGCGCTCTCAGGAAGATTTCAAAGTCCACTTGCCGATTACCTGAGACTTATATTACTTCCTTATTAAAAGGAAGCAATTTATTTGTAAGGGCATTTACCCTCAACGAATCTAACTCAGAACAGATTGCACACAGGATTTTATATTAGAATTGTAAAGCTCAATTTAATTTAAGTGAGAGTGGATATAAGGGTTTCCAAGAGGCTCTTTGTATTTATTAGAACCTAAATCTCAAAAGTAAGGGAATATTTTAATTTTGTTGTAAGATAGAATTTTGTATAATTTAGAAGTTATCTCTATGAAAAACAATTGTGTCATTCACAAGTGTTCTTTTGATCTGGAGTATTCCAAATTCAGATGAAGATACAATTCCTTGAATTTTGCTTCTTCAAACCGACTTTCTGGTCCAGCGGTCTTCTCCAAACCGACTTTCTGCACCAGCGGTTTTCTCCAAACCGACTTTCTGCTCCTGCGGTCTTCTCCAAACCGACTTTCTGCTCCTGCGGTCTTCTCCGAACCGACTTTCTGCACCAGCGGTTTTCTCCAAACCGACTTTCTGCAACAGCGGTCTTCTCCAAACCAACTTTCTGCTCCAGGGGTCTTCTCCAAACCGACTTTCTGCTTCAGCGACCTTCTCCAAACCGACTTTCTGCTCCAGCGGTCTTCTCCGAACCGAGTTTCTGCACCAGTGGTCTTCTCCAAAACAAATTTCAGCATCAGCGACCTTCTCCAAACCGACTTTCTGCTTAGCGACCTCCTCCAAACCGACTTTCTGCTCCAGCGGTCTTCTCCGAACCGAGTTTCTGCACCAGTGGTCTTCTCCAAAACAAATTTCAGCATCAGCGACCTTCTCCAAACCGACTTTCTGCTCCAGGGGTCATCTCCAAACCGACTTTCTGCTCCAGGGATCATCTCCATACCGACTTTCTGCATCAGCGACCTTCTCCAAACCTACTTTCTGCATCCGCGACCTACACCAAACCGACTTTCTGCTCCAGCGGTCTTCTCCAAACCAAATTTCAGCATCAGCGACCTTCTCCAAACCGACTTTCTGCTCCAGGGGTCATCTCCAAACCGACTTTCTGCATCAGCGACCTTCTCCAAACCGACTTTCTGCTCCAGGGGTCTTCTCCGAACCGACTTTCTGCACCAGGGATTTTCTCCAAACCGACTTTCTGCAACAGCGGTCTTCTATAAACCGACTTTCTGCTCCAGGGATCATCTCCATGCCGACTTTCTGCTTCAGCGACCTTCTCCAAACCGACTTTCTGCTCCAGGGGTCTTCTCCAAACCGACACTCTGCTCCAGGGGCCTTCTGCAAACCGACTTTCTGGCCAGGGGTCATCTCCAAACCGACTTTCTGCTCTAGCGGCCTTCTCCTAACCGACTTTCTGCTCCAGCCGTCTTCTCCAAACTGACCTTTTGCTCCAGCGGCCTTCTATTCACACTTCATTGAACTAATTAGGCAGAAGTCCGTGGTGTGAACCTTCGACCTATCCGGAACAACAGTGAGGATGTACGGTATAGCCTGAGGAAAGTAACAGTAGAGATACCGCAACATTATCACAGTGAAGTGTGACAGAGAAGAGTGCTGGAGCAGAAAGCAGGTTTTGAGAAGAAGAACATTGAGACCAGTGAAATTTCTAAAAAAACACAGATCCTAGAATGTTTACTTGAATTTCTGTTATATTAGCCCCGTTCTATAAGCTTCAACTCCTGTTATTTTTGTATTTCTGAAATTAATGTAATGTTCCTAATTCACAGAGAGAGAGAGAGAGAGAGAGAGAGAGAGAGAAGAGAGAGAGAGAGAGAGAGAGAGAGAGAGAGAGAAAGAGAGTGTGAGAGCGAGAGAGCGAGAGAGAGAGAGAGAGAGAGAGAGAGAGAGAGAGAGAGAGAGAGAGAGAGAGAGAGAGAGAGAGAGACAGACAGAGAGAGAGAGAGAGAGAGAGAGAGAGAGAGAAGAGAGAGAGAGAGAGAGAGAGAGAGAGAGAGAGAGAGAGAGAGAGAGAGAGAGAGAGAGAGAGAGAGAGAGAGAGAGAGAGAGTGAGAGAGAGAGAGCGAGGGAGGAGAGAGAGAGAGAGAGAGAGAGAGAGAGAGAGAGAGAGAGAGAGAGAGAGAGAGAGAGAGAGAATGGCGAGAGAGGGATGGCAAAGAAAGGGGAGCAAAACAAAAAAAAAAACAAAGGTAAATAATGTTGAATAAGACTATTTAGATATTATTTTTTTTAGAATTATCATTAATGACGGACTAATTAGCTAACGTGCCACAAGCAAATGATGTGAGCAACATTATATTCAGTAGATTCTGGGACTCGTAATACAATATGGGCCTGTAAATTAATATTCTCCTTGTTACTCTTACTTAATATTCTTACTTGAGCGTTAAAATAATAATTATATACACAATATTGACACTCGAATGTTATACTATGATTAGGTATTTATCAATAATTCAAAATATTATTGGTTTCAGTTGTGTTATTAATTGTTAGCAGATCTCCTTTAAGGAAAAATGTCCTCCTATATATATATATATATGTGTGTGTGTGTGTGTGAGTGTGTGTTAATCTATTTGTAGTTAGCGCTCTAGCAGTCGTAATTTTTGTTTGATCGTTGCCTACGGGGTTTTGTTGTATTTTATTTACATTAGAAACAAATTGGTAGTTTTCTGGGTATTATTTCTGTTGGTTTTTAGTGTAATATTTATATTTAAGAGTATAGATTTTAAAGAAAGAAATGAATTTTCGTCTACACGTAAACGTAAAGGCAGATGTACTTGTTTGAAATAAATTTGTATAAGTCGTAAACGCATATTCTGGAGAGTCAAAAACAATTTTAGTAAAATACTTCTAAGAGAATAGTATGCTTTATGAGCATTGTCTAGAAGTGACTTCCTAGATACTCATAAAAATTTAGGATTCTTCACTGTTTATTTTTACTTTATAGAGCAGAATAAGTAAAAAGGCTTAAAATTAAATTCATCGCGAAATTCTACACACTTAGCTTCCTTTGTAATTATAAATACTAGGAATGGGGGTTAACTGAATGCTAAAAAAAAAAAATAAATAAACAGAAAGAACACAATAAATATTCGATATTGAGGCAAGTTTATAAATGATAATTGATAAATTAACATTTGGAGCATTATCTTATCAACAAGTAATTTAGCATGTTTTGCCCGGTCGTTCTATAAATGGAATAAATACGAGTTTGTGTCTTACCACTTCCCTAAACCACAACTCTTCCTTCCGTGCCAGATTTAATGAACTTGATCCTTAGGTTTGGACGAAGCCTACGGGAACTCAGCGAAAACTCTGCTTTGGAGAGAAGGGGCGGACCAACACTGTCAGAGTCACTGGAACAACTAATTAATTCCTTGAATCCAGAGCTTTCCGTTAATACCCTCGGGAATAACTCTTGACCTGTGGATTCGAAAATGGTTGATTTTCTGTTTAAATCCCAATTCCCGATTTCAAAACATCTCTCAAAGTTGCTTAGTGATACTCAAATCTCGCCGACGGTTTTTTAAATTTTTTAAAGAAAATCAAAATGAAATTTCACAGTTAGCGGAGACCAGATCAGGATTCAAACAGTTCAATTATACCGTTATTATTGTTATTATTATTATTCATGAGAAACAAATTACAATAATATCGGTGCCTTTACATTGAATTATTAGTACTATAACCCAACGAAACTCTAATATCGACATAAATACGGTTATATGTCCATGATCCATGGACATTTGAGGAAATGTTTCGAAAATGGCGTAACGAGTACGACCTCATGGGAAATCCGCTCAAATGTTTTCAAACCACTTCTTACTGACAGAAAGCGTTGACTTCCTTTAATACGAGAATAGACCTAAACCGAAAATGGGGCAGGGCAGCAGCAATAGTCGGCTCTGTAAATTATTAAAAAAAAATCGCCTAAAAGCTCCAGCATTTAAACTGTTGAGCTAGGAATCCTGAAACCTGCCTTTGAAAATGTAAGTATTAATAGACACAATGGGGCAGTCAGGCGCACAAATTTTTTTAGTTCGCTATATCCCACTAGCGAAATTCATAGACAAACATCATTTTTAAAACGTAAAAAGTTTAATGTTCAAATTAGAAACACGACCTTCCCATGGACAAAAGCCATAGATGCAGTATACCACACAACCTGATACCCAAGCTCAACCAAAAATCTAATAGTAAGATAAGATATTAAAATCCTAGACACCGCTATAAAAAACTAAGTTACCTACAATATACAGTCTTCGAATGACATTAAAGTAAAAGAATAGACCAAAATGAGGGTGCTGTCATGACCAATATAAGTTCCATTGCAGGTGTTATAGCTTATTTCTTATACATTTTAATTAGATTTTGAGTCTATTATTTTATCTTTAATTATTCTATTTTGTTTTAGGAGATTTCCCTCAAGGGAAATCAGCTATTGAGGTCGTACTCATGACGTGATTTTCGAAAAACTTCTTCATTTGTCCATCGATCGTACCCAGGAATGACGAAAATGAGGTCCGGTCAAAATTATATATATACGAGTATATATTTATACATATATATATATATATATATATATATATATATATATATATATATATGTGTGTCTGTTAACGCTCGCATTTTTTTTTAAATAGCGGTCTCAATTTTTCTTTGATATTTACTAAACTCAGAATTTAATCGTTTTATGTAAAAAGGAAGATCAAGTTCATTAATGGCTGAAATCGGACCAGTGGGAGGGAGGGTTTAGAGGGGGGATTTTTGAAAAGTCAAAATATCTCCGTTATTATGCGTCGAATCGAAAAATTGTATAGAATCAATCTTATTGTAAATTAACTATAATTTACTATAAATATTGTTCTACACATTTATTCTGTATCTTGAATATTAACCGAGATATTTTCATTTGTATTCTGTGTGTGGTCGGCAGGAGTCAGCTATGTTCGGACTTTCCGCCGAGAGCTCTGGCGGCCGTTCCTGTAACTGTTCGTCCCTCGTGAATAGGTTTAGAGATCCCTTACTACTACAGTTGTTATTTGCCAGATTTCTCATTTGTAAACATCACGTGGGAAATCTGCTTGGTTTACGCAGCCCCTGCGTGGCGGACTTTTTATTTTATTATTATTGTATATCTCCAGGCTATATTACATACCTCATTACAAATTAATTTCAGTTTTCTATAAACTTGTGAGTGATATGTGAACGAATAGAATGGTTTTAATTTTATTTTACCCAAGTTGTCTTTAAATAGCGACCGTTAGAGCGGTTACAGAAAAGCATACACACACACACACACACACACACACACACACACACACACACACACCCAACACACACACACACACACACACATTCAATTTTCAAGGGACCTCATTTGTCATCATCTACTAGAATCAATGGACATTTTTTGAAAATATCATCATTAGACCTCAATAGCTGATTTCCCTTAAGAGAAATCTGCAACAAAATAAAATGTACTTTTTAATATCGTAAAAAGAAATGTTTCACCAAAGGGAAGTCATTATTAGTCGAATAAATGATAACATGAGGGTGAAAAGTAGAATTACTGATATTCTACAATGTCTATTTTCCTGGCAGATGCAAGAAATGACTCGGCTTCTCATAATGTCAGCCATTTAAGCCCTTCAGAGTGCTTCCAGGAGATGCTTGCTGAATAAACTACCAAATGTCATTGCTCAAGATAGTCCGATCTAATTTTCACCGATCTTTATTCTCTTCCTAATACTTTTCCTCAGCCTTCATATTGCCAATATGATTCGCACATGACCCGAATAACTCATCGACCAACATTCTTTGTCGAGCGTAGAAGTACCCAACCATATCAATTTACGCGTGTGGAGTTTGTTTCGGGTTAAATTGTACTTTCCACTAATTGTAGCAAATTTTCTTTTAGGGCAATTAGCTATTGGACAAACTGAGCGATTTACGTGACATTACTTATAGATCCATCACTGGAATTGCGCAAATGAGATCCGTTCAAAACCTCTGCTAACGCTCTATTTTTATACCAAGCTCAACATTTAAACTTTTTGTATACAATTTTAGATCAAGTTCGCTAATGTCTCAAATTGGGGGAATTTCGGGAAACGGGGAGGTTTAGAGAGGCAAGGTAATGCCAAATGGCTTGGTTATTATGAAACGGGTCAAAAATGTCCATATTACCAATCTTGGAAATCTGATTTCCTATAAATGATCCTAGAAATAGTTTTAGCAGATTACACTTAAGGGTTTTTGGAGATTTCCCTTAAGGGAAATCAGCTATTGAGGTTGTACTCATGACGGAATTTTCGAAATTTTTCTTCAAATGTCCATCGATCCTACCTAGTAGATGACGAAAATGAGGTCCGTTCAAAACTGTATATATATATATGTATGTGTGTGTGTGTGTGTATTTGTCTGTTACCGCTCTAGCGGTCGCAATTTTTGTTTGATCGTTACCAAACTCGATATTTAGTCGTTTTATGTAAAAAGAAAGATCAAGTTCGTTAACGGCTGAAATCGGACCAGTGGGAGGGGGGGGGGTTTAGAGGGGAGGATTTTCGAAAATTCGAAATATCTCCGTTACTATACGTCGGATCAAAAAATTGTACAGAATCAATCTTATTGCAAATTACATTTACTATAAATATTGTTATATACATTTATTCTCTATCTTGAATATTAACCGAGATATTTGCATTTTTATTAAATCTGGTCGCCTAACGGACGGGTGACTTTCCCGCCAAAAGCTAGTTCGTCCGTTTCCTTAACTGCTCGACTCTCGTGAAATTTCTCTATTGTAAAACTTCACGTGGGAAATCTGCTTAGTTTACGCAGCCCCTGCGTGACGGACTTTATTTAAGATTGTACTCATGAAGCGATTCTCGAAAAATGTCTTCGAATGTCGAAGGCTATCATGTTCGTTAACGGCTGAAATCGGATCGTGGCTTAAGATCGATCTTATAAATGGTGTATACGTTTTTTCTCCGTCTTGAAAATTAACCGAGATATTTGGATTTTCAGTTTTCAGCCTTGAGCAAATCCGCACTCTTACTCATGTCAAATTAACAATAAGCTGAAATTCACTTTATTCTAAGCTTAAATATTATGTTCCCATTCAACTTTTACTGCGTAAGACATATGCAAATACATTGCTCAATATTTCCACCATTTAAGATTTTACGTTCTTAAATGGTAAATATTTATTTGTTATACGCCATACTCGATATCTAACTGTTTTATTCAATTCTAAAGATCAAATTAGTTAATGGCTGAAATTGGACCAGGAATAGGGGGGTTTGAAAGAGGGTTTTTTTTTGTTTTAGAATTACCGTTAACCCTAGAATGGTAGTGAACGTTAAAATTACGTATTATCTGGTTTGAACTGTTATCAAAGAGCCGTTGACGACCCCACCTACCCCCATCCTCAGCTATGAGCCCTCCAGACAGTTCGGCCTTGACCTCCGCCAAGTGCAGCTAAGTGAACCTTCCCACTCATCCAATACTATTTTTTGAAATAAAAACGACACGTAATATTTACGTATCCGCAACTAATAACCGTCCACGTAAACGACACGTAATACTATTAACCGCAACTTTTTGGCACGGAAAATTTACGTATCGCTACTAATAACCGGGTTTTATGCCATAACTTGGTTAATATTATTCTTAATTTATTTTCTCCCAATTTATTTTTATATTCTGATTTATTTTCTCTTAATGTTTTTAACTTTTATTTTTGATATAAAAAGACAAAGATGTATAGTAAGAATATAAATAATAATAATCTGTTTATAGTTTCGGAAAAATGGAGAAAAAATATTCAATGGATGAAGAAATCAGAAATTTCTTGAAATAACTCTCCGATGAGTCAGATTTGGAAAATGGCAATTATGAAATAGATGGATATGGATACGACAGCGATGATGATCCGGAGTATTCTCCAAGTGATGAGGAGGTTGAGCCTTCGGAAATGATTGCAACACAGAGTGGGCTAGATAGTGATGTGAGCGAGAAAATTTTAGAAAACATCAAGGCAATTGAAGAAAGAGAAGAAACACATACGCAAAAAAACCTAAAACCTCTCAACTACACAATATTGACAGATCAGTCACAATAAATGTAGAAGGTGGGGTTGTGCTTGGTATGAATGGAGCACACAACCTCCGGAACGTGTCTCGAACAAAGCGCCTGAAAGGAATGCCGTGCACATTATTAGATATTAACGTGGATATAAGTTAAAGAAATGTGTATGTTTTAATAAAATAAAAAAATAGTCACAAACATTAACAAATTTTGAATAATTTCACCAATTACCAGTTGCACACGTAAAATTTACGTATCAGTACCAATAAGTGGGAAATAATATTACTACCGTTCTAGGGTTAATGACGGACTAATTAGCTATAGTGCCACAAGCAAATGATGTGAGCAACATTATATTCAGTAGATTCGGGGACTCGTAATACAATATGGGCCTGTAAATTAATATTCTCCTTGTTACTCAGAGCGTTAAAATAATAATTATATACACAATATTGACACTCGAATGTTTTACTATGATTAGGTATTTATCAATAATTCAAAATATTATTGATTTTAGTTGTGTCATTAATTTTTAGCAGATTTCCCTTAAGGAAAAATGTCCTCCCTCAAATAGCCATCGATCCTACCTAGGAGGTGACAAAAATGAGGTCCTTTCAAAAGTATATAGGGTCTTTTGCACTTTAGGGGAGCCAGTGATTGGATTAAGACCAACTGTTCCTAAACACATGATGTGGTGGTAACCTCAACACTGCTCTTGGTTATCAAGATAACGCTGCCATATTATAAAATAAACATTCTAAATTATTATAGTAGAACATTTATTTGAGGATGAATAATAGAAGCTAAGTAAACAATTTTTCTTTAAATAAGAACAAATTCTGCCATATCCTTTAATATTTGTTCGAAAAAATCTTTGTCCTTATTCCTCTGTCTCCATAGAAATTCACATAGATATGAGTCTATTAGTGCCCGTCTTGTGCCGCAATCCTTCCTGTTTCTGCTTTTTACCCTAGCCCACAGAGATTCTATCGTCTGGGTATATGCGCCCGTTTTTGGGTCAACAAAATTCTTCGAATGATTTACCGTCAAATGGCGGTATCTCAACTCGGGCAACTTTTCTTCTAACCCCTGGTAAGATGCCCAGCAATCTGAGATGCATCACAATTCATAAAATGTCCTTCACTGCACACCCTTACCTTGGGGATAAGGCGCTTTTCCTGAAGAAATGCGACAGCATTTCCTTCATCCCTGCACAAGTTATTACTTCAAACAAATTCATTTTCTTCTTAGCAAAACAGTAGCACTGATACGTTTAAACAAATAATTCCTTAATAAATGCCATATGATTCATTAAGTTACTCAGAAATAACCTGTATGATAACAACTGTTCCTAAAAAGTCACTGGCACCCTTAAAGTGCAAAAGACCCAGTATATATATATATATATATATATATATATATATATATATATATATATATATATATATATATATATATATTTACTATGAGTTGGGTCTAAAAATTGTATAGGACAAGTCTTGTTAGCTTAACAACAACTAGCTTAGTGATGTTCTACAATGCAGTTCTATACATTTTCTCTCAACTCAATTATTAAGCGATTTTGTACTTTCTTATTCACCAGTGCATCATGCCAGCACGTGGAAAAATTGCATAGTTAACGCAGCCCCCTTTTTCTATATCGGGAATATTTGGAGATATTTGCATTTTTCAGCCCTCATCAAACTCCCACTCCGGCTCGTCTCATATTAATAATAAGCTGATATATCATGAAACGTTTTATACCTAAGTTAAATATAGGAAGTATGGTTTTCTATGAAACTTTATCACCTGAGGTGCATGCAAATATGTTCGGTTTGGCGTCATCAATAAAAACTACATTTTCTTGATAACTAAATGTTTCTTTCATTGATATAAATTGTTAAAATATTTACCATTGTGAATATTTAAACTTTTAATTTAAAGGTAAAGGTAAAACTTTGTTAGGGGTCAAATTCGGAACAGAAAGAAGGGGAAAGGGCTTCGAGGGGATAATATAAAAACAAAATTGAGATATCTATTATTTTGCATATATTATCAGTCATTAATGAACATGGCCTTTAGTTTTGCATGAAACGCTTATATATCTAGTTTGACAACGAAAAACACAAATTTCGACCGCTAGATAGTTTACAGACAAATATATATTATTATTTTGAACGAACCTTGTTTTCGTCACCGCCTGGTAGGATCGACGGATATTTGGGGAAATTGTTCGAAATTCGCATCATGTTTACAACCACCCTTAAGGGAAATCTGCTAAATGTGGAAAATATTGATGCGAAAACTACGTACTTGAAAAATTAAACAGTGTTAATCACATATTTAAGAAGTACGATGTAGATGAAAGGAACATATCGACAGATGAACTAGCACGTTATCGGCATTAGACGTGTCTAGACAGTTTCCTTTTATGTTACCCACCGAGCTATAAAAGAGGCCAGGCCCGTCCCAACAGTAAATCTGTTATCAGGTCTCTTCAAGTGAATAACAGTGCGTTCAGAGCAGCTTAAGTGAACAGTGCGTTTTAGAGCAGTGCGGTGGAGTGTTTTATGTGAACAACAGTATTGTCCCTTGTTTATGTAAAGAACAGTGCAGTGCCGTGTTTTTGTGAACTTCAGTGATCGTGAGTTATTGGACTGTGCAATAAGAAGAACAGTGAAGATCAGTGCGTACCGTGAGTAGTAGTTAAGACTAATTAACCAAGTGTGTAGTCCATTGTTAAATAAACTGTACAGTGATAAAAAGTCTGAAGCTCTGTGTTTAATTTTGCAATCCAAAAGAACTCTAATAAACAACGTTTATTATTTTTGTAATAAAGGTAACAATATGTTTACACGAGCTGTTTCTTAATTATTAGCACAAAAAGTAAAAGGGAGAATTGAAACATTAACAAATTCTTCTATTTACTGAGTATGAATATTTTTTTTTTTTAAATATTGATTTTACATTTATGCTAATGAATAAGTCGTAACTTCTCCTTGGATATTAACCCCTCTCTTGAAATCGACTGGTCCCTTGTCTCTCGCACTTTAACTTCACCAAACAGACTAATGTTGTGGAAAGGCTAAAAAAAAATGCCTCTTTTTCCTGAAAGACAAGTTAGAAGCCCTAAAATTGATGGGTCTGAGATTAAAAAGAGAATTAGTTTAAGGGAGGGTTGAAAGGGATGGCTTGAAGTGCTTCATCTACCGGCCAGTTCTCCCCTTTCAGATAAGCGGATAATACCGCTGTCACACGCTCTCTCTCTCTCTCTCTCTCTCTCTCTCTCTCTCTCTCACACACACACACACACACACACACACACACACACACACACACACACACACACACACACACACTCTCTCTCACACACACACACACACACACACACACACACACACACATACACACTCTCCCTCTATCTCGCTTTTCCCTCCTGTCCATTTTATAAACATAGGCATACATTTTTAGCTTTTCACCTCACTAGGGGGTGAGGTAGAGGAGGAAACTCAAGAGCTTCAAATATATAAATATAAGTGTGTTAAAAATTAAAATTATATTCCTGTTTCTCCGTTCACGCTGCAGAAGCCGCCATTTTTATTTGATCATTTGATATTTTATATTTTTGACATTTCATACAAAGTAATAGGATCGATTTCCCCCCGAGACGGTTGAACCAATTGATTAGGATCAATTTCGTTAATGAAATAAGAAAACACAACAAGAGTACGTATTTAGCTTATAGATAATATCAAAACTCGTTATTACCCAATTTTTACAAAACTACCTGCTTGTCACGTAAACCAACGATCGCCTTTAATTATAAGATATTCAATGAATATCAACTTTAGACATTATTCATGGTACGATATATGGGGCTCAGGTTAGCCATGTGATTTAAAGCGTTGACCTTAATCTCACATGATAAACCTAGAGTGGCGAGTTCGATTCTCGCCAGGGCAATAGGAATTTATTTAGTGACGGAATTCATTAAATAAAATCCTTAGTCTCACCCTGGCTAGAAAAGGGTGGTAACCAATAGATACCCCGTAAAAATTAGGCTTAGTTGCAATAAGTGGACGTTAATAAATAATTTAATGCAATATTTAAGCTATAATTGTTTTTAATGTATTGGGTGATAAAATTAAATAATATTTATTTTGATATTTATAAAATATTTTTCCTCAAACAGGTTAAGCACACCTGGCTTTTATCAACAGATTTCTCTTAAGAGTTGTGCTTTTGATGCGATTTCCGAAAAATTTCCTCAAATATCCATGTTTTCCACCCAGGAGATGACGAAAATGAGGCACGGCAGAATTTGGACTACTGGGAGGTATAAGTAGTTGGATCGAAACAATAGGTCATATCCACTCTTTTTGCAATTAAAAATATGTGTATATGTTGTAGTATATACAGAACATATTTCTCGATCGTGAATATTAACCGAGATAATTGGATTTTAAAGTAAACCTCTATTCTTTCTACACAAGGAGTCACACAAACATAAAAAAACATGTCAAACGAATTACCAAAAACATGAATGTCACTGTTTCGCCACATCTCTTGTTAAACTAAGTCTTTGCTATTTTTTGTAGCTAAGACGCTAATCTCGCTGAATCTCTTCTAAAAAAGTGATGGGTTTGATATGCAATGACTAAATGAAACGTAGTATTTTCAACCTATCTTAACATTCTTTATTGATCACATTCATGCAAAAAAAGATTGTATTTTTATTTTTCTTAATAAACTCACTTTTTTCCTTTAGAGCTAATCGAAAAAGGATATGAATTGTCCAAATATAATGAATATCCAGAATAATCTGTCCAAAAAATTCCGTTTCTCTTTTCCTCGATCGAAGAGAAATAATTACTACATTTATCAGCGAATTGTATTTAATTACAGGGACCAAGTGAAACTACAAAATAATGACTAATTCTTAAATTAACAAGAACAAAAAAAGGTCAATGGTGGCTTAAGATAAGGAGATTTTATGATCTTACAGCAGAGAACCTAAAAGCAGCTGTTACTTCCAAAACTTTTTTAATATATTAAGATCCCTTTTGGAAGGGTTCGCATCAAAGATTGAATCGGAAATAGCCAAAATTCCATCCATCTCTTCTTTCTGCTCTCTAATAAGTAAAGTCAATAAGTAGGCTACAATGCACAATTAATTCTCTTTATATTAAATAGTTTATTACAAACTTCAGCTGAATGGTCACTATTTTCTGGCAGTAACAAAGGATTATGCCCTATGGTGGAAGAAAATTTTCTCTGGATTTAATCAGTGTCTGTTGCTAAGCATTTAAACGTTCAAAAGGATAACGTCTTCTTATTGTTATCTTTAACTAAGTTCAACATTTGTAATAAGGTAGTAAAATACCCTACAATTAATAGAAGATTTCTTTGCCCTCAGTGATGTTATCAACCACCATTTTTTCAAGTTGTTTAAATATTTAATTTCTTTCGTTTAATTATTTAATTTGTTTATTGTAATTTTTGGGGTTATATAGCTTTTATACGCCCACTTAATTCACTGTAAAATGTTTAAGTCTACAACAAAGAAAAATGACATGAATTATTACGTGGACTATTTTCCTCAGTCAATGAAATCATTTGCGACTTTATGTTCTTCAATATTGATAAAATACGACTCTAAAAATGCTACTTGTTGGTAATAACCACAAAGTTTGTTCAACCTTGACCATGTTGACTGATCGCTCTGAAAACTATTCTTTAGTTACTCTAGTGATTTCTTTAACAAATAATTTAGGTGTTTTTTTTTTCCGAATATTCATCTATCCTACCTAGTAAATTACTCAAATTAAATACATCAAAATTTATTTGGACGCGTGTGTATACACATATGAGTGTATATACATATTTTGATTCGATTATACTTGCAATTTTCCAACTATATGACCAATACTCATTATATCCATGAAAATCATTAATGACCGAAATTGGAGCATTAGGAATGAGAGGTAGGTAAATGTAATATTTGATATGCGCCATTTATTATGCGTGGGTTTCAAATGTTTTAAATCATCAATCATTAGGTAGTGTGCTGAAGTTATTGTTTTACAGAAATTTCTCTAGCTATTGTATAATTTTAACATTGCTGTAAACCCAAGGTTCTGTACTTGAGATTTTCATCGAAAGCTATTATCATGTAATGGCAAGCATAAATTGTATAGTTCCAACTAAATTTTAAAATGGAGATTAAAAAAAGAATCTGACATCATATTGTCAGACCATCGATCCTACCCAGGAGATAACGAAAATGAGTTCCCTTCCGTCCAAAACAATATATATATATATATTTATCTATTTGTCTATTAACTGTCACAAATGTTTTTTTATCGTCACAAAACTCATTACTCGCTTTATGCAAAAAGCAAGTTTAAGTTCGTTAATGACTGAAATCTAACCAGTGGGGTGGGCGAGTGTTAAGAGGGTGGAATTTTCATATATTTCAAAATATCTCCGTTACTACACGTCGGAACAAAAACTTGTATGGAACCAATCTTATTGCAAATTAAAATTACTATAAATATTGTTTTATTCATTTATTCTTTATATTGAATTTCAACCGAGATATTTGCATTTTTATTACGTGTGTGAGGATAACGGATAACGAGATTAAATCGGCTATTGTCGGTTTTGTTATTGAGATTCCTCCGAAAATTAGTTTGACTGTTTCCGTAACCGGTCGGCTCTCGTGGAATTGGCATAGAGACTCGTGTAAATTTTTACTTTGTGAGATATATGCAAATACGATCAGTTGACCCCCCCCCCTCCCCTTTTATAGTTCTTGGACTACGAAACTTTGAGTTATTAAAATATAAATTATTCTGATTCATTATAAATTATAATACTAGATAACTAACCTATTAACTAGATACCTAACTAAACTATTTACTAGATTTAGTATATAGTTTTCAATAAAGTTAATATGTTATATTCAGATATATATCAGTAATTGTTTTTCTTTACGGTGAAGAATATGTCTATCTATCTGTACAACTCTGAGTGGTCAGAAGACCTGTTTGCTTACAATTCAGAGGCCGTTTCCGTGGGAGCTTATTAAAATTAACTGAAAGATTTATCATTACCGTTTGTATTTACTCACGGTAGTGTTAAGGTTAGCAGTATGCAGATTTCTCTATTTTAAAACTTCACGTGGGAAATCTGCTTAGTTTACTCAGCCCTGTGCGACGAACGGTTTTAATCTCTAGGAATATGATGTCAAAACATGTCTAGTTGTCTTGACCATTTGACGTCTTGTCTAGACAGTGACTTATAATTGTGTTGGCTAACAATCAAGTGTTTGATCAACTCAGTAATGTTCCAACATATGTATGACGCTGGTGGGTGTATGCCAATTTCGTTGATGTTCCCCATAAAAAGACCTATCACCACAGGTGATGTAGGAGGATAAAGACATAAAATACCTTTATTAGTATGTTATTTTATAAGCAACAACTTTGTGTGCATCTGAGACTCACATTCATAATACAAAGAATCCAAGAAGCTCATAAGTCTTATCGCTTTAGCATGGAATATGGTGATTATGAGAGTGATAATTGATTCTATTGTTCCTAATATTTTTAATTGCTTACTAAACATTTACTCTAATCGCCATTTTCTTGAGCTGGTTTCGAGATTATCATGGTTGACAAGGCTCATGGAGTAACGTCAACTTAAAAGTAGGCTATGCTGAAGAAATAAAAAAAGCCCGTCAATCAAGGGCTGCGAAAACTAAGCAGATTTCCCTCATGAAGTTTAATAATTGATAAATCTACATACTGGTAACACAACACCACCGTGAATATTAAGAGAATAAATACCAATGGTAAACAAACATGACTGCCAACCCAACTCTTACAGGAAAGGAAAATAATTAGTGAAATATATCAGAATGAAAATATTAATTTTATCAAAAACTATGCACTATAACTAGTACTGTAATTTATAAAGAATTAGTATAACTTCTATCGCGATATATCAAATTGGAGTAGGCTAAGTATGTAAGTTGAGAGGGGGGGGGGGGTTCACAAGAACATATTTCCATGTATTTCATATAATAAAGGTCTCTTGAAAACCGTATTTGGAATTTATGGTTAGAATAATGTGATTTATTATATAACGGAATATTTTTTGTGTAACACTTGTAGAAGTGGGGGTTTGCTGAAGGCTGAAAACAAAAAAATTCAAATATATCGGTTAATATTTAAGACAGAGAATAAATGTATATAACTATATATATATATATATATATATATATATATATATATATATATATCACATTTAATTTGCAATAAGATTGATTTTATAAACTTTTACAATACAACGTACAATAACGGAGATATTTCAAGTTTTTGGAAATCCCCCCTTTTAACCCCCCCCCCTCCCTTAGTCCGATTTCAGCCGCTAACAAACTTGACTGAAATTTTTCGAAAACCGCGTTATGAGAACAACCTCAAAAAGTCCGTCACGCAGGGGCTGCATATACTAAGCAGGTTTCTCTCACGAAGTTTAATAATAGATACATCTACACACTGGTAACACAACACCACCGTGAATATTAAGAGAATAAATACCAATGGTAATGTAAACAAACAGGACTGCCAACCCAACTCTTACAGGAAAGAAAAATAATTAGTGAAACATATCAGAATGAAAATATTAATTTGATCAAAATCTATGTACTTTAACTAGTACTGTAATTTATAATGAATTAGTATAACTTCTATCTCGATATATCAAATTTTAGTAGTATAAGAATTTAAGACGAGAGGGGGGGGGGTTTCACAAGAAAATACTTGCATGTATTCCATATAATAAAGGTCTCTTGAAAACCGTGAAATTTATGGTTAGAATAATGTGATTTATTATATAACGGAATATTTTTTGTGTAACACTTGTAGAAGTGGGGGTTTGCTGAAGGCTGAAAACAAAAAAATTCAAATATATCGGTTAATATTTAAGACAGAAAATAAACATATATATAACAATATATATATATATATATATATATATATATATATATATATATATATATATATTTAATTTGCAATAAGATTGATTTTATAAACTTTTACAATACAACGTACAATAATGGAGATATTTCAAGTTTTTGGAAATCCCCCCTTTTAACCCCCCCTTCCCTTAGTCCGATTTCAGCCGTTAACGAACTTGGCTCAAATTTTTTGAAAACCGCGTTATGAGTACAACCTCAAAAAGTCCGTCACGCAGGGGCTGCGTAAACTAAGCAGATTTCCCACGTGAAGTTATACAATAGAGAAATCTCCATACGAGAGCTGAACGTTTACGGCAAAGAGCCGAACTAGCTTTTCGCGGGAAATTCAAAAATTCATTATCGGCCCAAATTTCATAAAAATGCAAATATCTCGGTTAATATTCAAGATAGGGAATAAATGTATATAACAATATTTATAGTAAATTTAATTTGCAATAAGATTAATTCTGTACAATTTTTCGATCCGACGTATAGTAATGGAGATATTTCGAATTTTCGAAAATCCTTCCTCTAAACCCCCCCCCCACTTGTCCGATTTCAGCCGTTAAGGAATTTGACCTTTAGTTTTACATGAAACGACTATACACCGAGTTTGGTCACGATCAAACAAAAATTGCGACCACTCGAGCGGTAACAGACAAATATATATATATATATATAGATATATATAGATATATATAGATATATATATATATACATACAGTTTTGAACGGACCTCATTTTCGTCATCTCCTGGGTAGGATCGATGGACATTTGAAGAAAAATTTCGAAAATCGCATCATGAGTACAACCTCAATAGCTGATTTCCCTTAAGAGAAATCTGCTAAAACTAAGTTCCCTTAAGGGAAATCTGCTAAAACTAAGTTCCCTTAAGGGAAATCTGCTAAAATTGTCTAATAAAAGAATTCCGGTTTCCCACAATAATATTAAGATTTCTGCATATTTGCAAAGTGCCCTAGTTGCATCTGTCAAGTAGGATTCTTTCCTCAACAGGCCACGGGAGTTCATTTTTATTACAGCCCATTTAAGTAAACGTCGTTCAACAGATAAGAGTCAACAGTTATTAATTAAGTGTTGGTATGCCAGTTCTGAACTTGAAGCTCATTTGGAAACCTGTAATGAAGAACATCAGGACAGTTTGAAGCTCATTTCAACTGATTTTCCTTAAGGGAAACAGCTATTGAGGTCGTATTCATGACGCGAATTCGAAAATCCTTGATATCTCCGTTATTATGCGTTGGATCGAAAAATTGTGTATTACCAAGCTTAATGCAAATATAATGTTCTACAAATGTTGTTATGTACACTTTTTCGGTATTTTGATTATTAACCGATATATTTGCATTTTATTAGTTCTGGTCGTTAGCAAACCCCCATTCCTACACATTTCATGTTAAAAAAATGCTATTATGTTATGGAGCACATTATTTGAAGCCTAAAAACCAAATATTGTTCTCATTGGACTTTAACGCTTTGAGTTAAATGAAAATACGCAAAGCACGTGGGAAATTTACTTAGTGAAAGCAGCCCCTGCGTGCCGGAATTTCTCTCCCTTACACATAGACTCCTTTCCTAATTCTTCAAACGAATGATCACGATGTGTTAAACTATACCGTTATTGGGAAGAGAAAAGTAATTTTCGAAAGGTTCCACAATCACATATAAAAGTTTGTTAAAGTCTTTGTAGATGGTACACAGGTCCCGGGCTAGACAGTGTTAGTGGTAGGGAGGAGTCAATAAAAGCTGGTAGAGTTCTGGTCTCCCCCTCACAGTACGTGCGGCGAATTCTCTCTTACGGGTCACTTCTTTTAGTTCTATCTCTAGTTCATGGTTAGAGCAGTACGTCATAAATGTTACAACGGAGCAACATTATTAGTTGGGGCTTTAATGTTATATGTTATGAATTTTAGTTTGTTTTGTTTCAGAACAAATAAAGATTTTCTAGAATATTCCACGACAAACTTTTATCTCAGAATTTACTCTGGTTAACCCTTGAGGCTAAATAGTGAAGTCCTGGTATTTTCGAAATTTAAAGGTTCATCATATGAAGTCCATTTATGAAATATTCATTTTATATTATAGATTCAGTTAGTATATTAACCACAGCCGCGAGTACAATATGCTAGAAAGATTTGTATTCACATATGCAGAAAGCGGAGACAATGTTGTCTTAGCTCACCTACCCAATACTATTGGGTTGTAAAATATGAAATGACCGTTTGTAGAATCAGGAAAAAAATGAGAAATTGAGATCGAATCTGAAATATTATTCATTCAAAGTATTTATCATTTTCAATACACTTCTGCCAACGACTTACCAAGTTTTCTATCCCACTTTTGAAAAAGTTTGTGTTACGTGTTGAAAGAAATTCAGAAAATGCATTTTTAATGTCTAAATCATCTGTAAAATATTTTCCTCGCAAAAAGTTGTCCAAACTCCGAAAAAAGTGTTAGTCTGTAGGAGATAGATCAGGGGAATATGGGGGGTGTGGTAGGACTTGATAGTCCACTTGGTAGTAGATTTGTTCACTGTTTGTATTGAAACATGTGGTCGGGCGTTGTCATGAAGCAGAATCGGTCGTTTCCATTAACCATTAACTTCTTCGGATGGAAATTCTGTTTTGGCATTTGCCCAGGAGGCTGATCGGCATCTAACCATTGGCCTGATCGGCGTCCATTGTCATACATATCCACTTTTCGTCACATGTTATTACGGGTCCGAGGAATGGTTCGTTTCTTTGACGAGCAAGCAAAGAAACACACGTCTCTTGGCGTTTTAACTGCTGACGTTCGTTGAGCTCGTGCGGGACCCAGGAATCGAGCTTTTTCACCAATCGTTTTTAAATGCCTGGAGACCGTCATATGACTTGTGCCTAGCTCTCTAGTTCTCTGACTGTTTTATGAGGGTCTTCTTCAACAGCTTTTTTAAGATTTTCGTTCACCACTGATGAGTGAGATCGTCCACGGGGCTGATTTTCTAAAGTCGTATCTCCTGAAGAAAATTTTGAAAACCAACGACGAATAGTTCTTTCATTAGAACTTCCTTCGCCAAACGCATAATTAATATTCCTTGCTGACTGGGCCGCGGAATGACTACGTTTATACTCGTAAAAGAAAATTATCCGGAAATCGCGTGTTTCCGTGTTCCCGATTGATATTAAACTAAAATATGTAAGCCTACTTGGGACAAAAACAAACATAGCTTGCGACTAGAGGATTAACAAATGTTTATTATAGATGGTAAATATTTTGCTTGGAATCAACACACAACGTTTTAATCCTTTATAAAGATTAGGGTTTAAAAAATCGGACACTTCATGTGTTACAACCCAATACAATCAACTCAAAATAGGGGAGGAAATAACTCCTACCCCAAACTCCTCTATGAATCACAGACAACTAACATCATATGTGACCGAGAGTATATCTACGACCACCAGGTCTGTGACCCTCAACCAAACTCCATAGCTGCTAGCTACCTTCAACATCCCGGATGTAAAATAACCATCTAGACCTCAGTGCCTAAAATAGTAACAAGCTTCAGGCCAGGACGCCGGGCTAGGGACCTACTACATCTATGGTTTTCCTCAAATGCCTTGACAGGGCGCCGCCGTCCCCTGCAAGGGTGGTCACTCTCTCTCTCTCTCTCTCTCTCTCTCTCTCTCTCTCTCTCTCTCTCTCTCTCTCTCTCTCTCTCTCTCTCTCTCCTCTCTCTCTCTCTCTCTCTCTCTCTCTCTCTCCCCCCCCCCCTCTTTCTTTCTCTCGTAAATCTTGAATGGCGGGTTCGATTCTCGCTAACATACGCCAGACTTCAGATGCCAACTAAAACATGGGGACGCATACTTCAGGCGCCAATGAACAGCATGTCCAAAACCTCTATTTAATAAGTATAAGCAATCTTGGAATATTCTGCGTGAGAAAGTTATAAGGCGAATGACCTTAGTATTTTAAAAACAATAACATCTTCTTGAGGGGGAATATGTACACGGGACAACGTAAAGTCTAGTTCCAATGTTACAGGGAGTTTTCAACGTTTCAAAAGCCACAGCTAACACCAGATAAAACGAGCACTTGTACTTGTAGTCAATAACATTGTTTCACTATCTATAATCAAAAACCATAGAGTATTCTTTTATATTACGAGGTCACCGGCGCCACTTACGAGCGAGTCGCCTCGTATAATGTATATATACATATATATATATATATATATATATATATATATATATATATATATAATTTTATTATTCTTATTTATTAACGTCCACTTTTTTCAACATAGGCTAATCGGGACGGGTTATCTACAGGTTACCACCATTTTCTAGCCAGGTTGGGATTTGAGGATGTTATTTAATGTATTTCGTCACTAAATAATTCCCTTTGCCCAGGCGAGAATCGAACTCACCACTCTAGGTTTACCATCTGAAATAAAGGTCAACGCTTTAACTCGCATGGCTAACCAGAGCCCCTATATAATTTTATTTTACTATACCATTGAAAGGTACATTTTTGTTTTATTATACATACCATATTAATTTTTATTTTATTTTATTTTTGAATAATCCCTGTTGATTTCATGTTTTCTGGAACATGCAATATTCCAAATGAAAAATAGAACGTATAAAAAATAAATTACCATAGTCTAAGGGAACAATTTTTGGGTTTAGTCAATATATTCTTTAATAAAATATTAAGTGACGATGGATAAATTAGGTCCGTATTGGAAGGCGTATTTTGTTAATCATTATTAAACAAAAATACGGAATAGCAACTTCAAGATATTTGAAGACTACCTTCAAACTACAGAAAGATGAAAGCTATTTTATAACACTCGAGATATAGACATGCATAGAGGAAAAATGCGACTGGGAATTCTCATCTGCAAGGTAGCATGATGTTGTGTGTGGCTGCGTAAGTGGTTTCAGTTTCATCAACTGATGATGCATTTGGAGTGATGAGGGTATGATTTTACAGTCATCACTCACGCCCTCATCTGTCAAGGGGCGCGCTTCAATTCTTGCTGTCAATGCCTCATATGCAAAGATGACAAACCTACTATAGCTATCTATCTATCCTTAGAGGCAATAGTCTAGCCGGAAGATTGACTCGATAATCAATAACACTCTGAGAACATTGGTGTTCCACATATCCAGCAGGTTTCTCTATATATGTTGAACATAATACAATAACACTGTACAACTATTCAAAATAATAAATAATTATATGACGGTGTTGAATAATAAATATATAGGGCATAATAACCTATTAGTTGATCACCAACATATACCCTAATTTTAATCCTATATCCGTACAGGGAGTGCACCGTGAAACTTTGAAACTGTAGGAATAGTCCCTCGGGATTAGTGCTAACTGGTGGAGGTCCACCAACAAAATTTTGAAAAGGGATAGCCCCTGAAGAGGTGGTACGTAATCAACGAAACATGTAGGTCAGTATAAATAAAAAAAATGTATTTTATTTCGGTGACCCATAACATTAAAATATATATATGAAAGTTTTCTAAGCTATAAAGTTAGAAAATAAAATATTTCTTCAGGTTGTCATTTAAGTGTCAAATCGCATTGTCAGAACATGCAGTACGAAACAAACATAGCTTTAATTTTAAAAGTGTGTAAATTTTAGATAGGGAAAACAACACATTTAAAAGAAAAATTGTACATAGCAGAAAATAACGAGGTAGTAAAATAAGAAAAAAAAAATTAAAATATTTAAAAAATATTTATCATAAAATATTGTATCATATGCTACATGCATATGATTATTAATAACAGAATGTTTTTAAAAAAAATTCCTAATATTGGATTTGTTAGAGTTAATGCGAGGTCAAATAAAGTTAATTTGATATAATGAAGACTAAGCTTAAATTAAAAAAGTGGATGTACCGGTTGCAGATAGGCCATAGTAATGATGATTTAAACTGTAGTAGGTTACTTTACCATAATTACGAAAAAAAGTTTGCTAAAAAGTTGCTAAAACGTTTTTAGTCAATTTCAGAGTTAAAGACGAATGTATTATGTAATATATTTCACATGTATAATATACGTATTAATTTCAATTTTTACTGGAGACTGTGAGTAGGACAACACAATTTTCAATTATTTAATTAATATGAAGGTATTAAGAAATGTTATTAATCATTTTTTTTTCTAAATTTATATCAAAATAACTCCTTGAGAAGGAGTGGAGTCACTTGTAAAAAAAAAAAAAAAAAGGATAAAATAATTGACAATCTGAAGAAAAAGCTCAAAAAACGTTCTTATATAAGAAAAATTATTTATTAACATCCATTTTTTTGCATCTAAAGCTATATCTAAATCTGCAGTATGTATATATATATATATATATATATATATATATATATATATATATATATATATATATAGAGAGAGAGAGAGAGAGAGATAATCTGTGATAAAAGTATGTTATCCTTGCATAATATACAATTTCACTAATTTACAGAAACCCTTTATAAAGGCTTTTGTTACATGTTAATTACTTTTTGTTTTTGAATCTTGTCTCAGTTCACATTATTAAATTTCTCTTCTTCTCTTAATTGTTTTTTTTTGTTTATTTAGTACTGTTGTACCTATCTATTAGTAAACTCTAGTCAGTTATACTCAAATCTAGTTTGTAAAAATATGTTTATATGTAAGCTACTAACATAGAAAAACTAACCTCATTATATAAGGCCAACTCCTTGCTATAAGGAAAATCCTTGTAAACAATAAATAAATAATAAATAATAATTACTTTTTGTCAGCTGTTATACGAGTTTAGACCACTACAGAATAATAAAAATAGCATTTTCGGAAGAAATAAAAATAACATCCGGTTGTAGAATTCCTGGCTTTTTACTATGAAATGCTCTGTTTTTTCTTTCTTTTTGATTCACCCATTTTAAAAACAAACGAATGAATTTCAATGATCTGCTTTTTTTTTATTTGTGCTTTTGAGCTTTTGATTCTATGGCCTTTGATGGTTATTTCTACAGTCGAATTCGTTTTCAAGTGGCCCGGAATTCCCTTTGACACATGTATTAATGACTTACAAGGTGTAATGGTTTTATTAATTAACTGCTAAAGTACCCGGATATGATAAGAGAAAAGGTATTTGTTTTGTATGGCTTCACTATCATCAAATTCATATATTTGCCGTATCCAGTGTATTTATGTTTTTTAGCAGATTTCCCTCAAATCAGCTATTGAGGTCGTACTCATGACGCGATTTTTGAAAAATGTCTTCAAATGTCCATCGGTCCTATCCAGGAGATGACGAAAATGAAGTCCGTTCAAAATTATATATATATTTGTCTGTCAACGCTCTAGCGGTCGCAATTTTTGTTTGATCGTTACGAAACTCGATATTTAACCGTTTTATGTAAAAAGACAGATCAAGTTCGTTAATGGCTGAAATCGTACCAGAGGAAGGGGGGGTTTAGAGGGAGGGATTTGCGAAAAGTCAAAATATCTCCGTTATTATGCATTGGATCGAAGAATTGTATAGAATTAATCTTATTGCAAATTAAATTTACTATAAATATTGTTATATACAAATATTCTCTATCTTGAATATTAATCGAGATATTTACATTTTTATGAAGTCTGTGGTCGGGTATTGTTCGGGTTAGTTCGGCCGTTTTCGTAAGTCGGCTCTGGCGGAAGCTTCTAACCTAACCTGTAGTTTCTAACCTTACCTTACCTTCGTTACTTTGTGAGATTTATGCAAATACGTTCTGTTCATCCGCCCCCCCCCTTCTTTAGTTCTTGGACTACTAAAATTTGAGATATTAAAATGTAAATTATTCTTACAATTCAGAAGCCGTTTCAGTTGGGAGTTTATTAAAATTAACTGAAAGATTTCTCATTACCGTTTGTATTTACTTATGGTGGTGTTGTGTTACCAGTATGCAAATTTCTCTAATGCTAAACTTCACATAGGAAATCTGCTTAGTTTACGCAGCCCCTCCGCGACGGACTTTTTTTTAAAATATCATCGACCATATAATTTACAATTATCAATACAGAACCATGTATGAGAAAGACATTTCTTTCCCCAAAATAAGGACTATAGAAAATACTTTTTCTGTAATCGTTGAATAATGGTAACAATACTAAACTGAAATGAGTGAAGAAAGTAAAACATTTTGCAATAGAGTGAAGAAAGTGAATTGCCTTCTTAATTAGTAATAAGTATAAATTAAAAAATAATTTGAAGTTGGAAATTAAATGCTTTTAAATGTTTCTTAACATTGTAAGAATTTATTTTAACAAAATAAATTGAAATGTGAATGAATTATTGGTGGAAATAATCAATATATTTTAAAATTTAAATATAATATTAATTACCTTCCTTGTTTATAACTGCACTACATCACAATCATCACTAGTTGTTTTATAACTATGCTTATTACCTTTCACAACAATCCTTAAAACCTACCAACAACATACCATAATCTTCACAGCATCCTAATTTTGTACATATTCTGGTTAGATCTGATCATGTATTACACGATTACAGAAAAAATTTAATATTACACTCGTGACGAAAGTAGAATTTACAACTCTCGTGAAATTACCACACTCGCTTCGCTCGTGTGGGTAAACGTTTCACTCGAGTTGTAAAATGATCTACTTTCGTCACTTGTATAATAAATAACTATTTTCGTATTTATGAAAAGTAAACTTTAAATTCATAACAATGCATAATATGTTTAGTAAGGTATAACTTATTAACGGAGCAGTGTTAATAAATACCAGAAATGTGCACCACCCCCCAGCACTTTTATCAGCGTTCACCCTTTTAAATTATAATTTTAATAAATAATAATTTATTAAATTGAAGTAAACAAATAGACACGTCTGAGTATAGTACACTGTATTACTAAAAGTATGAACATAAACGAAAATGAAATCGGGAGAGGTGGGACAAAAGTGATTATAATTATAATCTTGTCAGTCTATTCCAGCCATAATACGGCTCAGACAAACCTGTTTGTTAACTGGAAGTTGTATATTTTTTCCATGTTAATAAAATAGTTTCTCCTCACTTCAAGCCCTCCCAGTTTTAAAATTAAGATATTTCTTCATACACTCAGAAAATTAAAGTAATGGAAATCGTAAAGGGAAGCTAATAGCTGAAGTAGATGAATATGATGTATGGAAGTCTCCCGTCCCCCACTCCCTAAACTCAGTTTTGCCTACGAACCTACCACTGATGTAAGATCATACATCTGTTTTCAATAAATTATGTCAAAAATTCTGCTTACATTACATTGACAATACTGAAAGAGTGTTGTTCAATACATTTTTGTGTTTTAATTAAATAAAGTATCGAATTCATTTAAGGGAAAACTAATAATTCTGATTAATTAATGTTTTGGGGGAGAGAGAGGATGACAGTTGGAATATACTTCGTTAAGCCTTTTAATGGCTTCGAAAAAAATAACATGGATTTGAGAAGTTGAATGAAATTGTGTTTACTAAGTGAGGAACCAGGTATCAAGTTTTTAAATTCATGTGAAAGGCTTGTTGAAAACAAACATTGCTCTAAAAAACAAAGTAAACATTTTTTTATGTGCAAATTTGGCGAAACACAAATAGGAAATGATATATTACGCTTATTCATTTCAAGTCTCCATTATAACCAACAATCTTGTTCTTCTCTTTTTTTAATAGTTTAGTCTGAAGTCTAAATTGGATTAATAAACTCATCAAGTTTCATAAAATTCGGATTAGTAGGTTAGGCGTGAAAAGGTAACAAACGGACTGAGACCAAAGCCAAAACTTTATGAGATCGTTTCAATTCAATGTGAAACGAAAAAGTACCGTTAAATTTTAGGGGGGGGGGATTACTAAAGTGTTGATTTTGGATTACTTGGATGATTTTTGGGGATTAGTGAACTATGTTAATTAAGGTACCTTTCCGTTCTCAGCCAATTTATAAATTTGTGTTAAAAGGACATATTATAACTGTCTTTCCATTTTGAAGTTGCAGTTACTGTAATATTTCTTCGGCAATATTTCGGTTTACTGTCAAAGTATAAACACAATATTTATTTAGAATAGATATTTATTTATATACATATTTGATTTACATCAAATTTTACGACTGTCTCTGTATTACATCGATAATATATTCTTGCCTTCAGAATATGCCTCCATAAAACCCTCATATATGGCGGTCCTGGTGTCTGAGTTATGACCTCATAAAACTCCCTTGTAATAATTCCTTTCAATGTGCTTAGAAGCTCATTCATAATGTTGATACCTGTGCGTCGTACTTATTTCTATATCAGATCTATTTAATTCGCGATTAATCAATTTTTAAAGAAAACCATGAACTATATAAACAATAGTAGGAACATTAGTTTACAAAACATTCACGGAATATATAAAAGAATGTTTCAGATTTGCCTCACAGGAGTCATATATATAGTTAAATAATATTATAATCAGCGGTGCTGAGATGTTATGTTGTGCTGAGAAGTATACCTGACTCAGTAATTGACAGATTGACTTTTTATTTGGGTTTTTATACAAATATAAAAATAAATACATAATATACACAATAAATAATTCCCCCTACACAATTAATATTTTGAAGTGCAAAGAACTCCATACATGAACTTTGGATCCCTCACCCCTATATTGTCCCAAAGACACACCATTAATAAAGGTGAAAACACCCTGAGAAGGAGTTCTGCCGTCTACACACCACAAAAAAAAACATAACACATAGTTTAAATAATGCACTGCATTAAAATATCAAAAATTATCACAAATCCCAGCACACTTCCTGGCCCTGGAAGAGGTTCGCCAAGTGGATTCCTTCCTCCTGCCTCAGCCAATGCCTTGTCTTCCACCCAGTTGTCCATTCCTCGCTGCCAATGTGCCCCATACTGTCCAAAAACAGGTGGCTGCTCCACTGCATTGCCGTACTGCTCTTTCCAAATTCCGCAATCTGACGGCACTCTTCTTAAGCCAGACACCTTTGTAAGACGGGGTCACTTCAGCTCCAGCCTACCGTGCTTATTCAGGTGAAGTCTAACCTGGGTAGGAATAACCCCACGTACAACCTTACTAAAAGCCACAAAATGCCTTCCACCCTCTGCTCTGGAAGGTGTTCTCGCTGTAGAAGCAGGAACCTTACCAAATTCACTCATTTCCTTGCAGCCCATACTCGCATATAATTCATTCATGCAAAGATTACGCAAAATTACAATATTATATGGAGGCACCAGCCACCTCAAGCGATGTCCCTCTCCTTTCTAACTCATACATTAATTTCTCCTGGCTCTAAAGGGAACAGTGCAAGCAAGCCAAGCAAGGAATCCCCTGAGCACCGTCAAGCCTAGATGCATGAATAAACGCATTAAAAGATGTATGAGGGAGGTGCACCCACTAACGTACTAAGAACCTCGTATTTATACCCATCTGGTGGAGCTCCACCGGGACTGGCTTTCCTAGATGATGTCACGGGGCAAAACGCAGGTCCTTAGAGCTTGTAACTACTTCTGTGGTGTCATAAAGGGCCCTGTCAAGATTAGACAAAACAGTTCTCCAACAGGTACCATTGCCACCGCACCTTAAGGGGAGAAAGGCACGGTAAGGTAGACTCAAACATCATCAACGGTAAGGGCAGGAACAGGATGTTTCGAGATCCTCAGCACAGGCGCCGGACACACCTTGACGACCCTCCGACGCCCCAAGGATCCAGTCCGTCAAACTTCTCTGGATTTAGCTCCCCACCACAACACCGAAGCGCTACTTCGAGCTGATTTAAGGCAAAGTTAAAACCTTCTGAGGATGCTACACGTATCAAGTCATCTGCATAAGATACCACTGATACCCTGACGGTGCCCAGAAGGAACCCAATTCGCGTTCTATAAGCACAACTCACCGAGCTGCCCCCATTTATGAACAGATACCTTCAAGGTATTTACAGAAACTCACAGGCAGACATCTCGCCCGGGCAACAGGCAGGATCGCATGACGACTGACTCAGTCAAATGTCTTCATGGCATCTAGAACTGCGAGATGCATACCGAAGCACCGAGTCAAGCAAAAAGACATTGGTGGCAGCACCATCAACACCCATTGCAAAACCATGAAGCGCGTACGAAGCTGCCCTTGCAGGAACCTTCCCTACTGCTAAAATGCAGTTAAGAGCAGCCCCGCGGAGCACAGCAGGAATCCCCCTGCAATTAGCAACGGTGATACCATTCAACCCAGCAGCTGTGTCGCACCTAGGTAAGTGCTTAACAGTTTCCCTCTCCAAATCCCAGAGACACTAGTAATTGACACCTTATAATCGAAATCCTTGTTTTCAGAAGTTCGATTCCGTTCTGAGCAGTAGGAATTTATTTAGAAACTAACTCAATATATAATAAAATCCTTAGTTAACTCTTGCTAGAAAAGGGTGGAAAACAATAGATAATTCGTCCTAATTAGTCATAGTCGGAAAGTAGATGTTTATAAATAAATTTACACACTTTGTATACTGCAGGAGTTTTCATTCTTTAAACAAAAGGAAAATTTTCATCTTCTAAATAGTGACCACTAAAATCATTTTTTTTTTCAGACAGGTAATATTTGCTTTGTTTTTAAACAGATTATTTCAGTTTGTTCTGATAATTTTCTAGAAAAACCGTGTTAAATAAATATATGTATTTTTATCGTCCATGAAGATTAGTTTTTCTGCGGTAATAATTCACGATCCATATAGCTTCGTGAAAATCCGCCTAAATGTCCTTGTTCTATTTTTTTTATACTTCAAATAAATTGGGCAACTGGTTGAGCCGACAAAGTATTAATATGGAAGAGCAAATCAATAAAAAGGACAATTTAAATGTAAATGAGAAAGGGCCTGACAGTGCTCCAAGCCGAGAACGACATGTGTACGTTGACTTATTATACATACAAAGAGGCATGTCCCGTTAGCAGTCCCGTCCTATCTCCATGCTTCTCCATGTTGTGCAACATACAACACCTCCTGTCAGTGACAGCCCTCCCTACATGACTCTGAAAAATTATTACACCTTATCAGCTGTCCGTATTCCGCCATTATAAAACCGTTTAATTCTTCTGAACGAAATGACTGAAGTGGACATTCGCAAAGAACGCGAATGGTATTCCTACAGAACGATGGGATTTGCAGTGGAGCGCTTCCGTAAAATAATGCCATACTGCATTTAGTCGCTAGTATTAATGCACTTAAAGGACTAGCTGAATAAAGGGATTATGTCGCATTTATGGTCTAATTGAGTTTTTGGTATAAACGAACGATTTATCTGCCACACCTTCATGGCACATTAAGGAAATTTAATTCTGTATTAAAATAAAAAAGTCCGTCACGCAGGAGCTGAGTAAACTAAGCAGATTTCCCACGTGAAGTTATACAATAGCGAAATCGCCATAATGGTAACACAAAACCACCATGATTAAATACAAACGGTAATGAGAAACCTTTCAGTTAATTAAAATAAATTCCCAACTAAAACGGCTTCTGAATTGTAAGAATAATTTATATTTTAATAACTCAAATTTTAGTAGTACAAGAACTAAAGAAGGGGCGGATGAACAGAACGTATCTGCATAAATCTCACAAAGTAAGGAAGTAAAGGTAAGGTTAGAAACGACAGGTAAGGTTAGAAGAAGCTTCCACCTGACCCGAACAGTTAACGGAAACGGCCGAACTAATCCGAACATACCCCTCCACCACATGTCCCATAGACTTCATAAAAATGGAAATATCTCGGTTGACATTTAAGATAGAGAATAAATGTATTTAACAATATTTATATTAAATTTAATTTACAATAAGATTTGTTTTATACAATTTTTCGTTCCGATGCATAATAACGGATATATTTTGAATTTTCGAAAATCCCCCCTCTAAACCCTCCCTCCCTCTAGTCCCATTTCAGCCGTTAACGAACTTGATCTGTCTTCTTACATAAAACGGTTAAATATCGAGTTTCGTAACGATCAAAAAAAATTACGACCACTAGAGCGTTAACAGACCTATATATCATATATATATATATATAAAATTGTAACCTCTGTCTGTACATTGATTTTTTTCGCGAAATTTCACGATAACTTTTCGTTTCACATGTCATAGACACCATAACTGCATTTTGTTTCTTTGGTGTCTGTTTGTTTGTTTGTTTGTTTGTTACCTTTTCACGCATAAACGGCTGAACCGAATTTTATGAAACTTGGTATGTTTATTACTACTAACCCAACTTAGACTTACGGCTATAATAATATCCTCTGAGACGAACAGGAGTGGGGGTTATAGGGGAAGCCAGAAATTAAAAATAGCGATATTTCGTTTCCTATTGGTTTTTCGGCAAATATGAACATAACAAAAGTTGTTTATTTTGTTATTTAGAGTAACTTTTGTTATATACACTTTTTTCGTATACCGAATTATAAAAGAGATATACGCTAAAACCTTTAGCGGAAGTGAACAATTTTATTTGGGACAAAAGACACCACCAAAATAAATAAAACTCGGTATGTGTATTAGAACTAACGCTTTCATTATAAAAAAACATACCAACATTTCTAGGGATGGGCAGGAGTGGGGGTTATAACGAAAGCCAGAAATTAAAAATAGCGATATTTCGTTTCCTATTGGTTTTTCGGCAAATATGAACATAACAAAAGTTGTTTATTTAGAGTAACTTTTGTCATTTAACAAAGTATAAACGAGATATACATTATAAACTAAAGCGAGAGTCAACTAATTCATTGGGCGCTAACGATTAAAAACCGAACTTAAAAAAACTCGGTATGTCAATTAGCATTAATTCTTCCATGATAATAAGGTATATTAAAATTTTTAGGTTAGAACGGGAGGGGGGTTATAAGGGAGGCCTGAAATAAAAATTCACCATATTTACATGTATAAGAGACGGGAAATATAAAAATATCGAAGACAGTGAAGCCTTATCGAACAAATAATTCTATTATTAGCAAATCCACGGCAACGATGGGTATCAATCCTAAACACTAGGACGGGTAAATGTCAAAATATGATGCAATGTAAAGCCTGCTAAAAAATACCATCACCATTCAGCCTCAAATGAATTCCCGGGCGAAGCCGGGTATCTGAGCTAGTATATATATATAATTTTGAACGGACCTCATTTTCGTCATCTCCTGGGTAGGATCGATGGACATTTGAAGAAATGTTTCGAAAATCGCGTCATGAGTACGACCTCCATAGCTGATTTCCCTTAAGGGAAATCTGCTAATAAAAAATACAGGAAGGCGGAAGGAGTTATATTTCAGGAATCTTATTTTTAGTCGATTTCCCTTAAGAATTTATCAAAAATCGTGTCATAAGTACGACCTCAATAGCTGATTTCCCTTAAGTAACGTCTAAAAAAAGGAACTTGTGAAAAAAACTGCTCGTTTGTTCTTTGGGAGTATCATTCCTACTATGTTAAAATTGAAAATGTACTATTAAAGCTTGTCAACTTTGTTATCATCTATTTTCTACTAATATTATTTTTACACTGACCCAACGTCTTATAATATTCTGAATGTTTCTATTTTACGGTACATTTTTGTGGCTAAATCCAGTGAAGTCCTTTAAAGACAATGTTCTTTTCCATCTCAAATATGGAATCAGAATACTCATATTTAGCTACTAGTAGTTGAAGAATATGTAAATCCATAATAAAAGTGATCAAGTTAACAAGTACTAGCATGGGCGCGGCTTATACTAATAATCAATAACATGGGATTAATACATTTTTTAACCTATTTTCAGTCTATATAAATAGGTTTTATCTATACTGCTCAGAAATGAATAGGGATATTGGTTATTTTTTCTTATCCTATTAATTTTAATTAAATGTCTTTTTTTATGGGGGAAAAAGACAATAATTTCTAATAATATTATTGATATTTATAATAAAAAAAAATATGCTAGGCCCCATACATACCACAAAACAGCCAATATCCCTATTCATTTTTGACCAGTTTATTATCAATTAAAAGTCCGTCACTCAAGGACACGTTCCCTTGTGCGCAACGTACTTGCATTTTTCTCAAAAATTAAAAGTTCAATGAGAACCATATTATGTATTTAAGCTTTAATTAAAGTGCTTCTGATTAAAGAGCTTATTGTTAACATTGAATGAGAGAAAGTGGGTTTACTGAAGAAGGAAGACTAACAAATGCAAACATCTTGGTTAATAATTAAAACGCTGGCTGTAAAACGCATACAACTAACTGCACACTAGTAAAAACGTACCCATGACCCACAAATTTATGCGAACTACTAGCCGTCAGTAGCCAATTTATAGATGATGTTTTTAAGTATTTAAGAAATAATGGATTATTTGATGAAATACATAAGCTATTATTTACCATTATGAAAGTTACATATATAGATAGCACTGTACGTAGAATATAAGATATGCCTCCTTCGAGTTTAACTATTTATAGTTTTATTTATTTTTTCCCTCATGTTCCAAATATACTAACAATTTATATTTAGTTTTGTCTATTCCTTTTATTTTGTACGTTTGTAAAATTTAGCTTTGTAAACATTTTAATATTTATTTAATTTTGTAAAATTATATTCAAACATGTTAAAAGATGAATCGCCATTGTAGCGGCATCTCAAATAAATAGTAATTATTTATCCGGTTAATAATTAAGATGCGAAAAAACATTTTTTAGTTTTTAGCGTATAACTCATTTATACTTCCGTATACGGCGAAAGTGCATATAACAAAAATTACTCTAAATTACAAAATAAACAACTTTTGTTATGTGCATATTTGCTAAAAAAGAAATAGGAAACAAAATATCGCTATTTTTAATTTCAGGCCTCCCTTATAACCCCCACTCCTGTTCGTCTTAGAGAAATATTAAAATAGCCTAAAGTCTAAGTTGGGCTAGTAGTAATATACATACCAAGTTTCATAAAATTTGGTTCAGCCGTTTATGCGTGAAAAGGTAACAAACAAACAAACAAATAAACAAACAGACACGAAAGAAACAAAATGTAGTTATGGTGTCTATGACATGTGAAACGAAAAGTTATCTTGAAATTTCGCGAAAAAAATCAATGTACAGACAGAGGTTACAATTTTATTTATATATATATATATATATATATATATATATATATATATATATATATATATATATATATATATATTGTTGCGTGAAAGATTGGCAGAGAGAGCCGCGTGTTTTATCTAATTAGGGCCATTCTAAGTTGGGCCGCCGTCAGAATTTAATTAGGGCCTTTCAGGAAGTTCTGGACCTTTCCTTGGCTAGGCCCTTCTACGGGTATATATAAGGGACTCTCACAGTTTACGCTCAGTTCAGTTGACGCTCGACGGTCTTCGAGGGATGTTTAGCGCTACACTGCGACTTAGTGCGGTGGGGCAAAGTGTGGTGCCGTGATGAACACTGTTGTGCCGTGACTGTAAGCAACAGTTTAGCGCCGAGTTTAAGACAGTGCAGTGCCACGAAGTAAAGGACAGTGCAGTGCCGTCGTTTTATGTGAAGTTCAGTGACCGCGAGTGAATTATTGGACTGTGCAATCTGAAGAATAGTGACACTATCAGTGCAATACTGTGAGTAGTAATAGTTAACCAAGAGTGTTGTGCATTGTGAAATAAATTGTGCAGTGATAAACTGTGAAACTTGTGTGTGTTTAATTTTGCAATCCAAAAGAACTCTTATTATCAACGTTTATTACTGGTTTCGTAGTAAAAACGTGACATATATTTATTTGTCTGTTACCATTCTAGCGGTCGTAATTATTGTTTAATTGTTACGAAAAGCAATATTTAGTGGTTTTATGTAAAAAGAAAGATCAAGCTCGTTGGCTAAAATCGAACCAGGGGGAGGGGGAGTTTAGAGGGGAGAAAATTCTTAATGTATCCCTTATTGTGCGTTGGATCGAAAAATTAAATAGAACCATTCTTATTGCAAATTTAATGTTCTATAAATGTTGTAATGCACATTTTTTCACTATCTTGATTATTATCTGAGATATTTGTATTTTTCATTTTTCGGGACTCAGTAAACCCCCCCACTCCTACTCATCTGATATTAGCAATATTCTACTATGTTATGAAGCACATTATTTGAAGCTTAAATACCAATTATTGTTCTTATTAAACTTTTAATTTTTGAGTTAAATGCAAAAACATGACGCACGTGGGATATCTGCTTAGTTAACGTAGCCCCTACGGGACGGACTTTTATTGTTATATAACAAATGATTTTTCGTTTTTATCAGCTGTTGATTATTATCAGATTATGATAAAATATTGTTCATAAATATTTAGTCCATAGATATATTATTAAATTATTTATTAACGTCCGCTTTTTGTAACTAAGGCTAATTGGGAGGGTCTATCTACAGGCCACCCTTTTCTAGCCAGGGTAGGACTAAGTATTTTATTTTATGAATTCCTTCACTAAATAAATTCCTATTGCCCAGGCGAGAATCGAACTCGCTACTCTAGGTGTGCCATGTGAGATTAAGTTCAACTCTTTAACTCAGAAGGCTAACTTGATCCCCCGCCCCCCATAGATATATAAAATGTTTTTGTTGCTCTAGCTAAAGTAGTATGCTAATTCTATTCTTTCATCAGAGTTTTTGAATCCCGACCAAACAGAAGCATACATACTTACTCATGGAGTAACCGTAGCTCTTGTTTCTCTCTGATTTAAATTTAAATAAATGGGTCATGAAAATGGAAGCGGTCTGTGTGGAAATGCGGGTGCCCAGAGCGGCAGGCATGAAAAACAACGGGATAAAAAATCACCAGGATTGCGAATAAGATTAAACAACTGAATACAGAATCGCGGGCTCTTTGCGCGCAGCAGTTTGTAACCAGGGCTATGAATGTTGGGGGGGGGGGGTGAATGTTTACTCCAGCACATTCTTATGCGGTGTTGTTGAGGCTTTTAGAAATGAATGCATTCATTCATACTTATTTTCCCCTTGAAGCGCATTAATACACCCATGTAAGCAATGTAAATGTATTAAATAATGTTACTCTGGAATCTTATGACTGTGGATATAAAAGTAGGAAATCAGATATTGAGGTTGTACTTGTGACACGATATTCGGAAAATTTCTTCAAATGGCCATGGATCCTACCCAGAAGAGATGACGAACATGAGGCCCGTTCAAAACTATATATATATATATATATATATATATATATATATATATATATATATATATATATATATATATATATATATTGGGTATGGGAATAAGTTTTAATTGTTTTTCCATACACAGTATTGATTGCATCACATACATTTCATATAACCTTTCGATACATGAATTTAAAAGGTTGTGTGTATGTATGCTGCTAAACATAGTTTCAGACTTTTGTTTGGAGTCAAACAGCAGCTATTCATATCACATCGAAATACAGCGTTCGCGGGAAGTTCTCCTCTACAATCCTTTGAAGAAAAAACAAATTATCTGCAAGTTGTCTCTGATGAAGCGTGGTTGCTATAAACATTGCCAAGCAAATGGCCCATTTCCGCAGCACTTTTCTTCAAAGGATTGTAGAGGAGAACTTCCCGCGAACGCTGTATTTCGATGTGATATGAATAGCTGCTGTTTGACTCCCAACAAATGTCTGAAACTGTGTTTAGCAGCATACATACACACCACCTTTTAAATTAATGTATCGAAAGGTTAGATGAAATGTATGTGATGCCATCAATACTGTGTATGACAAAACAATTATCACTTATTCCCATACCCCATATATATATATATATATATATATATATATATATATATATATATATGTATATATATATATATATATATATATATATATATATATATATATATATATATATGTCTTTTAACGTTCTAGCGATTGCAAGTTCTGTTTAATCGATACTAAACTCAACATTTATACGTTTTACGTAAAATTAAAGAACAAGGTAGTTTGGCTGAAATCCCAGGTAGTGTGAAGAGGGGGGGGGTTTAGAGGGGAATTTTGAAAATTCAAATTATCTCCGTTATTATACGTCAGATCGAACTGCTGTATAAAGTGTTCTTAAGTATTGAATCTTATTTCAAAATATTAATTTCATCTATACTACGCTGGATGTTTAACCGTTCCTCAGTCAACACTAGATATAATATTTTTAATGGCTGAAATGGGACATAAAGTTTTGGGAGTTTAGAGAGGGGGTGGTGAATTTAAAAAAATCAATAAAATCCCGTTATTACTTGTGGGGTCGTAAAATGTTATAGAATCAATTTAGTTTACATAATGACGGTCTACAATTGTTGTACTCATAGGTTTTTACATATAAATAAAGAATATGTGGATAAGTGAGATCGCAAGCGTTTAATACCAGCACATGGGAAATTTGTTTAATTCACCCAGGCCCAGTGTGACATACTTTTTTTTAACTCTTCGAAGACCTAAAATAAACATTTATGTTAGAAATTAAAAGGTCAAAAGCTAATGTCATTACAACCATTTACATTTAAAGGGAGATCTATGAACGAAAGAAGAAAGCTGCCAATCAATGAAAGAAACTAAAGATCCTCAGCAGAAGTATAAGAAAATAAAATTCCGTCTCGCAGGGGTTGCGTAAACTAAACAGATTTCCCACGGGAAGATTTAAAACAGATGTCAACTAAAAACTGTAAAATCCAAATATCTCGGTTAGTACTCATTTTACGGAAAATATGTACATAATAATATTTTACAATATGATTGTTTCTAGACACATTTTCGATCCGAGATACTGCAACAGAGATATTTCGAATTTTTTAAATTCCTGCACTCTAAACACCCCCTCCCTCTTGTCCGATTTCAGCCGTTAATGAACTTGATCTTCCTTTTTACAATCGAGTTTGGTGAAGATTAAACAATAATTGCGACCGCTAGAGCGGTAACAAACAAATATGTGCATATATATATATATATATATATATCGACATTTGAAGAAAAATTTTGAAAATCGCGTCATGAGTACGACCTCAATAGATGATTATAACCGGTTGCATATGGAGGAACACCCTGATAACAGAAAAATATCAGTACTGTTGATGGAGATCCTAGCCTTTATGAAAACAGCACCGCTGTTGAGTAGCGGGAACCATGAAAAGGAATACTTTGTCGACCACATAGAGTATTGAAGACCTGACTGAGTGAGAGTTTGAGAAGCCAAATGGCCCGGAAGTAGAGACGTCAGTAAGCAGAATGAAGCAGCTAAAAGCGCCCCAGTATCGGCGGTTGGCCCGGCAAACCTGCTTTCAAAGAGTGCCATGTGCAATTGATGAGTCAAAGCAATGCAGTCCAGCTCGCAGCCCGATGCATGGCATGTATTATTAACATTCCTTACTGCCTTACTTACTGGCTAACACAATTTATTAAACACAAGGATAATCATATAATCTTCATGCATTAAATAATACCAAAAGGGTTAATCGTATAGCTTCAAAGAAGGCCATCTTAACCTTTAGCAACTATGTAGGTGTAAACATTCCGTCAAGCTAAAGGGGCTGCGTAAACTAACCAGATTTCTTACGTACAGGTATAACACACTTTTAATTTCATATCACAACATATTCCCTATTTCTATGTAAACAAAAACATTGGACTAGAAGGAAGGGGTGGCGAGGGGGGGGGGTTACTGAAAGCTGAATACTAAAAAGTACGAATAACTCGCTGAATACTTCAGTTACGAAAAACTGAACAGCTGAAACAATTTAGAGCATCAATATTTTAACAAGGTTGGTTCTATAACATTTTATGATACGACTCATAGTAAAAGAGTATTTTGAAATTTCTAGACCCCCACTATTCAAGGCCCGACTTCCACCAATAACAAATTTGATCTCTAGTGCTTACTGAAACAGTTAAAAATCGAGTATGGTATAGATCAAGTAAACATCTCCGAAACAAGAACATAAAATATTCCTTGATAACGTCATCGCGCAACGAATTCGCGTGTATCTCGGACAATAAACGTCTCCTGAAAACAATATCTGGTAAAAATAAAGTAGTTCATGAAATAACAGCTTATTGTTAATACGACATGTGTAGGAGGGCTAAAACTAAAAAGACCAAATATCTTGGTTAATACTCATGATAGAAAAAATAAGTGTATAATAACATTCATATGCAATTACATTTGTAAGAACATTGTTTCTATGAACTTTTTTCGTCAACTATTTTCGTCATCTCCTAGGTAGGATCGATGGACATTCGAGGACAATTTTCAAAAATCGCTTTATGAGTACAACCACAAAAGCTGATTTCCTCCAAGGGAAATTTGCTAAAAAAAATCTTGGAAATCATTCCAGCAGTGTTCCCTTCTTCCCAGAAACGGCTGTACCCAGAGCATTTATGTTGAATAAGAAATGCCTGAAGGTCAATAGATGAAAAACACATGGACTGGATTGACTGATTTATTTTTTCTCTACATGTTTTGCTTCCTCTATAACTTCACTTCAGGAATAATACACTATCATAAAAAGAATCTACATATCACCTCGAGGTCAAGACTAACAATAATGGAGATGTACCACACCACTCAGCTCATAATATCGATACATTAAAATGATGAAAAATGTAAAAATCGATAGTCTACAAAGTTTCGATAGTATAAATAAATCTAATCTAATTGCTATTTATTTAAGTATTTGATAAATATACCAAATGAATTTCTTGTCTGTTTTCTTGTTCACAACATACAGTAGCTCACAGTGAAAATGATACACTTACTATATTTCTATAAATATGTCAAAAATAACTTATTGCACTTATTTTCATATAACTTATAAGTGTATATGGAATGAGAATACATTCTTGATTACAGATTAACTTGTCTAGCTCTCTAACATTAGCAAGGATTAAATAAGCTACATAAGAGGATTACAAACCTTTGACCTATCTCACAGTGAAAATGATACACCACTCATGTTGCCTTTAATCCGTTTTAGTTCTATCCAGGCTTTCAGTGTCTTCTGTGCTATCAGTCTCTAAGACAATTTTATTATATTATTTCGTGATTGTTTTTGTTTTATTATAATGGATCGGCACACAACGGTAAGAGAAAGAGAACTAATTATACAGAGGAAAATCGTATCGAGAATTTGGCGAACTTTTTCAGAAAAGTCATGCAACAGTACAACACATTGTAGAAAGATATAAAAGGGAAAATAGGCTTATTAATAAGGAGAGGAAAAGCCCCAAAAAGATACTTTCCGATGCTGACGAAAGGTGGATTCTGAGGTACGTAAAAAAAACCCAAGAATGAGTGCACCAAAAATTGCAAGTGAAGTGGAAAATTATTTAAAGAAGATTGTTAGTGCGGAAACTGAACCTAAGGAAACACAATTGTCATGGTAGAGTTGCTAGGAAAAAGCCGTTCATTAGTAAAAAAAATCAAAAAGACTGGTTAAAATTTGCAAATGAGCACATTTCCAAAGATTTTGACTTTTGGAAAAAGTTTATTTTTGCTGATGAAAGCAAATTTAACATTTTTGGGTCGGAGGGACGTGGATACGTTTGGAGAAAATCTGAAGTAGCATTTTTCAAGCATAATCTCTTACCGACTGTGAAACATGGAGGTGGGAGTGTGATGGTGTGGGGGTGCATGACAGCCTCTGGTGTGGCAAGTCTGCATTTTATAGAAGGTATAATGGATAAACATTTATATGTGGACATATTAAGGCAAAATCTGAAGGTAAATGCTGAAAAACTTGGATTAAAAGATATTTTTACTTTTTACCAAGATAATGACCCCAAGCATTCTTCGTTGATAGTGAAAGAATAGCTTACATTTAACTATCCCAAACTTATAAAGACACCTGTGCAGTCACCAGATTTAAATGTAATTTGTGGCCAAAATTGGAGACAGAAATTCGAAAACATAATATTACAAACAACGAAAATCTAAAAAAGGCACTCTTGGAAGAATGGGAGACAATTACCCCAGATTATACCCAAAAACTCGTGGAATCTATCCCAAACCGCTTAAAAGAAGTAATCAACAACAAAGGACTTCCAACAAGATATTAAAGTTATATAAAATTACTTTTAATTTGAATTTTATTAAAGTGTATCATTTTCACTGTGAGGTCTGGAATTTCATTTTTGTTATGCTCAGGCATTATTAATTATTGTTCAAGAGAGATATTTATTTTTTCTAGATAAAATGTGTAATATTTTAGGGAGAACCTTTTTTAAAAAAATATATTATTGTACATAATAAATGAACATTTTGTGAAATTTGTATGGTGTATCATTTTCACTGTGAGCTACTGTATATATTTTGTTGTAATAATGATGATATCTTCCCATTGATTACTTTTATCTCATTATCTAATATTTTTACCTCGTCAAAAATACACATTGGTTTGGCCGACTATTCTTTTGCATTGTCCGTTATTTCACACTCTTGATTATTAACCGAGATATTTGCATTTTTTTTAATTTTCGGCCTATAGTAAACCCCCAATTCTACTAATGCCATGTTAACAACAAGCTGTTATGTTATTGAAGCCTAAATACCAAATATTGTTCTTATTGAACTTGTTTGAGATAAATGCAAATACGTGTCACACGTGGAAATCTGCTCAGTTAACGCAGCCCCTGCGTGACGGACTTTGGGTAAGTGCTCTTGGAAGTCGGGCTGAAGTAATGGCTCCTAGATTACACGGTACGTGTCACGCTCGTGTGTTCTATGAGCCGTGACGTCTCTTTCAACCAATCGCCCTAACGCACTGTTCACTACGGACAACTTGAAAACTTCTGTCACGCAGAAGCTGCGTAAACTAAGCAGATTTCCCACGTGAAAGTTTACAATAGGTAAATCTACATACTAGTCACACCAACGTGAATATTAAATGAATAAATACAAACGTGCAAATTGTAAACAAACAGGTCAGTCAACCTCGCAGAGCTGATTAAATGGATACACATATTTTAGACCTGAAATAAAAACAATTAATGAAACATATCTGAATATACCATAATACTTTTATTGAAAAATATTAACTATAGCTAGTGCTGCAATTTATAATGTATGAGAATAATGTTTATCTCAACCACCAAAAGTTTAGTAATACAGAAACAATAAAAGTCCATCACGCAGGGGCTGCGTAAACTAAGCAGATTTCCCACGTGAAGTTTAGTAATAGATAAATATACATACTGGTAACACAACACCACCATGAATAAATACAAACGGAAATAAGAAATGTTTCATCCAATTACAATAAACTGCCGACAGGGAGCGTTAGGTTATAAAAGTAAACAAACGGGTCTGCCCGCCTCACACCGGAAAGAAAAACAATTACTGAAATATATCAGAATATAACATATTAATTTTATTGAGAACTATTTACTATATTTAGTACTGTACTAGAGACCTTAATAATGAGTCAGAATAATTGTAATCTCAATCAATCAAATTTTAGTAGTCCAAAACCTTAAGACGGGGGGGGGGATCCCCAGAACATTTTTGCATGTATCTCGTATAATAAAGGTCTCTTCAGTACAATTTTTGGAATTTAAACTTCGAATAATGTAATTTATTATGTAACAGAGTATTGTTTACGTAACATGAGTAGAAGTGCCGGTTTGCTGATGGCTGAAAACTAAAAAATGCAAATATCTCGGTTAATATTCAAGATATTGAATAAAGGTATTTAACAATATTTATAGTAGATTTTATTGCAATAAGATTTATTCTATACAATTTTTCGACCCAACCTATGGTAACGGAGATATTTCGAATTTTCGAAAATCCTCCCCTCTAAACCCTCTCTCCCCCTAGACCGATTTCAGCCATTAACGAACTTGATCTTTCTTTTTACATAAAATGACTAAATATCGAGTTTCGTAACGATTAAACAATAATTGCGACCGCTAGAGCGATAACAGACAAATATATATATATATATATATATATATATATATATATATATATATATATATATATATATATATATACAGTTTTGAACGGACCTCATTTTCGTCATCTCCTGGGTAGGATCGATGGACATTTGAAGAAAAATTTCGAAAATCGCGTCGTGAGTACAACCTCAATAGCTGATTTCCCTTAAGGGAAATCTGCTAAAAGGGGAGGTGGTCAACATATTTGCTTATATCTCTCGAAGTAAATAATCAATGAAAACAACATTTGCTATTTAACCTTTTAATGAAGTGGCTCATGATATAAAAGCTTATTATTAATATGATATGAGTAGGAGTGGTGGTTTACTGAAAGCGGAAAACTATAAAATCCAAATATCTCGGTTAATACTCATGACAGAGAAAATATGTTTATAACAACGTTCATGGACTATTTCATTTTAAATAACATTGGTTCTATCCACTTTTCAGATCCGACGTTTAATAACGAAGATATTTCGAATTTTAGAAATTCCTCCCTCTTCCAACCTTCTCCTGTCCAATTTCAGCAGTTAACGAACTTCATCTTTCGTTTTACATAAAACGATTACATATCAAGTTTCGTAACAATAAAAAAGAAATTGCGACCGCTAGAGCGTTAGCAGGAAAATATATATACATATGAAGGGCCAGGGGGAAAAAAAGATGAAAGTCACTTTTTCGTCGATTTTGAGATATTAGCGCTATCAAGGAGCTATGAAGGAGTAATATCATCTGGTAGAACAACAAGGGGGGGGGATATGAGAATCGACCGAAATGTGCATGAAAAGATTCGGGGTAAGGGGGAAAATAGATGAATGTGACAAGCGATATTTTGCGACTCCTGTGCTGGGCAGAATAAAAATTATACCCTAATTCGTTACCTTCATCATTTAGTCACTGAGAAGCATCGTTTCGACAGTGTTGAAGTATATTTTCCCATTCGAGGGTATTCATACCTCGAATGTGATAAAAACATGAGTTACATCAACCAGCAGACTTAGGTTGAGTTGCCCGATGAATGGAGCGATGTTATAAGAAATAGCAGAGAGAGGTCACTGCCAGCAAGAACTTTTCAAGACATGGACAGAATTCTTGAATCCTATGTACTTGAAGAATTGTCCCATTCCCACTAGGCCCGTGCGTTGTTTAAAGGTCATGAATGAACATCCTTCAAAACTTTTTCACCGAAACACTTTTTCTTTTTACATTGACGCTGAAATCCTTTGGAAACCACCAAAAAGGGGGGGGGCGCAAGAAAACGTCCTGCTCCTCGTAGACCTTTAACTAACCTTGGACCATTGCCAATTTCTCAACCAAAGTTCAACGACTTGCAACAATTAAAAAAATGTTATGTTAACCCTGCTGTGAAGGCGTTCTTTGAGAATTTGCCCAGCATAAATCCAGCAGCTGTTCATGATGACAGCGAAGATGTATCCCTGGATTACCCAGATGAATAAATTTTCATAAAATTTTTTGTTCATTGTCAGTAAAATATAAGTTGTTTAAGTTTTTTTTTTACCTCATCATTTCACCTAGGAGCTACATGGAACTGCATATATTGATTACTAATATCTATTAGGAATTGATACACTAAAAAAAAAAGTATGATTATATTACAAAAGGAATTAATAGAAATCAAACTTTGTTTTTCATTTTTCTCGAAATCACTTTTTGGTCACTTTCATCTTTTTTCCCCCTGACCCTTCATATATATACTAGATAACCCGGCAAACGTTGTTTTGCCATATAAATTATTTCTAGTTTCTAGATAAATTCTAGTGTAGACAAAAAGTAACTTACTTATTATAAGTGTGTAAGTATGTGGTATATGCGTGAAATAGGCATGGAGCGCTATGAACGATAAGGGAATATAAAAATAACAAACGCCAAACAATATTATTTTTAAGTTATTATAGTTTATTTCTTAAAATTACATATCACATATTAATTACGACAGTAACACTAACAAACAACATCAATCTTTTAATGCTATAGCGTGAACAATATTTTTTGTTAGCCCATCTTTAGCGAGCACAAACTAACTGGATGGTTTACTCACTCGAGAGTAAACCATGGTTTACTCATGCTACGTACAATTGCCCGTGTGAAAAACATGGTGTACTCAAATCTAAGCCACAAATAGACATCGTTTGGCCTTGGGATTTGTTGATTGTCATTGCAAATGCCAATCTAATCGGAAACTGAATTCGTTTGAATTGAATTGGCACATCTGTAGGTATGATAGGAATCAGTGGTATTAATATATTTTCACCTTTGAATTTGCCATTTAAAATGCTGGCTTCGATAATGTTTTTCATCAATTTTCGAATGACTAATCGCGCACCGTTGCACAGCCGAGGCGGGTTTAAATTACGAAGCAAGATAATTGGAGATCCAACCTTCAATTGTAAATAATTGTAAATTATGCGGTGGCATGCCTGGCAAATCCAGTGAGTTCAAAAATTCTGTGGGAAAATTGACAGCTTCGCTGGCATCGCAAACTGTATTAATAGATTTGTATGATACCAAGTTCCCTGGCAACAACTGTTGTATCTTCAAATTTAAATTGTCAACGTCTGCATTGACGTAAAGGCGCGGCAAATTTTAAGAATCTAAGATTGGTAACACTAAGCATATATCAGGATTAAACTTTAATAATAAAAATAAATTTTAGATTTGCCATAAGCTAAGGGAAATTTTAATCGAAGTAAGTTAAAAACACTATAATTGATCAGTTATCGAGCGGGATGACAATGATTAAATTACTAAAATGGCTATAAAAAAAATAGGGGTTGGTGATAAAAAAGTTAAAATTTAGGGTTGTATGTATTTTTTTTAATGCCACATTATAAAAAAATTAAAACAAAAAATGTCGGCCAAAAATTAAAAAAAAAATGTTAAGGGTGAACAACCCTTATCAATTAGGGGTATGAAAAATAGATAGTAGCCGATTCTCAGACCTACTGAATACGCATATAAAATTTGGTAAAAATCGGTAAAGCCGTTTCGGAGGAGTACGGTAACTAACATTGTGACATGGAAATTTTATATATTAGATATATTATTAAAACATTGATGCTCTGCTATTATTGTTGTATTATTTTTTTTTTCAACTCAAATATTAAGGGAGTAATTCATACTTTCTCTTTTTAGTCCGAATATGTGGAGAGATCACGCCAGCACTAGCGAGTCATTCCCAGCAGGTGGGAAATCTGCTTAGTTTACGCTGCCCCTGCGTGAAGGACATTTATTTTTATTTCTGTAGTCCTTTATCCCTGTTATGTATAGTAAACGAGAGAGGGGAATAGCGAATAAAATGTAACGGATGTTGTTGTTTTGCTTATTTATTAACCCTAGAATGGTAGTGAACGTAAAAATTACGTATGATCCGGTTTGAACTGTAATCAAAGGGCCGTTAACGACCCCACCCCTCAGCTATGAGCCCTCCAGACAGTTCCGCCTTCACCTCCGCCAAATGCAGCTAAGTGAACCTTCCCACTCGTCCAATACTATTTTTTGAAATAAAAACGACACGTAATATTTACGTATCAATACTATTAACGGCAACTTTTTGGCACGTAAAATTTATGTATCGCTACTATTAACCGGTTTTTATGCTATAACTTAGTTAATATTATTCTCAATTTATTTTCTTCCAATTTATTTTTATATTCTAATTTATTTTCTTTTAATGTTTTTAACTTTTATTTTTTAATATAAAAAAGACAAAGATGTATAGACAGAATATAAATAATAATAATAATCTGTTTATAGTTTCTGAAAAATGGAGAAAAAATATTCAACGGACGAAGAAATTTGTTGAAAGATCTCTCCGATGGGTCAGATGGGGAAAATGACAATTATGAAATAGATGGATATTGATAATCTGATGATGATCCGGAGTATTCTCCAAGTGATGAGGAGGTTGAGGCTTCGGAAATGATTGCAACACAGAGTGGGCTAGATAGCGATGAGAGTGAGCAAATTTTAGAAAACATCAAGGCAATCGTAGAAAGAGAAGAAATACAAAGGAAAAAAAAACCTAAAACCTCTCAACCACACAATATTGACAGATCATTTACAATAAATGTAGAAGGTGGGGCAGTCCTTGGTAAGAATGGATATGAATGGAGCACACAACCTCCGGAACGTGTTTCGAACCAAGCGCCTGAAAGGATTGCCGTGCACATTATTAGATATTAACTTAGATATAAGTTAAAGAAAAGTGTATCTTTTAATAAAATAAAAAAATAGTCCCAAACATTAACAAATTTACGTATCAATACCATTAAGCGGGAAATAATATCACTACCGTTCTAGGGTTAATTAGTCTTGTAAAAGTTTGAGATGTTTTTTTCGTCGTAATGATTTATTAGAATTTACGCCACAATGTTTCTTAACAGCCGATATGATAAACTGTATAATATAATAATATTATTATTATATGTTTGAGACCCTCACTTCCCTAAACTAAAGTAGGATAAGCTCTCGGGAAAACTGAACTTTGAAACGCCTAGAGTCATGTGCCTTAGTTTATCCAGGAGATGTAGATTTAAGATACATGAATCTTACTATAAGCAGGCTACGTACCTACATTTGGAGAGTGTCTCTCCACGCTTCGGAGATATCGGTTGTGGTAGATAAAGAAGAAAATTGGCTTTCTTTAAAACTAAAAATAAGTTTAAAAGTACTTGAAACTTTAAAAAAAAAAATACCTAGTGCCTAGGCTATAATCTTTATCGGAAAAACTGCTTGAGTTTGAGGAACCTTACCTATTTCAAGCGGGCTTGATTGCAGTGGCTGGAGACAGAGGTAGATAAGGCTATAGAGGAGGGGCAAGATAAATAAAATATAAGTACGATACATTCACCAACATTTAAATTATCTGATAACTACAACCACTTGAGGAATGGCTTTATTTTGCTAAATACTTTCAGGATCTTAACTCTACATTACTAATTAACACAAAAATAAAAAATTTCCTTACACAGAGGCTGCGTAAACTAAGCAGATTTCCCACGTGAAGTTTTACAATAGGGGAATCAGCCTAATAACAACTGTAGTAGTAAGAAACCTCTAAACCTAAAACATTATTTAGGGCGTAATAACCCAGTAGTTTCTAGCCCCAAAAAACAGTTGACCTAACCTCTAAACCTATTCACGAGGGACGAATAGTTATGGAAACGGCCACCAGAGCTCTCGGTGGAAAGTCCGAACATAGCCTACTGGTGACCACACGCAAAATACAAATGCAAATATCTCGGTTAATATTCAAGATACAGAATATATGTATATAACACTATTTATAGTGTAATAGGGATTTCTGTGAGAGGGAGGTGATGATAGTCCTATTTCTCTTAAATCCATATATTTTACAAATAGATTAAAAAGTAGTTAACACAAAAAAAATATAAACACCATAAAAACTAAATAAACGGGAATGGGACTGGCTATCAGATAAATGGGTATGACAAAGGTCTCTCACCTAGGATTATCCATGGCCAATACATGCTGAGGGTCTGCTCTGCTACAGCACTGACACGCACACCCAGTCCCTGCCTGCAGGACACTGTCCCCCCGGCCTCACCTCTTGCACCGGTCAGCAGAAAACCCCTCTCTAGCACCAGCCAGCCCCACCCAAGTAAACTCATATTAAATAATTAATATCTTACAACTAAACACACTACCCTTTACAATTAAACTAAACACACTACCCTTTACAATACCCCCCTCACTGAAAAAGTGTCGCTTCACTCCTGAACGGCACTTTAGAACAACACTATTCGAGGGTCCCGGTACTATGAGTCCAAATTCTCCACCGGCCCCTTAGGGGTTTTCACCTCTACGTGCCGCAACGCTTCCTCCAAAGCGCACCCCGTCTTCGGTCTCCTCAGCCATACTCCGCCGCATCTTGGCCATCCAATAACCGCCACGAAGGCGATGCCTCCCACCAAAAGGGTTGTCCCGAAGCCGACCACCATCCACATGAATAGTTCCCATCCTGAAGCTTCAACGTGGCTCCTCCAGCGCAGTTCCTGTAGGTGATTCTCCACCTCCGCCAACGTCGTCCAAGCCTTCCTGCTGCTTCCTGGATTCCCCTCTGCCGCCAAAAGTGAAGAAACAGCCTTTCGCACCTCTGTCGTATTCCAGGCCGACAGAGTGGGAAGCGCCTGTGGGTCGTTAGGCTTCACTTCCATCCACGTCCAGTTGGCCGAGATCCATTTTTCCGTGTCTACGGCCATAGGCAACAGGACGTATTCTGGCATCCGCACTGTACAGCCTTGAGGAACTCGAAGTCGCCCGCTTCCGTTGAGGTACCGCTCGAAGGATTGTGTGCCTCCAAATCCATGGCACATTACCTGGGCCCTGGTGGATGACGTTAAGCTGTATATCCATTCTTCATGGTGCTCATCCCATAACCACGATGAGCCAAAGCCTTCCAAAGCCAATTTCCACCTACATGAGGGCGCGGCCTTGCCGTGAAACATTTCAATTATACAGGAAGACGTACTCTCTGTTAACATGATGGGAAATCTAGCCGGGCAGACATAAATTTCCCCCTGGTTACATCTCCTCCAGTCCTTGTCGTTTAATAGGGCATACTGCTGCCCGTCCTTACTCGCGAGAAGCACCTCTGCTTCTGCCAGCGCCTGCAGGAACACGCCTGTAGAGTTGTGCCGTTGGGGCCGTGCGTGCACGCTGTATGCCGTCATGGGCGGTCCTGAAGTCTTCAGTGGTAGGTCTATGACCGCCCATACCTCGTGTGTCGTAGCCACAAGTTGAACCTTCGCCAGACCGTAGTAGGCGTTTGGCTCGTCCGCACCTGAAACCAAGGTCACACCCATCGGGAGAGCCAGCTCCACTTCCCGAAGGATTCCCTCTAGTTCCCAACTCCGCAATAGGTCCCTTGAAAAGATTCCCCTTTGGCACAACTCCACCCCCCTTACTATTTCCTCAAGCCTAAATAACATCTCGAAAGTGGCAAGTTCAAGGTTACGAAGAGAGGCAGTAATAGTTACTGTTTGATTTAAAAGCGCCATTGAGTGGGACACTGCTTCACCTATCCCCTCAAGTCGTGAGGTGGTCTCCCTTAGAATCCTACCCACGGTAGCCGCTGTACGTCTTAAGCGATCTCCCTGTTCTTCCACCCTGATTAGGCTCTGCCTGGCAAGCGTTACTTGTTCCTTTGCCACGTGCCATGTGGACTCCGCCGTGTCCTTGACCCCCTGAAGATCCCGCCGGAGTTCTTCAGCATCATCCGCATCAGGGTTGCCAAAGAGATATTTTATCGCCTTCCCCCCGAAGTTAAAAAGGCCCCTCTTTTGTCGCGGAACCACCAGAAGACTCTTAAGTCTTCCCAGTAAAGCATCGCAATGCTCGACCAGCCGGGAGGTTCTCATATATTCTTCCTCTAGTATCGAGAGCTCGGGTGTCCTAGACAAGGAATGAGCTAAGTCCTCCTGAGTCTCCCAAAGCGCCTGTTGTAGGCCTTCGAAACTCTTATCCATCCTGGTGACATTGATGTCAACTATCAGTCTCCAACGTTCTCCAGTTACCACAACTTCGCCCAGCCGAAGGAAGACCAGACTCCCCTCATTCCTGGGTGTCACGATGGCCCCTACCACTCGTGCCACACCTAACAAAACAAACCGAATTAGGATTTGACTTGCAACCCAGGTGCTGGAAATCCTTACTCTAAGAATATCGACTTGATGATAGAAATTCATCACGGGACATAAGCCCCCTGGATCATCAGGTGCTCTACGATGCCGAAGTTGGTACGGAGACCGCGGCGCAACGTCCCTGGCCAAGTGCGGGGGATTCCATTCGGGGTCCTGTGTAAGTTCTCCCGACCTTTCCGACTCTTCTTCACTCCCTTCGGAAACCGTCCCCCCCTAGGGGCCCGAAGAGTGGAATCCTCTCCTGAATCGCTACTTTCCCCTGGAACGAGGGTACTTTCCTCGACACGGTTAGGGGCGTATCTGTCTTGCGTACGCAACAAGTCTTCGGGGCATATTGCGTAAGCCTTGCCCGCAATCTCACCCTTATTCAACGTTAATTCGGTGGAGGTTTCATTTAGTACCTTCAGCCACAAAACGCTTGAGCTTCCGTCTACCACCACCCGCGCTATCCTCAGACCGCTAGCTGCCACAAGTTCAGGTTCGACCAGCACCGGTCCGTCCGGCTTACGGCCTCTCATCTTCCCAGGCACCAAGGCTTCACAGTAAGGGGGGATTACTTCCGCCCTCTGTACCTTCACAAAACGATTTGCCTCATCGTAGCCCAAAGAGATTCCTTTCAAGTCTCCCTTCTTCGGTCTTCCCTTAGAGATTGGCGCCTCAGGGGATTTAGATAATGCACGACTGCCGACGGCGGGCGTTTCACCTCCCCTCTTTTTGTCCCACTTAGAAACCAGCTCAGCGGTCCGGCGCTTAACCTCCCTTATCCACTCTCTGTCCTTCTCTAACCTGTCCTCATTGACTCTCATCAATTTATTTAATCGCGAAGGGGAACGGGTAGCCTTAATTGACCCAGAGGAAATATCAACCACCGCACCAAATCTCCTAAGCAAATCCATGCCCAGGAGCCCATCGCAGTCAATATCTACTTCTGCTATCACCACAGGGTGGATAAGGTCGGTCTGGTCCAGTCGCACTCTCACCGATTGCTCTCCACGAACCTCCAACGCCTCCCCGGACACGCCCTTTAATTTACTACTCGGAGGGAGTAGTTCCTTTCCTCTGATAGGCTTCTTGAGGAGTGTGACATCAGCCCCCGTATCTAATAGCATTAGGTGTGGGAGGCCGTCTATGCTCACTTGGACTGTAAACCTAGGCTTTTCCCCTCCTCCAATCCCGTGGAGCCTAACGTCTCTGTCCCCGCCTTTTCTTAGTTTCGACCTGGTTCGCGGGGCTCGACCAGGTCTTGGCCTTTTTGGTTTTCCCTAATAGTGCGCTCTGATTTAACCCTCTGGCGGCATTCCTTAGCGACGTGCCCTGGAGTTCGGCATCTATAGCACACGAGCGTCAGGGCCCCCTTTTTGTTACTTATCAGTGCCCCTCGATCGCCTGGAGTGACTGGCGTTGCACATTTACTTGAAAAGTGACCGCTACCTCCACAGCGATAACAAATCACTTCCAACTGAGCCCGGGACTTCCCTCGGTCTTGGTGTACCCTACTCACCACCGGCCCTTCTCCCCCGGTCTCATCAATTGCAAACACCTGCCGACTACCCCCCTCCTCCAGCTCAATGGTGCACGCCCTTTCTACTGCTTCTTCCAAGGAAGACGGAGGGAACATCCGTACAAACCGGCCTACATCGCCCCTAAGGCCACTCAGGTACGCCGTTAATACCACGCGACCGATCTGCTCTCTCGCGACCATTTGCTCTATGGGAGACCCCTTTTCCTTCAGAGCTTTTTCACCTATGGCTCTACAGCGGTCCGCGAAAGCCCTGGAGTCTTCGCCCTTTTCCTGACGAACGCTACTAAGTTTCATCAAGTACTGTTCCGGTTTCCAGGTATCTTTAAACCTAGCCTCTAACGCGTTTCTAATCGCTCCGTAGGTCGACTGAGGGCTCGTCAGGTCACGACGACTGGCTAAAAACGACGCGGCTGGACCCTTCAACTTTATCCTCACAACCAGGATTTTATCTAAGTCTCCCCAGTTACCGCATTGTGCTACAAGTTCCACCCCTTCAAAAAAATCAGTCACTGAGATTGACCCTGGTTCACCGGACCACGGTAATACCATAGTCTGGAGGCTCATGTCCTTTCTTACTTGAGCCCGGGGACCGCCCAACATAGTCTCGTTATCCGATTCGGTCACTTTGACTTCTTTACCCGTTAGCGTACTCAGCTGTGTGGACATGCGTTCAAGCTCCCTTTTCAATAATGCTTCCCTCTCCTCGAAAGCCCGATTAGCCTCGACGAGCTGCTCCAACTTTTGTCGAAGTTCCCCTTCCATGCTTACAAAAGGTGAGAATATACGCAATAAGGGAAAAGATTATTTATTTACTACCTCGGGCTTGACGCCCGCGAACCTAAGGCTCTATCAACTGTAGGGTATGAGTAACTGATAAGGCCTCGGAATGAGGTCCGCGAATTTAAAGCTCTCATCAACTATCCTTATCGCCTCCTGTGTCGCCATAGCTAGCCACGCCCTATCTCCCTCTCACTCTTTCTCTATTCTATTCACGCGTAGTTCTTTAAGTAGTTTAGCCCCAAATCGCGTAAACTACCCCGCGCCTGACACCATTTGTAATAGGGATTTCTGTGAGAGGGAGGTGATGATAGTCCTATTTCTCTTAAATCCATATATTTTACAAATAGATTAAAAAGTAGTTAACACAAAAAAAATATAAACACCATAAAAACTAAATAAACTGGCTATCAGATAAATGGGTATGACAAAGGTCTCTCACCTAGGATTATCCATGGCCAATACATGCTGAGGGTCTGCTCTGCTACAGCACTGACACGCACACCCAGTCCCTGCCTGCAGGACACTGTCCCCCCGGCCTCACCTCTTGCACCGGTCAGCAGAAAACCCCTCTCTAGCACCAGCCAGCCCCACCCAAGTAAACTCATATTAAATAATTAATATCTTACAACTAAACACACTACCCTTTACAATTAAACTAAACACACTACCCTTTACAATAGTAAATTTAATTTGCAATAAGATTTATTCTATACAATATTTCGATCCGACACGTAATAACGGTGTTATTTTGAATTTTCAAAAATCCCCCCTCCTAAACCCCCTTTCCCACTGATCCGATTTCAGCCATTAACGAACTTGATCTTTCTTTTTACATAAAACAATTAAATATCGAGTTTGGAAACGTTTAAACAAAAGTTGGGACCGCTAGAGCGTTAACAGACAAATATATATATATATATATAATTTTGAACGGATCTCATTTTCGTCATCTCCTGGGTAGGATCGATGGACATTTGAAGAAATTTTTCGAAACTCGCATCATGAGTACGACCTCAATTGCTGATTTCCCTTAAGGTAAATCTGCTAAAAATTTCGTTACACAGGGTCTGCGTAAATTCTACTTAGATTTCCCAAATTCTGGTATAACACATTTGTGATCTCATCTTACCACGTATTCTCTATTTATATGAAATAACCGATAAGTAGAAGTGTAAGGGGTGGGGGGTTACTGAAGGCAGAAAACAAGAAAGTACTGATAACTAGTTTAATAACTGAGTTACTGAGTAAATGTATAGAACAACGATTGGAGAACATCAAAAGTTTAACAAGATTGGTTCTATAAAATTTTATGGCCTGACTCATTATAACGGGACATTTTGAATTTTCTAATTCCCCCCTAAGTCCGATTTCAGCTAATAACAAATACGATTTTTAATGTTTACAGAAGCCGTTAAATATTGAGTATGGTGTAGATGAAATAAAAATTTCCAAGTAAAGTACGATAAATCTTCACATGACGTTTTTGCACGTGTCGCACAAAGTAATGGTTCAATGAAAACGTTGAAGGGTATATTACCTTGGGATGAAGTGTTTCATGATATAACCATCTTATTTTTAATATATCATGAGTAGAGGAGTCAATAACAGAAAACTAAAATATGGAAATATTTCGGTTAATATTCAATATAGAGAAGTTGGGGGGGGGGGAGGCGGTCAACAGAACGTATTTGCGTATATCTCACAAAATAAAACTTCATTGAAAACACTATTTGGTATTTAACCTTGGAATGAAGTGGTTCATGATATAACAGCTTATTACTATTGTAATATGCCAAGAATAGGAATGGGGAGTTTTGAAAACCGAAAACTATAGAACCCAAATATCCGGGTTAATATTCATGTTAGGGACGTTCCGATACAACCGATATGGGTAGGTATCGATACTTTTGTTTCGATACTAGGAGTATTGGTATCGATACTTTGTTCCGATATTTCAACGATATCGCAACAAAAAGATGAGTATCGGTATCGAACGTTTGATAATTTAATATCAACTAATTACATTAAAAGTAAATTAATCAAAATTTAAATTCGAAATTTCGAATTTAAAGTAAATAAAATACATGATAATGTGTAATAAATCAAATTATGTCGTAGTACGATATTTCAAAGGCGTGGGATAAAGGATAACCTCCAATTGAGGATTACCTACATTCTTCATCAATTTCCATAATGACACAAAAAACAATTTTTATTTTTTATTTTAAGAAACAAGAAAACGTTTTTTAAAGAGATAAAACTGACGTTTTATAACAGTAATAAATCACAAATTGTTTTCTAAAAAACCTGATTTAATAATCAGAGGTGTTTCGATACCAATACCTTTGGTATCGATACTTTTAATGCGATATTATCGGAGTATCGATACTTTTAATGCGATATTATCGGAGTATCGATACTTTTATACCAGTATGGTATCGATACCAGATATTGGATCGAACCCAGTATCGCAAGGTCCCTATTCATGATGCAGAAAACACGTATAAAACATTTATAGATTTTTCGAATTGCAATAAGTTTGGTTCTATACAATGTTTCGATCCAAGTATGTTTTGAGTAACGGAGATAACTCGAAATCCTCTCTCTAGATCCCCCCCCCCATTCTCCCTCGTCTGATTTTGACCATTAACGAACTTGATCTTCATTTTTACATAAAACAATAAAATATCGAGTATGGTAAACATCAGACTAAAATTGCGACCGTTAATGGGTGAACAGACACGTATATATTTTCGTCACAACCAAGTTAAGATCGATGGAGAATTTAATACATTTTTCGCAAATCCCACCATGAGAGCAACCTCAATAGCTGATTTCCCCTAAGGGGATATCTGCTAAAAGCGTATGTACCCAATGAAGTCTTGAGGTTGAATTTTTCATAGTCAAACCCACAACCGTGAATGCCGTAAGAGCTTATGAAAGACATTGTGCTTGTTTATATTCTCCAACAAGTCGAATAAAAAAAAGTCCGTCACGCAGGGGCTGCGTAAACTAAGCAGATTTCCCACGTGAAGTTTTACAATAGAGAAATCTCCATAGGAGAGCCAAACGGTGACGGCAAAGGGCCGAACTAGCTTTTCGCGGGAAATTCAAAAATCCGTTATCGGCCCAAATTTCATAAAAATGCAAATATCTCGGTTAATATTCAAGATAGGGAATAAATGTATATATATTTTTTAATAAATGAATAAATATTTACAATATTTATAGTAAATGTAATTTTCAATAAGATTAATTCTGAACAATTTTTGGATCCGATGTATAGTAACGGAGCTATTTCGAATTTTCGAAAATCCTCCCCTCTAAAAACCCCCCCTCTCACTGGTTCGATTTCAGCCGTTAACGAACTTGATCTTTCTTTTTACAGAAAACGACTAAATATCGAGTTTTGGTAACGATCAAACAAAAATTGCGACCGCTAGAGCGGTAACAGCCAAATATATATATATATATATATATATATATATATATATATATATATATATATATATATATATATATATATATATACAGTTTTGAACGGACCTCATTTTCGTCATCTCCTGGGTAGGATCGATGGACATTTGAAGAAAAATTTCGAAAATCGCATCATGAGTGGAACCTCAATAGCTGATTTCCCTTAAGGGAAATCTGCTAATAATGAATAAAGGTTAAAGTTAGTTATTAAAAGATATAGCATTAGTATGCAGCGAATTAACTTTTGTCTTGATTGTGGGGTTAGGTTTTATCTAAATCATCCTACAGTAGTGAAAACTAAGACTTGACTACTAGGGCGTATTTCTCCAGAAGTAAAGAAATCGTGTGATACTTTTCTCCAGTTGATATGACTATTATATTGGCTAGAATATGAGGAAGAGAAGGGATTCCATGAGAATGGCTGGAAATATATAACAGTTAGTATAATGGTCCGGGGGAAACGTTGCATGCTAAGAGAAACGGTAGGCCAAATTCGTTTCTCCAGTCACATCACACACACTATTATCCTTTCATATTATTGCCTTACTCTGCGATAAGTGGAATTTAAATTGGTTCGTTTTTATTTTTATCTTCTCCGCCTTATCTATCTAAAAGCATAATATCGCAAAGCTTGTTCTTTTAATCTGGGTCTGTTTTCTTCAACCGATGTCTAAAATCCCCAGACTCACAGGAGTCATAATATATCAAAAGATAATATATCTCAAAAACGTGTTTACCAAAAGTGAAGAGGCCCGAATTCATTCCAAAAAAGACATTTTATAAAATGTTTTATTTTTAAAATGCTCACTTTTTTTTTTAAACAAGAAGTTACCATTCATTAAAAATGTCAGTTAATTGAATTTTGTTTATTTCATACTTTACTAGTAAATTTTAGCAGATTTCGATAGTGTGTTTGTGTCTGTTAACACTCTAGCGGTCGCAATTTTAGTTTAATCGTCATCAAACACGGTATTTAATCGTTTTATGTAAAAAGAAAGATTAAGTTCGTTAACGGCTGAAATCGGACCAGTGGGAGGGGGGGGGGGTTGAGAGGGGGGATTTTCTTAAATTCGAAATACTTCCGTTATTATACGCTGGATCGAAACATTGTAAAGAAACAATCTTATTGCTAATTAAAAGTTTCATAAATATTGATATATACATTTATTCTCTATCTTGAATATTAACCGAGATATTTGCATTTTTATTAAGTCTAACGGACGAGCTATGGTTCCCGCCGAAAGCGAGTTCAGCCGTTTCCGTAACTGATCTTCACTCGTATGGAGATTTCTCTATTGTATAACTTTACTTGGGAAATCTGCTTAGTTTACGCAGCTTCTGCGTGACGGACTTCATTTTTTTTGCCTAGAGGGCTACGTATATTACATATCTTGTAATACGTACGCCATGTACATAATACATAATATTACATATCTTAGTACTCATCCTAAATTACTGACCGTACAATAAGTTGAGGCTTGACAACCCCAATATTTCAGGTCCGGCTTACGCCTAAAACAAATTTGATCTATAGTGTTGACTGAAGCACTTAAATGGTATATTTCAAGAAAACATCTTGGAAGCAAGAACGCAAAATCTTAATTGATGGCGATATAAGGCATTGACCAAAACACACCATCTCCCTGTTCGATTTCAACCGTTAACTGACTTGACCTTTATTTTTACATAAAACCTTTAAATATCGAATATGGTAAACGAAAATTGCAACAGCTAGAGCGGTAACAGACACACACACACAAACACACACACACATATATATATATATATATATATATATATATATATATATATATATATATATATATATATATATAATCAATGGTGCTCATTTTAGTAAAATCCTTTGTAGGATCAATGGACATTTAAAGAAATTTGTCATCAAGGAGCACAACCTCAATAGCTGAACTCCGCTTAAGAGATTAGTGCATGAATTACTTTTATCTGTTTCCTTATAAAGGTTTGTTATTCCTAAAGTACTTATTATATAAATTTTAACAATTGTACTTTGGCAGTAGTGAAAACCCACTAAAGCTTATACATGTTTCTTTAAAATTTTGTACATTATTAATCTTGGTTTTCTTAATTTTCTGTTCCACAGCAGTCTTTGTTGGAAGTGAAGAATATTTACTTGGAGAGGGATAAAGACGTCCAATTGTTCACAAATTTTTATTTCAGCGCTAACCGCTTTCCAAGACTATCCTCTCCATTTTCAGAACTACTTGCATGCGCTCATTGGAAAGAACAGTAAGCGACTGAACAGTGACAGAATCGCTTGCTGTCCTTCGCAATGAGCGAATGCAAGTAGCTGCTCTGAAGATGGAGACAATAGTTTTGGAAAGCGGTTAGCGCTGAAATAAAATTTGTGAAGAATTGGACGTATTTTTCTCTCTCCATCTAACTTTCTGTTAGTTGCACTTGACCGTGATCTCAAAATAGCCATGTTTTATTTATGAGTGGTGTCAGATCCACTTTAGAACACCGATTAATTAAATAGGTCCTGTGCAATGGTTTCTTTTTGTAGGAATTCCTAAAAATTCGTATTCGCTTTTGTAGGAAGCAAGGAAACTCGCTCAGATTAAATAAGCCTCATATTTACTGAATCCTACATGTTCTTAAATATTTTCTCTAATCAAATAAATGTCCATCACAGGCATTAACATTCAATGTTATAAATAACTATTTCTATACAAGACTTGAAAATTATGCTGTTCACAAGATAATTAAGGGATGTGATAGCTCACAGTTTAACAGTGGTAAAAACGCCAAAATACAAATATCTCTGTGGCGAGACCATGTAGCAAGAATTTATAGACAACAATTGTAGAACATAACGCTTCCAGAAATGTCCGTGACGCAAGATGGCGTATATTACTAGTGTTCGCGGAAGAATCAACTCCGCGAGAGTGAAGTAGGCACAAGACCTCCATGACGTCATCCACCGCCACTCATCCTTGCCCTGGACTGGGACCTCGCTGCTAGCCCATCCAGCCACGAGGGGGACCGGCAGGAAAGGGCAAGAAGAAGACGACAGGATGGGTGCCTAGTGCGGCTAGTGAAAGGAGCGATACTATCATCGAAGTGAAAAACCCCCTCAAAATGCAGGAGTAGGCCTAAAAGGCCCAGTCGGGCGATGAAGCCAGGAAACTAGGAGGGGAAGAAACCCCGACAATAAAATAGTGAGTACTCACATTTATCTCAAAATTCAACGCACTTCGAAGCCAACGGGCATAAACCCCTTAATGGGCCCCGCCAAGCAACCTGCTCCACCACGAGTTCCACCCAACCCACTGCAGCTCACCAATCGAACATCATTAGACATTAAAAGATTTCCTTATCATTTGTTCTTATTATCGACCACAAACATGGTCCATGTAATTATATCTATTGTACATAACCATGCCTTATAATTTGCACCCCACCATACCCCCTCTCACCATACAGTCCACTCTTTCAAACTCACAAAAAGGGGCGAAGGGGCATCTCCCTATATATCCTTTAATGGGAAGCCTCTTCGATCCCCAAACAATGGTCCAGCCGGGCCGGATTGACCCCCCAAACAATGGTCACACCAACCGATTGACCCCCCCCCCAAACATGGTCACACCAACCAATTGACCTCTAAACATAGTCCAGTAAGACCTGATTGATAAAGCTTCATGCAAAATATTTCATAAATCATACCAAATTCACTGCCACCAAGCGCATATACATTGAACAATAATGACCATACTGTATGTAACGCCATAAAGTGCATAACAGTAATTGATAATGATTCATAAACAAACAACTGTTTTAATTAACATAAATTAACTCCCCTTTTGATAATGAAACTGCATCAAGTGCACAAGCAGAAAATAAAAATTTGTGTGAAATTTAGCAAAGACAGAATTAAAATCTCTACTTCATTAATCTAAAATTGTTAGAGAATCAGTTTTTGTTTACTTATTTTACATTATCTTATAGTTCAAAAGAGTATAACCTATTCCAACAATTTACCATGGTTTACCAGTGTGCTTTATGCATTTATTTGTCTTTATTCATTTTCAAAATCAATTTACACTATTATTAACATTGTCGATGCTCATTCAAGCATCATTCAATTTTAATTTAAATCTTATCTGACTTTAGCATTTAATTGCATTTAGTAACTGTAATGTGAATAGAACAGTTATTCACAAGTGAATATTTATTTTATCATCATAAAGCACATATATCTAACCAACGTTCCAATGAATTAAAATATACATTATTATTTAACTTAGTTACTTTACTCATAGTTTTTATTTAATCAATTTACTATGATCTACCAGTGTGTTTTATGCATTTGTTCATCTTAATTCATTTTCAAAATCAATTTACATTATTATTAACATTGTCGATGCTCATTCAAGCATTATTCAATTTTAATTTAAATCTTACCTGAATTTAGCATTCAAATTGCATTTAGTAACTGTAATGTGAGTAGAACAGTTATTCACTAGAGAATATTTATTTTATTTTTCATAAAGCATATATCCAATCAATGTTCTCATGTACTAATATATACATTATCATTTAACTCAGTCATTTTACTCATAGTTTTTACTTACTCAATGTACTATGATTTACCAGTGTGTTTTATGCATTTATTTGTCTTTATTCATTTTCAAAATCAATTTGCATTATTATTAACATTGTCGATACTCATTTAAGGATTATTCAATTTTAATTTAAATCTTATCTGACTTTAGCATTCAAATTGCATTTAGTAACTGTAATATGAGTAGAACAGTTATTCTCAAGAGAATAATTATTTTATTTTTCATAAAGCACATATATCTAACCAATGGTCTCATGCATTAATATATTCATTCTTATTTAACTCAGTTTTTCTTCTTTATCACTACATAATGTATTTTGTTTAAGCAATTCAATTGGCAATATGGTTATTTCAAATAATTCATATCCTACATTAATACTTATAAGAACTTGGCATGGATTCTACAAATGTAACCTCAAAATGTTTCATTTCACTACTTTACTTTATTTTATCAATGAACTTTACATGTTGTTTAATCATTTTCAGTAAATGAATTTTGTAAATGTAACTGATATTCAAGCTTAGTGTTTACCTGTGACCAGAAAGGGATTTGTACACAATTTATTCAAACAAAGTTACATTTATTAAACACAGTAACATTATCAAATACATCACTCAAAGTACATTTAACAGTTAATCCAAGATATCACTAATTCAAACATTGTTCACAATCTCATTCTTCAAAACAGGTGAGATCCCTTATCTATAAAAGGTTTCAACATGGTTACAGCTCTCTCCCTGCTACATAGAGCTCACCAACCAATTAATAGCCATACATAGATCACCTGCCTAGACTACATCACTGCTGTGACGTCATACACTCTTTGTGTACTCTACTCCCCTTCTTCGCTTAGTTACATTATCATTATATTAATCATGGAGCTCCCTTTGTTTATATTTTCTTCTTCGAATATGACTTCTTCTTGTTCTTCTCCTTTCTTGTATTCCCTATATTCCAGCTGCCGCTCGACTGGCTTGAAACTCATTATTGATTATAATCAAGACATCTTTCTTTGATCTTTGATCAAAATGCCCGAGTCAAATCCAAACTATGCTCATTCCATCGCTCGCCTAGAACGGCGATTAAAAAGGCTGAATCGTGACATCAACAGCGTCACTGAAGCCTCCAAATTCATCCTCGAAGATGACAATGCGACTCGACACTCCAAATCTGTCTACAAAACTGCCCAAACCGAATGGACGGAGTTCCAAGAAGTTTGGAACCAAAGAGATGAATTGTTCTTGTTAGATGGTAGAGAAATCAACTTCTCTGACGTATGGTCGACACTGTACCATACCCCCTCTCACCATACAGTCCACTCTCTCAAACTCACAAAAAGGGGCGAAGGGGCATCTCCCTATATATCCTTTAATGGGAAGCCTCTTCGATCCCCAAACAACTAGGCTGATCTCCCACATGTTGGAATGAGACACTACTGATCTCATCTCAGCATAGATTCTCTATTTTCTAAAGAAAAGCCAATGAGTAGAAGTAAGTTGTCAATAAAATCTGCATTTATGACATCATCACACTAACTATTTGCATGTACATCATGAACCGTTGAAAAAAAATATATATTTACTCTTGGAAGACCTTTCATGATATATTCTCTTATTTTCAAGTACGATGAATAAATGTAGGAGTTTGCTGAAAGCCAATAACTCGGTTAATATTGAATACAGAGAAATATTTGTATGCCAGCATTTAGAGAATATCGAATTCGCATTAATATCGGCTTTATAGAATTTTTATAAATGACGTGCAATAACGGAGATATTTGGAATTTTTGAAATTCTCCTTGACTAAATCCCCTCAGCCCGATTTCAATCGTTAGCGAACTCGACCTTTTATTTACATAAAACATTTAATATCGAGTTTGATAACAGCCATTCTAGCCGTGGAAATTTTCGTTTAATCGTTGTTTCGAATTGACCTCTTTTTCGTCAACTCCTGTATAGGATAAATGGACATTTGAAAAAATCTTTCAAAAATCGGGCCTAAGTGATTACATGATTTCCTAAATCACTGATCTCCCTTCAACGAAATCGGCTAAAATTAGATATACAACTATATTTGATGCATCCTTAATAATTGATTGCTCAACAATTATACATTTTAAGGTTCTTCTAAATTTCTCTTCTGGACTGATTTTCGGTATTGTCCAACTTGACAGTTAGGTGAACACGAAACGTTCAAATAACCAGTTCGATGCAATACAAAAATTGTGATTACTGGACTGTAGAAAGATAAATACATTAATAATAGTTTGAACTGATCTTATTTCCATTATTCACAACCCCCAAATGGTCTATTTACAAAGAAATTCGCGCCATGAGAATCTAAATGACTGTTTTCATTTATTGAAATCTTAAAAAAAAATGTTTGTTCAAAATTCTGTAAATGCCCGTTTTAGGCGTAATTTAGAGGGCATTGTATCATCCCCCTCAAAATATTAAGGGGTTACTCCCATCCCCCCACCATTCCTTAGAGGGTGTGAGAGGTTGTTCCTGGAAAGGCCTGGCAGGGGAGAGAAGAGAATTAAGCAATTCCGCACACGTGCCATAAGAGCACTTAGAACTGGAACTTCACTACGTTTATTGACTCCATTCGCGTTCAACGTGTCAATTAACATGGACTCCTCTACTTCACAACCCCCATTATTGTCGTTCATCATGAGTGGTCTAACTAAATTATTAAATTAATTTTTCTAACGGCTACTGCCAAGGAAATGTCTCCCAAGACAACGCTTGTAATTCTTTTACTCTAGCTGATTTCTTCATTTAGTTAGTTCCTAACATTATTAATTTTTTTTCTACTCAATTTGTCTTCATTTATTTATTAAAATGTACCGCATCTAATATTGTCATTAGAGGTAGTTGGATCTATATCTCCTGGAACAAATGAGTTTGTATTAAGATACCATAAGCCTTTTCATGTCTTCCTTATCATTTCCAAGAAGTTATATACGCACAAAATTATACATATATGTATGTACATTTGTTTGTTAACGGTATAGCGGTCACACGTTTTGCTTGATCGTTACCGAACTTGGTATTTAATCGTTTTCTGAAGTTGAAAAAGTGGAAAGGGGGAGGGTTTAAAAATTCAAAATACCTTCGTTACTATACGTCGGATCAAAGAATAGCATAGAGTCAATCTTATTGGAAATTGAAAAAAATCCATTAATGTAGTTGTATACGTATTTTCTTTATCATGAATATTGGATTTTATAGTTTTCGGTTTTCAGTAAACCCCCACTACTACTCATTACATATTAACAATAAGCTGTTATATAATGAACCACTTATTCCAAGTTTCAATCTCAAATATTGTTTTCATTGAACTTTTACTTTATGGAATACATGCCAATACGTTCTCTTGATCCCAACCCTTATTTTGTACTTGGATCACTAAATTCTGAGCGATTGGCATAAAAATTATTCCGATTCATTATAAATTACATCACTAGCTATAGGAAATAGTGTTCAATAAAATTAATATGTTATATTCAGATTTATCTCAGTGATTGATTTTCTTTCCAGGGTAGAATATTTCTATCTATTCAGGCGTGAGAGGCTGACCTGTTGGTTTACAATTCAGACCCTTTAGAGGCAATAAATATGTAAATTGACCAAAAGATTTCTCATAACTGTTTATATTTATACACCTAATATTCACGGTGGTGTTACCAGTATGTAGATTTATCTGTTGTAAATTTTTACGTGAAAAATCTGCTTAGTTTACGCAGCCTCTCCGTGACTGATTTTTTCTACTTGAAAATGCACCAAGATGCAGTTGGGATATCGTGTTGAAATACTTTTGAACGCTTTATTAAATAAATTATGTTCTCCATCCATAATAGCTGATACACAGCCGTCCATTAAAATAATGAAGTCGTGCATGAAAATACCACGTTGTCCACGTTTAGAAAGAGGTGAGCTGTAGAATTGTCCGGTCTCCAGAGCCATATCAAATATTAATTGGTATGCCAAATTACGTATTGCCCTCTCCATTTTCCCCCTAATAGCTTTTTATTCATGAATCCATGAATATTCAGGTGCAATATGCATTTCCATGCAACTACCGACGTGAAACTCATTCGCTCTAGGACTCCCATCTAAAATAATGCGAATATTTTTTATTGCTTGTACCATATATTAGTTAATATTTTGACGTAACCATGTCGGGAAATACACTATTAACAATAACAACGAAATTCCGGAATATTTGGATAACTTTTTATTAACTAAAGAAGCCCGCCACGCAGGGGCTGCGTTAACTAAACAGATTTCCCACGTGCGTTCCGCATTTGCAGTTATCTCTTAACTTAAAAGTTCAATAAGAACAATATTTGTATTTAGGCTCCAAATAAAGTGCTTCATAATATACCAGCTAATTGTTAATGTGAAATGAATAGGAGTGGTGGTTTACAAAAGGCCGAAAATTAAAAAATTCAAATATCTCAGTTAATAATAATAATAGTGAAACAATGTACATAATAACATCTATAGAACATTACATTTTCAATAATATTGGTTATATACAATTTTTCGATCTGGGGCATAATAACGAAGATATTAAGAATTTTTGAAATCCCCCTCTCCCGTGTGTCGGATTACAGCCGGTAATGAACTTGATCTATAGTTTATCTTAGCTTTAGTAGTCTGTTGAAGGGAAGGTGTTTCTTATTTCCCGCTGAGAAAGACTATTCTCTCTTGATAGGAACTCGAACATCTTAAAGACAGTGCGGAAGAGAATGATAGTGTTGCGATCTGGCTAAGCAAGTGACTGTGATAAGCAGTGAAAGCTGAAAGCAATGAAAAATCCCACAACCAAACCACTAACAAGAATCTAGGAAGGGCCCACCAACAATCGACTGAAGTCAAAATTCAAATAAATATAAATTTATTTATTATATAAATATTCACCAATAATAATTATTAATCAAAATCAAGAGGCACCTTTTAATATTATAATGGGAGGCACTTATGTCTAAATATAATATATTACAATTAAAACACTTAGCTGTTTTAATAGATGTGCCGACTTAGCCGTAAGAGGTAGTACAGGCGAGAACTAGGCTGGCTCAGGCAGGCCGGATCTGGCAAAAGGATTAGCTTGGTCTCACACCAAGAAGGGTCTCCCCTCCAGAGGATGCCGAATATGACTGACTTTAATCCGTCCTGTCCCTTAAAGCCCAGCGGAGAACTTTGAACTGCCGATCGAAATACGCTCAAAAAGTGCATTTAACGGGAATTTATTATCGAAATTCATCCGTATTATTAATTAGTGTATCGCCGTTAAGAGCTGTGAATGTTATTATAAAAATCCATCGGCGTTATCTACGAAAATGCTAGAGCACATGGTGACTTAACTCCAAATTGGATATAACTCTTATTTAAAGGTAAAAACAATACATTTAAGCATTCATAAATAATAATCTTAATGTGCTCTGTGCTGGGAATACTCACAATATAAAATATATGGTCATTTATAATGCGCTTATGTAATGCAATGGCAATTTCATTACAATAGATTCTCTTGTAGTATTGCTCCATCCTATTTTGAGTCCTATAACTATGTTGAATATTATAATGTTAAGTATTTAACTGTTAAAATCCTGTAACTTCTGTCTAACCTTTTTTCTGTCTCAGTCTTGGTATTTTAAGATATCAAATTTGACGTAATTTGATTGCCTCAGCAAATCAATTTTCTCATCATTATTCTAGAGTGCATTTACATAAATATCATAATTATTTTAACGATAAGGAAAGTCGATTGTTATTACTAAAATCAATTAGCATAAATAATTCAAAGAAAGTATTCTCACATAATAAGAACATTATTTATGACTTTTCAATTTTTCTAATTTTCTAAATCCCAATATTGTTCATTAGGAAAATATTCAAAACTTCGAGAGTTCTTAAGTTTTGGAAAATTATAGTGTCTCCTTGTCCTCTATTTGATTGCTGTTGTATTCTGCATAGCTGTTGTATTCTGCACTTTCAGAGGTCCGACCCCTTCATCAGTGTTCTTCTGACTTGCGAGACTTGGTTCATTCTTCTCAGACTCCCCTTGGAAAGAATAAAACTACCATAAAATGGACGGATCTGCCTCTATTTAACCCTGAGCAGTTCTATCAGCCTTCAAGAGCCAGACGTAAAATGGATAATGATATTTTTTGCAGATGTCCCTTAAGAGATATCAGCTATTCGTGTACCCAAGATGCGATTTTCTAAATCGTACTTTTCATTAAAGACATGTTGTTAACTCCATGTAATAGAAGTCCGTCACGCAGGGGCTGCGTAAACTAAGCAGATTTCCCACGTAAAATTATACAATAGAGAAATCTCCATACGAGTGCCGATCAGTTACGGAAACGGCCGAACTAGCTTTCGTCGGGAGCCAAAGCCAAATAAAAATGCAAATATCTCGGTTAATATTCAAGATAGAGAATAAATGTATATAACAATATTTATAGTACATTCAATTTGTAGTTAGATTGGTTCTATACAACTTTTCGATCTGACGTATAATATCGGAGATATTTTGAATTTTCAAAAATCCCCACCTTTAAACCTCCCCTCCTACTGGTCCGATTTCAGCTGTTAACGAACTTAATCTTCCTTTTTACATAAAATGATTAAATACCGAGTTTGGTGATGATCAAACAAAAATTGCGACCGCTAGAGTGTTAACAGACAAATATATATACATATATATATATATATATATATATATATATATTTATATATATATATATATATATATATATATATATATATATATATATATATATATACATATAGTTATAAGCGGACCTCATTTTCGTCATCTCCTGGGTAGGATCGATGGACATTCGAAGAAATTTTTCGAAATTCGCGTCATGGGTACGACCTCAATAGCTGATTTCCCTTAAGGGAAATCTGCTAAAATGTTCGGTCTTATTAATACTTAGTAAAATTAGAGCCGTGGGTTTGAATACCGTGTGGGCAATAGGAATTTATTTAATGGAGAACTCCCTAAACAACAATCAGAGTACTATCCTGGTTACAAAATGTTGGTAACCTGTAAATAATTCGTTCATATTAGGCTCAGTAGAACAATGTTGATGTTAATAATTTTAACATAAAAATTTATTTTAATAGAAATTATTTCTACCAATTATCACATGGACGTTAATCAAGAAAAATATGAGAACCGCAACTAAAATATTCAACGGAATAATATGCAAAGTAATAAATTCTTTGATATTCAGATATCGTATAGGAACTTGAACTTCTAAGAACAGTTATGAAGTTACTAGGGCAGCTTTATTTAGTTAGCGAAGCCCTGTCACTCTTTCACATTTTGATTCAAAGAAAAGTTTTTATTTCAGTTCTATAAGCGCAGTAAGTAAATAGTTGTATTTGTGCTCCATATAGGAAAATATGAAAGGGCTTGTGTGTACACAAAAACTTTCGAAATGTCAGGGTTATATTGGGAGGAGAAGAAAGGGGTTCACACGGACACTATTCTTTGGATCTCCTACACAACAATAGCTAAAGGATTTCTAGGACACAGACGTTTATGTTGCACTCTTTCTCCTTTTTTTGTTCTTTCTTCTCATATTGTCCTAGTTTAAGTATCTTCTTCACAGAATTACCACTTACAAAGGAGATAAGTCCAGTAATATAGCCACCTTTTAAGAATGTGTTTAGAGAAGCAACACTGTTAATGCTCTGACACAATTACAATTATTTAATAACGAAGGGGTTGTATTAATTCAATATACGTCTATATAGATTACATATCATGAGCAGAATTCACCAAAGGCAATTTACATTAGACAAAATGCATACAATGTAATTAATATATCATGGGATATAATTATTACGTGATCAATGAGAATAACGCAGGGGCTGCTATAAATTAACAGGGTTCTCATGTACGTCACGAATTAGCATTTATTTCAAGAAGTAGAAGTCCAATCAGAACAGTATTTGGAATTCAGGCTTCAAATAAAGTGTTTCATAATATAATTGCTCACTGTTAATATGAGATGAGTAGGAGTGGGGGTTTACAGAAGGCCGAAAAGTAAAGAATGTAAATTCCTTGGTTAATAATCAAGACAATGAAAAAAGGCCGTCACGCAGGGGCTGCGTAAACTTACCAGACTTCCCACATAAAGTTATACAATAGAGAAATCTTCATATGAGTGCCGATCAGTTACGGAAACGGCAGAACTAGCTTTCGGCGGGAACCATAGCTCGTCCGTTACACTAAATAAAAATGCAAATATCTCGGCTAAAATTCAAGATAGAGAATAAATGTACATAACAATATTTATAGTAAACGTAATTTGCAATTTGATTGATTCTACACAGTGTATCGATCCGACGTATAGTAACGGAGATATTTCAAATTTTCGAAAATCACCCCTCAAAGCCTCCCAACCACCTGTCCGATTTTAGCTGTTAATGAAATTGATCTTACTTTTTACATAAAACGATTAAATACCGAGTTTGGTGACGATTAAACAAAAATTGCGACCACCAGATTGTTAACAGACAAATATATATATATATATATATATCTATATATATATATATATATATATATTTATAATATAATTGGTTCTATACACTTTTTCGAGCCAATGCATAAAAACGGAGATATTAAGTATTTTAGAAATTCTTTTTCTAAACCCCCCCTCCCTCCTGCCCGATTTCAGCCATTAACGAACTTGATCTTTATTTTAGCATAAAACGTATAAATATCATATTTCCTTAAGATCAATCAAAAATTACGGGAGCGTGAGTGTAAATATTTAAATCTACAATATATATATATATATAAAATTGTAACCTCTGTCTGTACATCGATTTTTTTCACGAATTTTCACGATAACTTTTCGTTTCACATGTCATAGAACCCATAACTGCATTTTGTTTCTTCCGTGTGTGTTTGTTTGTTTGTTACCTTTTCACGCATAAACGGCTGAACCGAATTTTATGAAACTTGGTATGTATATTACTACTAGCCCAACTTAGACTTTAGGCTATATTAATATTATCTAAGACAAACAGGAGTGGGGGTTATAAGGGAGGCCTGAAATTACAAATAGCGATATTTCGTTTCCTATAGGTTTTTCGGCAAATATGCACATAACAAAAGTTATTTATTTGGTTATTTAGAGTAACTTTTGTTATATACACTTTCGTCGTATACTGAAGTATAAATAAGTTATACGCTAAAAATTACAGCGGGAGTCAACAATTTTATTTGACACAAAAAAATCAACCGAACTAAATAAACCTCGGTATGTGTATTATCACTAACGCCTTCATTATAACTAGCCATACCAACATTTCTAGGGACGGGCAGGAGTGGGGGTTATAAGGGAGGCCTGAAATTAATTATAGTGATATTTCGTCTCTTATTGGGGTTTCGGCAAATATGCACATAACAAAAGTTGTTTATTTTGTTATTTAGAGAAATTTGCTCAACAATTCTTTTCAATATGAACTACCAGGTACAGGACCTGGAAAAATTTATTCAAATGTATGTTAATATTTTGTCCTTAATAATTCAAATCTATGCATAATGCACAGGAAACGGGAAATATCAAAATATGGAGGACAGTGAAGACTTACATAAAAAATTAATTTTATTATTCACAAATCCACAGAAATGACGGGTATTAACCCGTATAACACTGGGACGGGTAAATGTCAAAATATTGTGCAAAGTAAAGCCTTGCCAAAAAAATATCATCACCATTCAGCCTCAAATGAATTCCCGGGCGAAGCCGGGTATCTGAGCTAGTATATATATATATATATATAGTATATATATATATATATATATATATATATATATATACATAACATTTTGAACGGACCTCATTTTCGTCATCTCCTTTGTACGATCGGTGAACATTTGAGGAATTTTTCCGAAAATCCCCACATGAGTAATACCTCAATTTAAAATTTACATTTCTATATGAATTAAGAAAAATCCTCTTTATACAAAAATCTCAAAACATTATGTTGAAATCAAGATTTTCTATTACAATTTTGTATTTACCCGAAAAATGTTGTATATATTTATTTAAAATATTTGAGGGTCATGGGAAAAAAATGCTTCTATTTTTTATCTTAACAGACGTATCCTTATCCTACAAACAAAATCTATGCTGGTTATCTCGGTAATGCAGGAGAAGAGATTCCATTTCAGTTCAACACACTCTGAATTAAAATTTTGCTTGAGCACTTTAGAATTTCCTAAAATTTTGAACAATGGTAGAAGATGCTGAAAATAAGAAAAATATTTACTTTTATTTTATTTTTTTTTTAACGGATTCCGAATTACGGATTATTGTTCTTAAAGTTTTCAAAAAAGCGTCCAAAAGGCCGGACAGGGATTTTTGAAATCGCTGTACAAGTAGTTCTAACTGAGCTAGGATGGCTACACTGTTAGTCATAGTCTTTCATATGACGTGTAACACATTATAGGTCATAATGCAAACAGCTTTTTAAAAACTCAAAAAAGTTTGATTATGATTTTTAGCAGATTTCCCTTAAGGGAAATCAGCTATTGAGGTTGTACTCATGACGGAATTTTCGAATTTTTTCTTCAAATGTCCATCGATCCTACCTAGTAGATGACGAAAATTAAGCCCGTTCAAAACTGTATATATATATATATAGATAGATATAGACGAAATTTTTGTTTGATCAGTACCAAACTCGATATTTAGTCGTTTTATGTAAAAAGAAAGATCAAGTTCGTTAACGGCTGAAATCGGACCAGTAGGGGGGGGAGGGTTTAGAGGGGAGGATTTTCGAAAATTCGAAATATCTCCGTTACTATTCGTCGGATCGAAAAAGTGTACAGAATTAATCTTATTGCAAATTAAATTTACTATAATTATTTTATATACATTTATTCTCTATCTTGACTATTAACCGAGATATTTGCATTTTTATGAAGTCTGAGGTCGGGTATAGTTCGGATTAGATCGGCCATTTTCGTAACTTCTCGGCTCAGGTGGAAGCTTCTTCTTACCTTACCTGTCTTTCCTAACCTTACCTTACCTTCCTTCCTTTGTGAGATTCCTTCTTTAGTTCTTGGACTACTAAAATTTGAGATATTAAAATATAATTATTCTTAAAATTCAGAAGCCGTATCAGTTGTGAATTTATTTTAATTAACTGAAAGATTTCTCATCACCGTTTGTATTTAATCGCCGTGGTGTTGTGTTACCAGTATGGAGAATTCTCTATTGTAAAACTTCACATGGGAAATCTGCTTAGTTTACGCAGCCCCTGCGTGACGGACTTTTTGAAATTGTGCGCCTCGAAAAGTTTTCTAAAATTCCTTTGTGTAGCTTGTAATTATATTTATCAAAGTTTAAAATTGGGCATATAATGAGTTCTTAGGTAAAAATTATTTTAAATCTGTGTCGTTTTACAAAATCGCTAGCCAGTTACAGAAAACATGTAAAAACCTGGCTCATTATCTACATCATCTCTGTATGGTTCAGATATAATGTTGGAAGTCATTTTATATATTATTTGAAGAAATATTTGTTTTTTTTATAACAAGAAGATAATTTTGAAGTATTTTATACAAAATTTTAGGAAATTCTGAAATATTGAGGTAAAATGGTAATGCTGAACTTACATGGAATGACCCTGTAACAAACCTATTTGAAATTTAAGAATCTAATATATATATATATATATCCTTTATATGTTACAATGGACTGTAACTAATAAAGGACAACATTTAAAACTTTTCATTCCAAACATTAACACATATTTCAACAGCAAATACATACAAACCGACTTTTATATTACACAATTAGTAACAGGACATGGTTCACTAAATTCTTACTATCACCGATTCAACATAACAGACAACAATACTTGCCCTTGTGATTACATAACTCCACAAAGCTGTCAACTCTTAATATACGATTGCAGACTACTGACTAAAGAAACGACAAAAACTAAAACAAGACATTGAACAAAAAAAAGGCAAATTTCCAATGGAAGAAGACAAGTTATTTTTAAAATATAATAATGCTTTTAAAATATTTGCAGAACATGCTTTTGATGCTATCAATCGGTTGAATACTTATTATAGCTGATACAACTACAATACTTAAAATATTTATAGAATAATCATTATTTCTTTTCTCTTTTTCTTTTTAAGATTAGTAATTTTCTCTTTATTTGTTTTTACTTTACTATTTATATATATATATATATATATATATATATATATATATATATATGTGTCATACTTTTAAATTATTTATGTATAAATTAATTGTAACAAACTACAAATGCATGTGATATCCTAACTTGCATGGGACATGCAGAAACTAATAAACGGCCTTCTTATAGGGTTACTATAGGAAGGAAACAAATTAAAAAAAAAAATAATATTTATATATATATATATATATATATATATATATATATATATATATATAAAATTTACTTTGATAACTTCTTTAAACCTTATCTACCGCTTTGTGTGTTATTGATATGGTGTGCTAATTTCTTCTGATCACCTTTCTCACTGGTGCGTATGTTTTTCACTCCATTTTATTATCAAAGATATTAGCACAAAGATAAACAAGTACTTTCCAAGGTCTAAATTTTAGACCATTTATTTTTCACTTTTTATCCAAATGAAGGTGCAGCCATGTTTAGTTATAATTTTGGAGAGCTTAAGTGTTTTTGTTATAAATATCCAATGTAAATAGAAAAAATGCTTAAGCTCTCCAATAAAATAAAATATTACACCTTTGTCAGTGAAAAAATGTAAAAGAAACGGTCTAAAAAGTATCTCATGGAAAAGTACTTGTTTATCTTTGTGCTAATATCTTTGATAATAAAATGGAGTGAAAAACATCCAAACCATCAAAGGACTGGAAGAAACAATGAAAGAAATGCCCAGTTTTTCAGCGGCCATCATTATCTTAACAGCCCAAGCCATTTACTTTTTCTTTATTCATTTTGGGAGTAGTTTTCCCGTTTCAATTCCATTTGTATAACTCCTCCTTTCTTTAGAGATTTTTTTTTCTTTGAATGAAGAATTAAAGGTTCAAGGAGTTCTTTAAAAAGAGGAAGTGTATAAACCTTTCTAAAAAAATCCTTTTGATTGCAACAGTTAGGAGTAATACATTAATATTAATGTATTTCGTATTAGTCTTTTGGTCAAAAGGAACCAGATTTTGTTCTATTTTAGTAAATTTCATCCTTTGAAGAATCACTTTCTGGCTTCAAAATTTCAGCTTATGTAGAAGTGATGGCTGAAATTGGCTTGTCCTCGGCCGAGGGAGAAATTTAATTTTAAATTAACATTACATATATATTCAGTTCATTATCTAAAGACATTTGTCAAACTCATTTTTCAAAATAACGTGTGTCAAACGAACTTGGCTTCAGTCGTTTCCGAAGAGTGTTTGGAAATGCACTTTATAATACATTTCTCTTTACTCAACTTTTACCTATGTTAGCATCTGGAGCGAAAAGTAACCTGTAGCATACACCTAGATGAAGAGAGCTACAAAAGAGATGATTTCTGTGAGTAGTTATGTTTGGGATGACTTGGTTTCCATCTTTCGGATCACTTTAGCTAGGCGTATGCTTCACGAGAGCTTTCGCTCCAGGGGCTAGGATAAAATCTTCTAATACAACTGTGAAGCCAAGTTCGTTCGACATACGTTCTTTTGACATATGTCACTTTGACTAATGTCATTTGATAAGACTATATTTTGAATAAATCCAATCGTTCCAAGGCTTCTGTGAAGTTGTCGTATGAAGAAAACGATCAACGCTAATGTCTTTCCTTGTACACTGAGTCTAATTTCTAATTATAGTCATTTGTGCTGTGAGAGGTTTGTTTTGGGTTGCCCTTTTAGTGCTGAATTATGATTGGGATGCCTACGTTTTGATCTTTCGCATCTCTTCGGCTACACGCGAGCTTCCGCTACAAGTGCTAACCTAGGACCAAGTGGAGGAAACAGAAATGCATTATAAAGCACCCCGGTGGTAGCATATAACAAAATCTAGTATAAGAAAAAAATAGACATTCAGTCAGGCAAAATTTTTCATAGACACACATCTTTCTGAAAGAAAAGAAGTATAAGAAGAAGATAAAAGAAACAATTTTTTGTTGATAACATTGTCCACCAACATGGCTAATTAACTAGTATTCAAGCCAAGGCAGGTTGCAGGGAAGAAGACATGCATGGAGAGAGAGGTCAGAGATGGAAGAAATAATGAGAAAGGGGAAAGAATAACCTGAAGAAAGGAGCCATGCATAATAACCCAACATATTTTCAACATCAGCAGTCAGCATTCAATATTGTAATTTTAATTATTATATTTATTGTATATTATTAATCATTGAGAATCATTTTAGTAGACTTATTTATTTTATCATACCTGGCCACATTTATACTGCCCAACCCCTTACAACAAGCATTTGTATAACCCCCGCGTGAGATGGTAATATTCATTTCCAAATGAATTACCCCAACACAATTTAAAATAAATGTTTATTATTCTGTAATGCCTCTTTTAATAATGATTTCGAGAGTTCAGTTTCATTTTTATTTATTCCTACTTTTTTTTTCATGATATTACAATAACGCTACAGCATAGTGAGTTTACTTCATTTCCCTGAAGGGATGATAGCTATTGAAGGTTTATTTATTGCGAAATTTTCGGGATATATCTTCAAATGGCCATTAATTCAACTTGGCAAACAACGAAAATAATCCGATACTCAGGGCCATCGAAATTGAGCAGATTTTCTTGCTGCTAGTGAATTCTATTTTTTTTCAAATAATATAAGAAGGATATGTAGAGAGGGATTGAAATTTAAGCTAGACTTAGACCAGGTTACTGACTCAGGTGGACTGTGTGAAAATAGCATTGTTAAAGAAAAAGTTTTAAAAAAGAAAGAGACTAAACAGCTACATATCAGTTAATACCCGAAATTCTGTAAAATCATGCGAAACAGTAATTGCCTAATATAAAATGTAATATGTATCATTTTTTGATTTGCCTAGCAATGCTGTAGATATTTTTAGTCTTTGATTTCCCCTCTCCATACCCTCCTCCTTCTTGCCTGATGAAAACAATAATCCCAAATTAAGATACGTCTTGATATATTAGCGTATTTCTTATGTGAAATGAGTAGGAGTGGGGTATACTGAAGGGAAATAACTGAAGTATTACAAATACCTCGTGTGTAATGTATAAACCGGAAATTAAGGAAGTTAAATTTTCAATACAATTGGTTATGTATCATTTTCCAAACCAACTCATAATAAAGGATATATTTCAAAATTGCGTTTGTCTGGACTTTGAACCGCACCCTTTCCCGTCTCAGATTCAGCCGTTAATGAACTTGATGTATTGTTTTTTCATGAAACAATTAAATTTTGTGTTTGGTAAAGTACTACAACTAATGCACCGACAAACTTAAGTACACGCATGCGCTGACATAAGGGTGAGGGATGATCGTTTGATAGGAGCACATTTTGGCCAGAGCTCCTTGGCCGGATCGATGGAAATTTGAAGTTCTTTAAAACTCCTGTAATGAGTATAACTTGAATAGCTGAATTACTTTAAGAGTAGTATGAGAATTAAGTACGTATAAATATTCATATTATTATTAAGCTCTTAATCCTATGAAGTCCATAACTTTTGTTTGCCTCTTAGGAGACTTCATATTTAAAGGTTTACCGCCTAACTAAATATCAAGTTCGTTAATGAACGAAATATGACTAGGAGACGAATCGTGAAATATACAAGTGTTTGAGTGTTCTTTGGGTCAAAACATTTATGTATAAAATATTTTCGATAATGTCATTTACTAATTCTTCTTGTATACATTTTTGTATAACTCATATATTAACGGAATATTTTTGTAGTTTGAGCTTATCGTCAATCCAATCGCAAGTTAAATAAATTTTTACTTAAGGCTATTATAAGGCTTAGAAGAAATTAAACTGAAATTAAATTTAAGTATAAAACGGTTCTATGTAAAGAAAAAAATAAAGGTTAGAATATAATGAGACACCTGTAATACATTCTTAGGCATAACTAAACCGTTTAGTTGACTCAATACCGGTTTGACGGACTTCGTACATTATTTTTGTAGATGAATTATTTATTATGATATTTTTATATTTATATTGTTCAATATTTTATAGACAAAGTTGATTAAGTTTCTGTTCTTTTTTGGGAATAGTAGTGAGACATACTAGAGAACCGTAAATCCAACTCCATCTATCTTTCCTTATTTATTTTTTTATTTACCCACTAAAAATACTATATTTAATGTACTTCTAACTGAGAAACATAGATCCTGTTTAAACAATTCGTTTCGGGCATAATCATATTTTTTTGTTAATATTTCAAATTATCAAGACACATCTTAGGGTTTTAATAAACTGAAGAATTGTATTGGATACTGAAGCATTTAATTAAGCTCAAATATCGAATCGAAGCTATTAAAAAAGAAGGCTCACGGAATTAATTCCAAATAAATCCATTATCCAATAAAAAATGGAGATGAAAGATTGGAAAGCCAATTAGTAATTATGAATGAAAATTTATGCTAAAACATAAATCAGTCAATATTATAAAGGGATTGTTTAATCTTCTTTTCGTCGAAGGGGAGAAATCCTAATTTATTTAATCTGTTAATTGAGTAAATGTGTAATAAAAATTTATTTTATTTGGCGCTTCATAAATTTACAAAATAAAATACACTTGAGTATTTCATCCGAGTCGTATTGGGCAAATGTAATTAAAAAGTCCGTCAAGCAGGGGCTGCCTAAACTAAGCAGATTTCCCACGTGAAGTTTTACAATAGAGAAATATGCCTAATAACAACTGTAGTAGTAAGAAACCTCTAAACCTAAAACATTATTTAGGGGGTAATAACCCAGTAGTTTCTAGCCCCAAAAAACAGTTGACCTAACCTCTAAACCTATTCACGAGGGACGAATAGTTATGGAAACGGCCGCCAGAGCTCTCGATATGTAAATGGTTTATGTAAAAATAAAGATCAAGTTCGTTAATAGGTAAATTTCGGCCAGTGGGAGAGGGTTTTGGAGGGGGGATGTCAAAAATTCTTAATATACCCATTATTACGCGTCGGATCAAAAAGTTGTATAGAACCAATCTTATCCACACGTAATTTTCCCAATTAGTCTCAGTTGCAAAAAGTGAGCTTTAATAAATAATAATAATTATCTATAAATGTTATTATTATTAAGCGGGATACATGCATTTTTTTCCCTGAGTAAACCCCCACTCCTACTCATTTCATGTTAGTAATAAGCTGTTATATCGTGAATCACTTTACTTAGAAGTCTGAATATCAGATATTGTTCCCATTGAGCTTTTACATTTTGAGATAAATGAAAATACGTGATGGTGAAATCTACCTAGTTAACGCAGCCCCTGCGTTTCGGACTTTTTTGAAGGCACATAGTTTTGGAGATGATGTGATTCAAATTTTGAAACTAGCAATCATTGAAGCTCAATTTTCCAAGTCGGGGAACTAATCGAAAACCTTTATAGTATATTTTATGAATTTCTTAGTCTTCTGAATTGATTTGAATAGAGTAATTGTATAATCAATAGGGGTATTTTTGGGGGAAAAGGAAAGGAGCTATTTAGAGCTCCAAGTTTATCTGGTTTTATGCGACAGAAGACGATACGACACTTCATCGTAAATATTATTTCAAAATTGCATTAAATCCAAATATTTTCTAAATTGGTCAAATTTTATATTTATTTGAATACTAACAGACTTTATGAAGAAATAATTTAACATCAGATATTAAAGAAGGTTTTATTTTCCACCAAGACTCGAGGGAATTTGGAAATAAGAAAGAATTGTAGTCGAGTTTGCAGTTCTTTACACTTTGACAGACAAAGACTATAGAAAATTTAAGCAGTTCTACAGCATGAATGAAATTAACCAGGCATATAATCTTTTTATAATTCCTTTATAAATAGTTTCTAGCATTAGAGATATAGTTAAGATGGTAGTAGATTGTGCTATAGGAGTAGTGAGAGAGTGCTAGACTGCCTGACTGTAGAGAATAGATAAGCCCTGCAGAGAGGATAGATAGAGGTTTGGCAAAGTTCCCCCAATAAACGCCTCTCTCTCTAACTCCACCTTGTAATCCTAGCTTTAGAGAACAGGTTACTTCTACTTGTACTCTCAAGTATAGTTTCAACATAGCTCTCTCCGCTCCTCGCAATTACTTAGGAAACTATTGCCTTTTTTATTACGGAGCCTAAGTAAATAAATGGTCGTAACAAGCCAGTCCATGCATAAAATAACTCAAACAAATCAATAATTTTTTACCCTATCTCCCTTTAAAGTACGAATATTATTGGTCAGTGATTAACAATATATCATTCGTAATCCGCGTAAACCACATTGATTCAGGTAAAAAAAATACAAGCTGGGTACTGTTGTATATGACATTTATTGAGTATTATACAAGAGGAATTTGTACATAAGAAAAGTAACAAGGAAGTTAATAAACAAAATAGAACAAATTAATAGCTCTAAACCTAGAGCTAAATTAATTAAAAAACATAATTCATTACTGGCAATGGAACGAAACAAAACCTAAATCTTAAGTAAATAATAAACAGGGGCTCAGGTTAGTCATGCGAGCTAAAGCGTTGACATTTATCACACATGTTAAACCTAGAGTGGCGAGTTCGATTCTCGCCTGGGCAAAGGAAATTATTTAGTGACCAAATTCATTAAATAACATCCTAAAATCCCACCCTGGCTAGAAAAGGGTGGTAACCTGTAGATAACCCGTCCCAATTAGCCTGAGTTGCAAAAAGTGGACGTTAATAAATAATAATAATAATAAACATTCCCTAATCATATGATAACTTATAGTATTCTCAAATAACCTTTAACATTTACATCACTCACCCAATAGCACTAAACATAACAGAAGAAATTTATTTTTACTTATATTTTTATTATTTTATTTACTTTTATATGAACTATATTCTTATTTTTACATAAAACGTTTAAATGTCGAGTTTGGTAACGATCAAACAAAAATTGCACCTTCATAGTATTAACACACACTCACATTTCGTTTCCTATTGGTTTTTCGCCAAATATGCACACAACAAAAGTTATTTATTTTGTTATTTACGTAGAGTAACTTTTTTAATATACACTTTCGTAGCATATATCAAAGTATAAATGAGTTATACGCTAAAAAGTGTAGCTGGAGTCAACAATTTTATTTGGCACAAAAGAACCAACCAAACTAAATAAAACTCGGTATGTGTATTAGGACTAACGCCTTCATTATAACAAGCCATACCAACATTTCACCAACAAGTGGGGGTTGTAAGGGTGGCCTGAATTTAAAAATAGCATTATTTCGTTTTCTATTGGTTTTTCTGCAAATATGCATATAACAAAAGTTGTTTAGTTTGTTATTTATAGTAACTCTTGTTATATACACTTTCGTCGTATACCTAAGTATAAATGAGTTATAAGCTAAGAATTATAGCGGTTTATAAAAAAAAAACCTACATGCACATGAGACGGGAAATATAATAATATTAGAAGAGTGAAGTCTTAAATAACAAATAATTTTATTATTAACAAATCCACAGTAACGACGGGTATAAACCCTAAAAACTTTGACGGGGAAATGTCAAAATATTGTGCAAATTATAGCCCAAATGAATACATACATATTTAAAAGGGACGTCATTTTCGTCATCTCCTGAGTAGGATCGATGGATGTTTGAGAAAAGTTTTGGAAAGTTGCATCATGAGTACAACCTCAATAGCGGATTTCCCATAAGGAAATCTGCTAAAAAATTGATTCCAAAACGGCATTTTGAAGATGCCTTCTAGTGATTATTCTGCCCATCTGTTCTGGGTACACTTGATGAAGGGTTTCTACTTACCAGTGACGTGAAAGAATTACCCCAGGCAACTACTGAACCTCCCTTGCCCAATATAAAGGGAATGTGAAAGGTGTGGCTGTAACCATGGGAACTACACTGCTGTGGTTTGAACAGCGGTAGGGCGGGAAGTTCCTATAATCCCCCTTATAATCCTAGCTGTCGACAGCAAGTTGCTATCCCTTATAGACTGAAATATGAATAACTTCAACAATGTCTCTTGTTGGTTTTCATGATATAAACAATGTACGAATAACGTACCTTATCCAATATCTCATAATGCTCAACAAGTACATATGGAAGGATACACCCCACTTTTGGAAGATAGAAATCTTCCAATTAAAGAAAAAAATCGGTTATTCCTGGGATATAAACTAGAGCAGTTTTAGTTAACGGATCGAGTCACCCGCCCCCCTGCTTGAATTGAATAAAATTTTCCTGAAAATATATCATTTTTACCGAATCAAACAATAATATTAGATTATAGTAACTTGAGTATTTATTGGTTTGATCCTATAAGGCTGATTCACGCAGTACAGTTGAGAAGGTTATAGCAGATTTCCTTAAGGGAAATCAGCCATTGAGGTCTTACTCATGACGCGATTTTCGAAAAATTTCTTCAAATGTCCATCCATCCTACTCTGGAGATGACGAAAATGAGGTCCGTTCAAAATTAATTTGTCTGTTAACGCTCTAGCGGTCGCAAATTTTTGTTTGATCGTTACCAAACTCGATATTTAAACGTTTAATGCAAAAAGACAGATCAAATAGTTTGTTAATGGCTTAAATTAGACGAGTGGGAGGGGGGTTAAGAGGGGATTTTCGAAAATTCAAAATATCTCCGTTACTATAATTCGGATCAAAATATTGTATAGAACCAATCTTATTGCAAATTAAATTTACAATACATACTATTCTATACATTTATTCTCTATCTTGAATATTAACCGAGATATTAGCATTTTTATAAAGTACGTGGTCGTGTATAGTTCGGATTAGGTCGGCTACTTCTAACATTACCTGTCGTTTCTAACCTTACATTACCTTCGTTACTTTGTGAGATTTATGCAAATACGTTCTGTTCATCCGCCCCCCCCTTCTGTAGTTCTTGGACTACCAAAATTTGAGTTATTAAAATATACATTATTTTTATTTACAATTCAGAAGCCGTTTCAGTTGGGAATTTATTTTAATTAACTGAAAGATTTCTCATTACCGTTTGTATTTAATCACAGATTTCTCTATTTTATAACTTTACGTGGGAAATCTGCTTAGCTTACGCAGCCCCTGCGTGACGGAATTTTTTTTATTCGTAATATATGGGTCAAAATTAGTTTGTATAAGTAAAACCTTTTACAGATTTCCCATGTGCATTATTAAGAAGACGGATGTAGCTTATAACATTTAAGACGAGACCCTGTCTGATGTACGTATATTACTGTTAAAGACCATTTGATAAATGCTCAGGACTTAGTGTTTCTTCATTTTTTATTATTCAAATATTTATAGACATAATCAATTAATTATGAAAATATTAAATAATCAAAGATACCTGTTCACCACCCATACCAGTTTGAAAAAAGTCCGTCACGCAGGGGCTGCGTAAACTAAGCAGATTTCCCACGTGAAGTTTTACAATAGAGAAATCTGCCCAATAACAAGTGTAGTAAGTAGTAAGGGATCACTAAACTTATACACAAGGGACGAATAGTTACGAAAACGGTCGCCAGAGCTCTCTTCGGAAAGTACCAAACAGTTCACTCCTGCCGAACAATGCAGAATACAAATGCAAATATCTCGGTTAATATTCTAGATACAGAATAAATGTATAGAACAATATTTATAGTAAATGTAATGTGCAATAAGATTGATTCTATAAACGTTATCGATCCGACACATAATACCGGAGATGTTTTCAATTTTCGAAAATACCCCCTCTTAACCCCCCTCCCACTGGTCCCATTTCAGTCATTAAAGAACTTGATTTTTCTTTTTACATTAAACGATTAAATTCCGTGTTTGGTAACGATCAAACAAAAATTGCGACCGCTAGAGCGGTAACAGACAAATATATATATATATATATATATATATATATATATATATATATATATATATATATACAATTTTGAACGGACCTCATTTTCGTCATCTCCTGGGTAGGATCGATGGACATTTGAAGAAATTTTTCGAAACTCGCGTCATGAGTACGACCTCAATAGCTGATTTCCCTTAAGGGAAATCTGCTAAAATTAGTTACTTTGGAACCATGTAAGTAGAGACATTATGTTAATGGTAGTTTTCCAGGTTATGTTGTCAGCAACCACTTTTGTAGAGCAGACGCATAATTACTAAATAATGTTTCCTTCGTTTTTTTAAAGAACGGAGTGTTGTTTTTAATCAATACTCACTCCTACCAATTTAATGGTTACACTTCTGTGTAATATTTATTCCCATCATAAAAGCAACAAGCTGGCTGGAGTTGGTGTTTATGATGGCTTTTATGCCGTCCCTGACTTAGGAATATGACATACATCACAACCTGTGCAGTTAAACCTCGCAATTGAGGTATGAATGTTAAAATGGTAAATAATGCAATAGGTTCACGCAGCATGTGTGGCCAAAGTTAGAAATATTACAGGGCGGTGCTAAGGTTGAGTTTTTACGAGCTGTATAAGATCTTGGCCCTAAAATAACAAGCGGGAAAGAGGAAAAGATTACGAGGTGATAAAAGATGGAAGATTTTGAAGTGCTCTATGCACTGGGGAGACGTGTGGATTACTCGACTCCTTTCTTCCAGCGTAGTTCAGTGTTCAGTTGTAGAGCATTCAAATGAAACGATAGGAAATTGCCAAAAGTTTCTATAACCTTCGGGAATTTATTTGTTTTAAACATCTACAGGAAGGCATGAGTCGGAATCTTGCCACTTATGAATGGTTTTAGTTCACGAAGTAGAATATGAGATTTTTCCCCGTTTGGGAGATTAGCAGCACAGTTACAGTATCACTAGAAAACCTGTGATAGGTTTCTCTGGTAGGGTAGTCGTTTAAAAAAAGGAACCTGAGGTACTGCTTAGCAAAAAAGGTTGTATTGGACAGTAAGTTGGAAAAAGTGGAGAGCTGGTCCAGAGAACTGCCTAGAGAAACTAATGAAGTGTTTTGGTGAATACGTGTCCGTTGGAGGCACGTACTTGCTGATTAGGACTAACGACATGAACATTCTGTCATGCAGAGGCTGCTTAAACTAATCAGATGTCCCAAGTACTGAGATGACACAATAGTAATGCCATCTGCTCATCTATTCTCTATTTTTAAGTCAAAAGCCCGTCACGCAGGGGCTGCGTTAACTTAGCAGATTTCCCACGTGCGCCACGTATTTGCATTTATCTCAAAAACGTAAAAGTTCAATGAGAACAATATTTGGTATTTAAGCTTCAAATAAAATGATTCATAAAATAATTGAGTATTGTTATTATGAGATGAGTAGGAGTGGGCTTTACTGATGATAGAAAACTAAAAAACTCAAGTATCTCAGTTAATTATCAAGATAATGAAGAAATGTGTGTAATAACTTTTATAGAACATTACATTTTCAATAAGATTGGTTCTATACAATTTTTCGATCCGACACATATTAACGGAGATATTAAGAATTTTAGAAATTCATCCCCTCTAAAACCTCACTCACCCAGGTCCAATTTCAGCCATTAACGAATTTGATCTTAATTTTTGTATAAAACGATTATATATCAAGTTTGGAAACAATAAGACGAAAATTGTGACCGCTAGAGCGGTAACAGATATATATATTATATATATGTACAGTTTTGAACGGACCTCATTTTCGTCATCTCCTGGGTAGGATCGGTGGACATTTGAAGAAAAAAATTCAAAAATCGCGTCATGAGTACGACCTCAATAGCTGAAATCCCTTAGGGAAGATCTGCTAAAATTCAATAAGTAGTAGTGTAAATTTACTCAAGCTGAAAACATGAATGAGCGAATAAGTCGCTATATATAAGAGCTACTATATTATATATAACAACAATTGTAGACCATCATTACTTCAACAAGATAAGTTCTATAACATTTTTCTATTCGACCTATTATCCTATTCCCCCACCTTATTCCTAATCTGATTTCGGGGCTCAGGTTAGCCATGCGAGTTAAAGCGTTAACCTTTATCTCACATGGCAAACCTAGAGTGGCGAGTTCGATTCTTGCCTGGGAAAAGGAAATTATTTAGTGACGAAATTCATTAAATAACGTCCTAAATTCTCACCCTGGCTAGAAAAGGGTGGTGACCTGTAGATAACCCGTCCCGATTAGCCTACGTTGCAAAAAGTGGACGTTAATAAATAATAATAATAATCTGATTTCAGCCTCTAACGACTATGTACGAAATTGTTCCTTGATAGGATTAAATATCGATTGTGGTATAGATCAAATAAACACTTTCGAGGTAAAAACGTAAAATCTTAAATGATGAAGGCACCACATGTTCATTAAAAACAATATTTTGTATTTAAGCCTCGAATAACGTCGTTCATTTTATAACAACTTATGTTAATATGGAATATGTAGGAGGGGGGGGGGCTTACTGAGGATCAAAGATTAAAAAAAAGTGCAAACATCTCAGTTAACGTTAAAGGTAGAGAAAAATTAGTTCTACAGCTACCTTCCTCAGGCAATACATCGCCACTATTCTCGTTCAATGGGTCCATTTTAGCAAGTTGATCTATATATTTAGATAAAACGTTTAAATATCAAATTTGTTACCTATGAACCAAAAATTGCAACCGCTAGAGCATTAACAGACAGAAATTACTTACAAGTTATTATTTACGAAATTCGTCAGCGTCCCCACGTACGTGGAGTCGTGGCCCCAACTCTCCGTGTGTATTATGACAAAAACGTTGACTCGCATTACTAGCAATGTGTGCTCACCCCCTAATTAAATTGAATTTATCTGTATGTTTTAATATTAAAATATCTATTTAATGAAGTTTCTCGTCCGTTGCATGTTGGAATTAGAATTGATTAACCATTCCCCACATATAATTATGAATTTATTATCTGCCACAAGGGCATGTTACCAGGAATACTGAGTTTACCCATTGAAGGGAATTACTCTTACAAACATCTAAGCCTAAAAGTGTTTCATTATTTACTTAAGGACTAAGAGATTCTCTTTTAAGTCTTGAAGCAGAGTTTGAAAGGATCTGAGAGAGAATCTATTTCCTCTGGTCAATCAGACATCAGTTAATTTAAGATTAGAGGCAAGGTTTTTCAGAGCAGTCTGAAAGGGAGTCATTCGAGGCTCGGAACATTTTATTGACTTAAAGCCCTCAAGTTGTCAGTTGGAGTTGTTTGTATGCACTTAGATTTCTTTATGTACGGCATTCCTTGTAGGATAGAGAGCGCCTATTTCCCTTAAAAAAAATCACTTGTTGTTAATTAATGAGTACGAATAGTAGTTATTTAACTTACCACGACATAGCCAAGATTTAGAAATCACATAACTCAAATCTACATTGCAATGGGAGCTTTTACGTACGAAGAATCTCAACACAGCCGAGTTTGCGATATTTTGACTATTTGAATTCACAAGTTTTTGGGGTGAATTCATTTTGAGTTTATCACTCCTGAAGGTGAGATATTATATGGTGTGCCAGCCATTTGCAAATAAAATTACATTAACTAATATCGGCTGAACCGGCGGAATTCATTTAGCAAGAAGCTAAAATATACCAAAACTACCCACACTTACACTCTCGCCATTTTAGGAAGAATATAGCAATGAAAATAATTAATTATTACAAATTTGTATTATTATATCTCTGGGGCCTTCAGGATAAGAACATTTGTTCTTTTTGAATAGAAACTTTGGGTGGATTAATTATTTTTAATTTTACTTAGTTTTCATAGAAGAATTTAGTTCTTTGAAACTCAACTTGTATACTCTATCATTTTGTTTTATTTTTTTGTTATGGTATCTTCATTTTCTAAAATCAAATATTTTGAAGTTTTGCATTTCATTTAGTTGAGCATTATTTTGTTTGTATTCTCTTTTGTATTTATTATTTGTTTATTTATCCTTTTTCCTAAGGCCACCAAATCCCTGTTATAGTCATATAACAAAATACAGATTATTATTGAATGATTGAATTAATTATTAAATTAGTGGTTAGAGATTTGATGGTTTAACTTTTAGCCAACTGTCACAGCACAGTAGTAAGATAATAACTCTCAAATTCTCATTTTAGTACACCATTTTATTTTTTTTTATTTATAAACGCCCACTTTATGCAACTATGGCAATTTGGGACGGGACATCATCAGGTTACCACCCTTTTCTAACCGGGGACTGAGACTAAGGATTTTATTTGATGAGTTCGTCACTAAATAAATTCCTGTTTGCCTAGGCGATAATAGAACTCGCTACTCCATGTGATATTAAAGCCAACGCTTCAACTCAGATGGCTAACCTGAGACCCAAAACATAATCATCCTTGTTCGTAATAAAGGAAATATTTCCATCGTAAAAGTTTTAGATAGTCATACATTTATGGAATTGTCCGATTTGTCACTCACTGAACTCATAGTGATACAATTTGGCACTACTTCCTGTTGTTCACCTCTCTTTTCCATTCGAATCGACTGAAGGGGAAGATAAGGTTCAGAGAATGGAGAAAATAAATTTGAAAATTTCTCTGAACACATTAGAGTCACAAAAAAATATATACTGTTGTGATATAACTATGATAAATGTTATACCATTAAATGAAATGATTATAATGATATTTATCGATCCGATTCATTATCGGAAATCACTTTCAGATGAAATAATTTAAATGAAATGCAAGCGAATATTTATTATATTTAATTTATCAGGAGTACAAGAAAGGAAAGGGAGGCCATATCTGATTTTTTTAGGAGATTTCCCTTGAGGGAAATCAGCTATTAAGGCCGTACTCAAGACGCGATTTTCAAAAAATGTCTTCAAATGTCCATTGATCCTATCCAGGAGATGACGAAAATGTGGTCCGTTTAAATTTATATATATATATATATATATATATATATATATATATATATATTTGTCTGTTACCGCTCTAGCGGTCGCAATTTTTGTTTGATCGTAACCAAACTCGATATTTAGTCGTTTTATGTAAAAAGAAAGATCAAGTTCGTTAACGGCTGAAATCGGACCAGTGGGAGGGGGGGTTTAGAGGGGAGGATTTTCGAAAATTCGTAGTATTTCCGTTACTGTACGTCGGATCGAATAATTATACAGAACCAATCTTATTGCAAATTAAACTTACTATACATATTTTTATATACATTTATTATCTATATTGAATATTAACCGAGATATTTGCATTTTTCAGTTATGAGTCTTCAGGAAAACCCTCTTTTACTCATGTCAAATTAACAGTAAGCTGTTGTATTATGAACTACTTCAGTACAAGGTTAAATACCAAATATTATTTTCATTGGACTCTTACTTTGTGAGATATATGCAAATACGTTGTGTTGACCCCCCCCCTCTTTTGTTTTTTGATTACTAAAATTTGAGTGATTGAGATACAACTGATTCTGATTCATTACGAATAACAGCAATAGCTTTAGTAAATTGTTTTCAATTAAATTATTATTATTATGTCATATTCAGATATATTTCATTAATTAATTGTCTTTTCGGTCTATCTATATATTCAGCGCTACAAGGCTGGCTGGCCTGTTTGTTTACAATTCAGTCGCTTTCCGTTGTAGAGATTATTAACTTGTATTGTAAATAGACTGGAGGATTTCTCATTACCGATTGCATTTATTCACTTAACATTCACGGTAGTGTTATATGTATGTATATTTATTTATTGTAATGGCTCGCGTGGAAAATCTTTTTTGAGGATCTCCTGAGTTGCAGTTCATATCATGTTCAAAACCTCTTTGGAGTTACAACCTGTAGATATTTTCAATACAAAGTTAAAAGCGACATAGTAGGTTCTGCTTGACGCAAATAACAATTTTCATTGCTAAACTCAAATTAAGTATTACTTAAATATCAATAATGGGTGCCAGCAAATCAGATATTAGTTATTTTGTACAAATATATCAAAATGAGTGACATTTTGACATACAGAGCTGAAAAATTGAAATCTTTAATCATGCTATTCAGTTTCCTCGCTTGCCATAGGAATTGAAGGGGACTTCTGTAAATTAGACACACGCGACCACATATATATATAAATATATATATATATATATATATATATATATATATATATATATATATATATATATATATATATAAACCAACCAAAGAATGAGAATCCATGATGGCGAGAATTTGAAAGGAGTGTTCGTTGAAAAAATTAGCTCACCACTTCACTACCTGGACTGAAGTAGGTTTATTCAGGTATTTTCCAGGAATGAGGATGATCCTAGTTCGGTCCAGCTGTTCTTTTTATCTCTTCCAATTGGAGTGATGGCGATGGGGTATTCACTACACTTTGTACCTGTACAGATACACTGTGTATCTCCTTTTTGTACTAACCTAGTGGGTTTCTATTTCATTCTATTTACAGAAAGGTGCTTAAATTGGCATTATATTAATGGTCTAGAACAGGGCTTCTTAAACTTTTGTAATTTACGACCCCATTTATGATTGCGAGTTTCTTGACGACCCCATACAAATATAAAAGAAAAATAAACTAATATTTTTTGATGATTTATTTATTAGGTAACAATATACATATACATATGAAAATATATAAGTTTAGGATTCGTTTTGAAACATACAAAAATTGCACAAAAAATTATAGAATTGTATTTATTATAGTTCAAAAATAAAAGTGGATTCTGACCGTCTTAATTCTCTAGAAAATATTCAAGTAGTTGCGTGGTAAGTATTAAATTAAAGTATAAGTTAAAAAATTTAATGAGATGGATGTGCCTGTTTTTTATTGCCTACATACATCCGCAAGTAGAAAATCGCCTCGTCCTTCCAAAGGAAAGGTAACCTCCTCTTTGTAAAATAAGCATTGTCGAATCGACGAATAGGTTGTAACTGTAGATAAAACATAAATTGTATTTTTATCTCTCGCGACCCCAGAATTTTGCTACGCGACCCCAAATGGGGTAGCGACCCATAGTTTAAGAAGCTCTGGTCTAGAACAACCTTTATCTCAGCTAGACTAGACAAGTACCCTACAAATAGTCCGTCCCATTAAGCCAAACTAGAGGAAAAGTGGGCAATAACTTAAATAACAACGGTTACATATGTTGGAATCTAAGACGTTTCATTGCAATTGCTCTTATCCAGTTCTAAAATACAAACGATGATTTGCTGAGTATGGAAATACTCGAACTGGTGACTTTATGTCATTCTGTTCGTTGTTTAAACTGCTGAGGCAATATTGACTTAGGGTTTCAAGATCAGACAATTTATATGAATGATTATATGATAAGAGCTTTATGATATTTAATGTAAAGATCGTTTTTACTTCATGAAATTCAATGAATTTTTCTCACCAAGGAACACCAATAAAGTCCGTCACGCAAGGGCTGCGTAAACTAAGCAGATTTCCCACGTGAAGTTTTACAATAGTGAAATCTGCCTAATAACAACTGTAGTAGTAAGAAACCTCTAAAATTAAAACATTATTTAGGGGGTAATAACCCAGTAGTTTCTAGGCCCAAAAAACAGTTAACCTAACCTCTAAACCTATTCACGAGGGACGAATAGTTATGGAAACGGCCGCCAGAGCTCTCGGCGGAAAGTCCGAACATAGCCTACTGGTGACCACACGCAGAATACAAATACAAATATCTCGGTTAATAATCAAGATAGAGAAAAAATGTATATAACAATATTTATAGTAAATTTAATTTGCAATAAGATTGATTCTTTACAATTTTTCGGTCCGACCTATAGTAACGGAGATATTTCGAATTTTCGAAAATCCTCCCCTCTAAACCCCCCCTCCCACTGGTCTGATTTCAGCCGCTAACGAACTTGATCTTTCGTTTTACATAAAACGACTAAATATCGAGTTTGGTAACGATCAAACAAAAATTGCGACCGCTAGAGCGGTAACAGACAAATATATGTATATATATATATATATATATATATATATATATATATATATATATATATATATATATATATATATCTATATATATATATAAAATTGTAACCTCTGTCTGTACATTGATTTTTTTCGCGAAATTTCACGATAACTTTTCGTTTCACATGTCATAGACACCATAACTACATTTTGTTTCTTTCGTGTCTGTTTGTTTGTTTGTTTATTTGTTTGTTTGTTTGTTACCTTTTCACGCATAAACGGCTGAACTGAAATTTTATGAAACTTGGTATGTATATTACTACTAACCCAACTTAGACTTTAGGCTATATTAATTTTCTGTAAGACGAACTGGAGTGTGGGTTATAAGGGAGGCCTGAAATAAAAAATAGCGATATTTCGTTTCCTATTGATTTTTCAGCAAATATGCACATGACAAAAGTTATTTATTTTGTAATTTAGAGTAACTTTTGTTATATGCACTTTTGCCGTATACGGAAGTATAAATGAGTTATACGCTAAAAACTATTGCGGGAGTCCACAATTTTATTTGGCACAAAAGACTCAACCGAACTAAACCAAACTCGCTATGTGAATTAATACTAACGATGTCCTTATAATAAGCCATACTAACATTTCTAGGGACTGGCAGGAGTGGGGGTTATAAGGGAGGCCTGAAATTAAAAATAGCGATATTTAGTTTCCTATTGCTTTTTCAGCAAATATGCACATAACAAAAGTTGTTTATTTTGTTATTTAAAGTAACTTTTGCGAAATACACTTTTGCCGTATACGGAAGTATAAATGAGTTATACGCTAAAAACTATAGCGGGAGTCGACAATTTTATTCGGCACAAAAGAATCAACCGAACAAAATAAAACTCGGTACGTGTATTAGGACTAACGCCTTCATTATAGCAAGCCATACCAACATTTCTAGGGACGGGCAGGAGTGGGGGTTGTAAGGAAGGCCTGGAATAAAAAATAGCGATATTTCGTTTCCTATTGCCTTTTCAGCAAATATGCACATAACAAAAGTTGTTTATTTCGTTATTTAGAGTAACTTTTGTTATATTCACTTTTGTCGAATAACGAAGTATAAACGTGATATACACTAAAAGCTAAAGCGGGAGTCAACATTTTTGTTTGGCACTAACGATTGAACCGAACTTCGCAAAACTTGGTATGTCAATTAGCATTAAATCTTCCATGATTATAAGCTATATTTAAAATTTTAGGTCCAAACGGGAGTGGGGATTATAAAAGAGGCTGAAAAGCGAGAAGTCTAATGCGGGAGCGGAAGATGACGGCAGCCTTACCAGTTAATTGAGTTTACTTATTTCCCGTCTGGCATTGCTGGAAGTGATTTCCAGTGAGATTCACTATTACAAATATAATCTTACGTATAAAACTTTGCCTGAACTATTTGAGCTCGGGTAGGCCTTTGAAAGAAAATATGTTCATTATGGATGATATTTAATTGTAATAAATGCTACCCATGAATATAGTTTGAATTATTGAAAAACGGTGAGTCATAAAGTGTAGAAGGATTAAATAGGAACACATTTTCATTTATCCTTCAAAACTAAAATTTCTATTCTATTAATCCCCAAAAGTTACCCTTCAGGGTTGGCTATTTCGGAAAATCATTACGTCGTGGAGGGAAGTGTAATTGTACACATTGAAGTCTTACTATCAAAATACCATCATTAGTCAGTCAACAATAATTTCCCGGGCATCGCCGGGTATCTGAGCTAGTATATATATATATAGATATATATATACAGTTTTGAACGGACCTCATTTTCGTCATCTACTAGGTAGGATCGATGGACATTTGAAGAAAAATTTCGAAAATTCCGTCATGAGTACAACCTCAATAGCTGATTTCCCTTAAGGGAAATCTGCTAAAAAATGAATTCCGTAATACAAGAGCTGCAGAAGCTAAGAAAATTCCCACATGCTCGAATGACATATGTTCTCTATTTCTAAATAAGAAACCTATGAGTCGATGTGGGTGGTCAGTAAAATCTTTACATATGACGTCATCAAACAACTTATTATGTCGTGTAGTAAAGTTCTATTGAAACCATTATTCTTTATTTAAGCTTGGAGTAAGTCGTTTAACGATATACTAGCTTATTGTTGAAGAGTAGTGACTAAATGGGGTCGTTTGCTAATGGCTGATAATAAATAAAATGCAAACATCTCGGTTAATACTAAAGATAGAGAGAAAGTGTATGACGAAATTTATAGATAATTAAATATTTCTAACAGGATGGGTTAGATATGATTTTTCGACCCGACTCATAGTAACTGATAGATTTTGAATTTTTGATTTTCTCTCTCTCTCTCTCTAAGTTTCTGCACTCGGGCGCATTACTTCCGTTAATGAACTTGATCTTTAATTTTACATGGAACGCGTACATAAAAAGTGTAAATCAGCTATTGAGGTTGCAGTTATTACATGGTTTTCGAAACATTTCCTCAAATGTCCCTGGATCTCACCTAGTAGATGACGAAAATGAGGTCCGTCCATAATTATATATATATATATATATATATATATATATATATATATATATATATATTTACATATGTGAGTTCACATTTGTTTTCTGTCAAACTTAATATAAATTACGCCCTAAGTCAGCGGATGTTGAAGCCCTCTGTCGAAGGTGTGGCAGGGAGACCGAAACCTCCATGTGGTCGGGAATTGTCCACATAGCATGTTGCTGATCACGAGGCGACATCACCGGGTAAAGCATGCTATCATGGAGCTCATGAAAGCTAAGAATTTTACATGTTTTGAAGAGGTGTACGCTGTCGATGACGCAGGGTCAACGAGGTACGCGGACATCATTGCCTTCAAGGAAAATTGTAAATTTGCCTACATCCTGGACCCAACGATAAGGTACGAGAGCAACGACCCTGATCAAGCGGAGAAGATCCACCAGGAAAAGAAAAATATTTATGACATGTACTAAACTTTACTCGGAAAAATTTAGGGAATCATTTAGGGAGCAGGATTTTCTGGTGATAGGCTTGTGGTTCGGTGCCCGAGGAATGGTCCCTAAACGTACCCAGACATTTTTTGACGAGGTGGGAATAGACAAAAAGGTTCTGCAAACCCTGGTCGAGGGTATCATTATTGATACTTTAGGGATTATTTTCCACCATATATTTTAATTTTAACTTTGTCCAGGGATTTTATTATAGATCGACGGATCATGTTAGTACAATAATAATGTTTCTAATTTTATATCTTGTGACATTCACCTTACAGGTTCCTGGCTGTGTTATTTTAGTTAATATTTTAGTTATTGAGCTGACTAAATACAATATGTATTGTTTTACTGTTGTCCTAGGGATTGACTAAGTTGCTGCGTGCTTCAACATCTCAATGTAATTGAGCAGCCCGACAAACTCCATAAAAATTTGTACAATAAAGTGATTCTCTTTTTGTCTTGTCGTTTCCAAAATCGATATATAAGCGTTTAATGAAAAATTAAAGATCAAGTTCGTTATTGGCTGTAATTGGACCGGGGAGGAAAGGGTTAAGACTTTCGAAAACTTGAGGTATCTCCGTTTAGTTTAGGTAATTAAGTTACTTATAACTGTTGTTATATAAATATATTCTTTTTTTTTTTTTTTTTTTTTTCACTTCTTATGTCATATTAGCAATTCACTGTTGTACCATTAACCAATTTATTTATTATGTTTTCATTAAACGTTTACTGTGTGAGATAAAGGCACATACGTTCTGATGACGTCATCATATAAGATTTGACGTTCTTACCTCGAAACTGTATACATAATGGTACTTTCCTGTTATGGGGACCCCTACTGGAAAATATCGATATTTTCGATATACAATGTTTCTCCATATATCGATATTCTCGATACGTTAATTAAGGTTAGGTTTAGAAAAAAAAAAACAATTATTAACGATTAAAGCTTTTAATGAAAAATGATTATAAAACAATTAAAATATCTATCTAAGATAACGGCACAAAGGAAGCTATATCAGACGAAATGCAATCAAAACGATTTAAATTGCCGTGTTTTGCGTATTCCCTCGACATATATTCTGAGAGTCTAAATGGTGTCGTGTTGTGCCGCGATGCCTTTTATTTCTCCAATTTGCTGATCCCCACATACGTTCCACCTGTTGTGTGTTAGATCCAGTAATTGGATCAACAAAATGGTAACTGTGGTTAACAGTAAAATGTGAGAATCCTGCCTTTTCTAGATTTTCGGTTTTATAACCTTTCCAACAGTCGAACATAATTGTAGAACCTACCTCAATATGGTTTTCGATGGCATTCATCAATGTTTCCGCCTTCCCACCAAAAACCCACTGTTCAGGTAACACTCTCCCAGTACCGCTTCTCCTTTTAGTAAATAAACTCTCGAATATTTCAACCACAAAACCATTTCCATCAGTTTTGCCAACATTTTTCTTCTCGATAGCATCGACGGTTACTTCCCTCATGTAGTTATTCCAATCTACTGTTGTATTTTTATTCATTCCCAATTGCCTTTCACAAAAATCAACCTATGTTAGCTCTTCACACCAAAGGCATATAAAGCGAATTGCAGTAGTGAATGTCATTCTGCTAACCTCAAATTAAGTACCAGTACGTAAACCTACCTTGGTTTTGCCAGAGTTGCATTTCCAAAATGGTTTTTCGTCAGAAACATAATTCTTCATACTATGACCTTTGTCTCACTGTCGTTCATTATGCAACAGTCCCTTACGGTTTAAAAAAAGTAATTCCACTCTTTTCTTCTGTTGGTAAATCCCTCAGTAACATTTTATAAGGCTATGAAAGTACGACTCTACTGAACACAAAGAATACTAAAAAACAATGGCGGTATATTTATTCTAGTTAACAGCTGATTTTGTATTTCCGGTGTTCATTCATATCGAAACAGTAGCGATATCGTGTCGAAATTTCGATATAAACCCGGAAATATCGATATTTTACAGTAGGGGTCCCCATAACAGGAAATTACCTACATAATATTTAAATATTTCATTCAACACTGGAGATCATATTAGTTAATTGCTGAAATCGGACCCGGAATAGGGGGGGAGTGTTTTTTAGAGTGGGGATTTTGAATGTTCGGAATATCTCCGTTACTATGAGTCTGATAGAAAAATGTTATAGGAGAAGTCTTGTTAAGCTATTGATGTTCTACAGTAAAGGAGGTCTATGTAAAAATGGCTGACAACTGAAAACCTGGTATTGAGATATTGTGAGTGCCAAATTTCACTTCTATATATCGTTTAACCTGAAAATTGTGCAACTTGAACTTCCAGTAATGAAATTCAGTTCAATTTTTGGTGATCTAATTTATGCAGAAATTAAAAAAAAATCGTTAAAAATATTAAATAAACTCTTTTTAAATATTTCCTTACATGCGCCCATATTCGGGAGACGGCTGGCAGTCATGTTTTTCATAAGCCCACTTATGAATTATTGTTACATACACATGTTTTCATACGCCCTTCTTGCATAGACATTTCACGTAAGATCTGATAATATTGAATAAGAACTAAAATAAAATAAAAAAATTACAGCTATACGTAGAAAGTTATTTTTTTAAATAAAACAGTACTGAATAAGAAACGTTACTGTATGGGATCCTCTTTTCTCAGTGAAATTATTTTCATCTCAGAAATTTCCTAAAGGCTGAGTAAAAATTTGCGACAAACATTAATAGGAGTTCCGCTACGTTTTGCTGAATAGTTGTGCAGTATGTCTCTGTGTTTTTGTGCTGGTACACAGTGAGTGGAAATACTATAAGGTATCCCGCAAGAAGTGTGTCTTGGTGTACTTTATCGCAACCATAAAATTGAACATACAAATTCTCTTACTCATTTGCAGTAGCTTTAACTCGACAGGTTTGTTTACAACAGTTCGATATCGAGATAAAGTTCTTACTATCCATCCTACCTTTTAGCAGATTTCCCTTAAGGAGGTCGTAATCATGACGGGATTTTTGAAAAATGTCTTCAAATGTCCATCGATCCTACCCAGGAGATGACGAAAATGAGGTCCGTTCAAAATTATATATATATATATATATATAGATATATATATATATATATATATATATATATAATTTGTCTGTTAACGCTCTAGCGGTCGCAATTTTTGTTTGACCGTTACCAAACTCGATATTTAAACGTTTTATACAAAAAGACAGATCAAGTTCGTTAAGGGCTGAAACCGGACCAGTGGAAAGGAGAGTTTAGAGGGGGATTTTCGAAATATCTCCGTTACCGTACGTCGGATCAAAAAATTGTATAGAACCAATCTTATTGTAAATTAAATGTACTATAAATATCGGTCAATACATTTATTCTCTATCTTGAATATTAACCGAGATATTTACATTTTTATTAAGATTGGGCCGATAACGGATAACGGACGAATTTCCCACCAAAAGCTACTTCGGCCCTTTGTCGTAACTGTTCTGCTCTCGTATGGAGATTTCTCTATTGTATAACTTCACGTGCTTAGTTTACGCAGCCCCTGCGTGACGGACTTTTTTTTGTTGAAGTAAACTATTCACCCAAATATCGTTTATTTTTATTGTTTTTGCGATCTTGAAAAAGTTTATTTTTCCTTTTTCTCTTCAAAGTTTTGAAAATACGTTCATCACTAATAACTTCTTCCAAATTGCTAATTTTTAAAAAGGACAGCTACAATCAAAGCTAGCAAAATACAACCTCACAATTTGGACTCCACTGATTCAAACGGGCGGTAAAAGGTGAATTAAAGAGATATAAAAGAGACCACAAGGAATCTAAAAATGCCATCTCCGCAAAAAGTGCTTATACCGCCATACGCCCTTTTTACATAGACCTCCTCAATTGCTGTTCAATGCATATCATCCTACTTCAATTCTCGTCCTCTAGTATGTCATACCAGCATTTGAGAAATCTTCTTAGTTTATGCATCTCCTGCGTGACAGACTTATTTCGTCATCAATTATGTATCGATAGACCTCTGGGTAATGACCTCAATAGCTGGTTTTTCTTAAGAAAGTCATCATGGCCTATCCGTCAGCGGTAAAAACCTAACCCCAACGTGGAAACTCCTTAAAAGTAACCAATTTCCTTTGTAAGAACTTGGTGGGTGATAGGGGTGAGTTTTCCCTGGGTGCGTATAGGGGATAGTATGATGGTGTCTGGAGGGACATGTAGGGCAGAAGCAAGGGGTTGGTTTTATAGCCTCGCCTTCGGCTACAGTAAACAAAGACTAGCTCTGCAGAATCATCACTTCCTCTTTGCCATCAACACAGCAGACTCTCTTAGAAGCAACCCTTCTCCTCACTTTATTTTCCCTAGACGCTCGTCTGGCGGAGGGGTGTCGTTTACTCCAGGAAACGATAGCCCTATATGTTTTAATACGATGGTACTTCCGGGGGTGGGGTGGTCAGTCGCCATATAACAGAGTTACGAAAATTCAAGGAGTTACATTCGAGGAAAAAGTGTTTTCCGTAAATAGGCTAAAAGCCCAGTAACATAGAAAATTGCCTGTATACACACATAAAATAAAAGTCTGTCACGCAAAGGCTGAGTAAGCTAAGCATATTTCCCGCGAATTCGCATTTATCTCAAATAGTAATCCTTCAATGAGAACAATATTTGGTATTTAAGCTTTAATTAAAGTGATTCATGATATATCTGCTTACTGTTAATTTGGCATGAGCGACCGTGGGGGTTTAAAGGCCGAAAACTAAAAACTGCAAATACGTCCGTAATAATCAACATAGAGAAAAAAAGCATATACCAACATTTATATATCACTTAATTTGCAATAAGATATATTCTATAAACGATTTCTATCAGAGGGCGGAAACGGAGATATTTCGAATTTTCGAATTCCCCTCTAAACCCCTCTCCCCCTGGGTCCGATTAAAGCCCTTAATAAACTTAAGCTTTATATTACTAAAACATCTAAATATTTAGTTTAATAACGATTGCACAAAAATTACGACTGCTAGAGCGTTAACAGACAAATACATATTTCGATGGACATTTGAGGATTGTTTTTCGAAAATCGCTTCATGTATCATGTATACATGGTATGGGATGGCCTGAATAGCAGATCTCCCTTAAGGAAACTTTACTAAGGCAATCCCATTTTAACCCAGCAAATTTGGGACCTTTCCTAGAATTGTAGACACTAACGAATTTAATTCACAAGATGGTTAAACGTTCGTATACTCTGATTTCTGATATTGTTGTTATTTTTGGATTTTATTTAATTAAAATCCTCAGCCCCACCCTGACAAGAAAAGGGTGGTAACCTGTAGATTATCTGTCCCACTTAGCATTACTAGCAAAAAATGGACGTTAATTTCTTCATAGTTTAATGGCAAGGGTCACGAATAAAACATATTTCTCTCAGCGAAAACTTTATTCAAATTATCCTACATGTTTAACTACCACCTCCTCAGAGGTCTTCCCTTTGCAAAAAAACAAACATTAATTTTTAAAAAACCCAATGATTCTTTTTTGCTGCATACTGCATTAATAAGTGTCTACTAACTAATTAACTATTTATTAAATTTAATTATATCTTGCTACTTACAGTTCTGAAGTACTCGTTTCTCACATTCGTTGAGACAGTCCCATCATGGAGAGATCGTTGATACTGAGATTCCCGAAGTAAGTTAAGCCAGCTGACTACAGATAGATTTTTTTCATGTCAACCTTAACTCGAATGTGCGTCATAATATAAAATCGATTATTATAATTTAAAAGTCCGTCACGCAGGGGCTGCGTAAACTAACCAGATTTCCCTCGTGAAGTTATACAATTGAGAAATCTCCATACGAGTGCCGATCAGTTACAGACACGGCCGAACTAGCTTTTGGCGGGAACCATAGCTCGTCCGTTATACTTATAAAAATGCAAATATCTCGGTTAATATTCAAGATAGAGAATAAATGTATATAACAATACTTATAGAACACTTAATTTGCAATAAGATTGGATTTATACAATTTTTCAAACCAACGTATAGTAAAGGAAATATTTTGAAATTTCGAAAATCTCCCCCTCTAAAACACAGGTCCGATTTCAGCCGTTAACGAACTTGATCTTCCTTTTTACATTAAACGATTAAATACCGAGTTTGGTGGTGATTAAACAAAAATTGCGACCGCTAGAGTGTTAACAGACATATATATATATATGTCTGTTAACACTCTAGATATATATATATATATATATATATAGTTTGAACGGACCTAATTTTCGTCATCTCCTGAGTAGGATCGATGGACATTTGATGAAATCTTTCGAAAATCGCGTCATGAGTACGACCTTAATAGCTGGGTAAGGGAAATCTGCTAAAATGTTATAGAAAATTTTTAATTTTGTGATTTATGTATTAGAACTGTGCCAAATAGATAGTATAGTAATAATTAATAGGGGCGAATTTCAAATATATCTCCGTTACTATACGTCGGATCGAAAATGGTGTAAAATCAATCTTATTGCAAATTAAATGCACTATAGATATTGTTTTGTACATTCTCAGCTTGAATATTGACCATGATATTTACTTTTTCCAGTTTTCAGCCTACAGAAATCCAGTACTTCTGCTCATGTCACATGAATAATAATGTTATACAATAAACCACTTTGTTTGAAGCTTAAATACCAAATTTTGTTTTCAAAAGGCCTTTATTATACGAGATTCATGCAAATGTTCTGTTGATCCCGCCTTCTTAAGTTCTTGGACTAGTAATAATTGACTGATTGAGATAAGAATTATTCTGATTCATTATAAAATACAGCATTAGGTATAGTAAATAGTTGTCAATAAAATTAATATGTTATATTCAGATATATTTCAGTAATTGTTTCTCTTTCCGTTGAAGAATATTTTTATTTATCTTTTCAGTTCTGTGAAATTGGAAGACCTGTCTGTTTACAATTCAAACGTTTTCCGTTGGGAGGTTATTACAATTGACTGAAAGATTTCTCATTACCGTTTATATTAATTCACATAATATTCACGGTGGTGTTAGTGTTACTAGTATGTACATTTATCTATTTGAAACTTCACTTGGGAAATCTGCTAAGTTTAGCAACCCCTACGCGTCGGACTATTAAGAATTAAATGATGGAACCGTTGTCATTTAAAGTAAGCCCCCACAAAAAATAATATATTTTTCAGATATAAGAGCCTAAAAAGGAGAGAATTATTTTATAAAAAAACACAGTATAATGTGGTTTATTTCTATCCTGAAGTCACAATTTTGTTTGAAAGGCCCCTCTATTCAGATTCCCTCTTGTAATTTATGTTTCTGTTCCGTCCCTTCTCACAGATATTTTCTTTTTCAACTGGTCATAAATATATGAAATTTTATCTACCACCCTACTGGGTCTTATTTTGAAAAAAAAATAAGCAATAAAATTAGATAAGATTTGTTTAGTTTGACTATTAATGTCGTTGCATACATATATATTTCAAATGGTTATGAGTTAATAGAGTTTTTAACTGATGTCCACTATTTGTTAAGGTTGTCATACTTTCACGAAAACTCAATCCAATCTGAAACTTTTTTTTAAAAAAAAAATAAGTTAATTGTATATATATATATATATATATATATATATATATATATATATGTACTAGCTAAGGTACCCGGGTTCGCTTGGGAATTCATTTTAAGGTTTAATGATGGTGGTATTTTTCTTGGCAAGCCTTTACTTTCCACAATATTTTAACATTTCCCGATGTATACCCGTCGTTGCTGTGGATTTGTTAATAATAAAATTATTTGTTATTTAAGAGTTCACTGTCCTCAATATTTTTATATTTCCCGTCTCCTGTGCATGTAGTTGTTTATATATATATATATATATATATATATATATATACAATTCATAATCATAGAAAGTATTCTGTCCGCCAAAATATGTTTGAATTAAACTTCCTTTCCCTTGAAACGGTACAAAGACCAACAGAGAATGAAAACCAAACAGAAAATGTAATATACTGCGAATTTTTATTTTAGGCTTCTCTTATATACCCCCCCCTTCCCGTATGAACCTAAAAAATTTAGTATAGCTTATAATCTTTTAAGAATTAATGCTAATTTACATGCCGAAATTTGTTAAGTTCCGTTCAATCGTTGGTGCCAAATACAATTGTGGGCTACCGTTTTAGTTTTCAGTGTATATCTCGTTTATACTTGGTATACGGCAAAAGTGAATATAACAAAAGTTCTCTAAATAACAAAATAAACAACTTTTGTTATGCTCATACTTCTCGAAAAACCAATAGGCACCGAAAAATCACTATTTTTAAATTCAGGCCTCCCTTATAACCCCCACTCCTGCCCGTCCCTAGAAATGTAGGTATGGCTTATTATAATGGAGGCGTCAGTGCTAATACACATACCGAGTTTTATTTAGTTCCGTTGAGTCTTTTTGACAAATAAAATTGCTCACTTCCGTTATTGTTTTTAGCGTATATCTCGTTTATAATACGTTATACGAAAAAAGTGTATATAACAAAAGTTACTCTAAATAACAAAATAGACAACTTTTGTTATGTTTCTACTTGCCGAAAAACCAATAGGAAACGATATATCGCTATTTTTAATTTCAGCCCTCCCTTATAACCCCCACTCCTGTTTGTCTTAGAGAATATTGATATAGCCTAAAGTCTAAGTTTTGCTAGTAGTAATATACATACCAAGTTTCATAAAATTCGGTTCAGCCGTTTATGCTTGAAAAGGTAACAAACAAACACACCCGAAAGAAACAAAATTAATTTATTGTGTCTCTGACATGTGAAAAGAAAAGTTATCGTGAAATTTCGCGAAAAAATCAATGTACAGACAGAGGTTACAATTATATATATATATATATATATATATATATATATATATATATATATATATAGAGAGAGAGAGAGAGAGAGAGAGAGAGAGAGAGAGGGAGGGAGAGAGAGAGAGAGAGTGAGATAATTACACACTCGCGCATACTTATGTTTATCGCGGTTAAAATTTTCTCTGCTATTATTAATATCAAGCTACAATAATTGTGACTTACCAATGCACTCAATTTTGCCGTATTTGATTCTTGAGGGATGAAGGACAACAGGAATTGGACAATGGTACCTTAGAGTCTTAGGTTCTAGTGATGGAGGTTGCTGAAAATTGATCCCTCATATAAAAAAAAAACAAAAAAAAAAACAGTTATTAATAAAAAATTGGCTGCTCTGAAGAGGATATAATTTAGTTATTGAAGGCGATAACCGGTAAGAACAATTTGTGGACAAAGGGGTCTAATTATACATGAATTCATTCGTATTTTCTAATTATGACATTGTTTTCGCAGTAGTGTCTAACCTTTACAAAAACATAAAGTATATATCTTACCTTTTTTTCTAAAATTATGTACATGTACTTTTAGCAGATTTCCCTTAAGGTGAATCTGCTATTGAGGTTGTACACATGACGGAAGTTTTCGAAATTTTTCTTCAAATGTCCATCGATCCTACCTAGTAGATGACGAAAATGAGGTCCGTTCTAAATTTTATATATTTTTTTTTGATCGTTACCGAACTCGGAATTTAATCGTTTTATGTAAAAAGGAAGATCAAGTTCGTTAATGGCTAAAATCGGACCAGTGGGAAGGGGTGTTTAAAGGGGGGGATTTTTGGAAAATTCGAAATATCTCCGTTATTATGCGTCGGATCGAAAAATTGTATTTATTCGATCTTATTGAAAATTAAATTTACTATAAATATTGATCTATACATTTATTCTGTATCTTGAATATTAACCGAGATATTTGCATTTGTATTCTGCATTGGTCGGCAGGAGTGAGCTGTTTGGTACTTTCCGAAGAGAGCTCTGGCGGCCGTTTTCGTAACTATTCGTCCCTCGTGTATAAGTTTAGTGATCCCTTACTACTTACTAAACTTGTTATTGGGCAGATTTCTCTATTGTAAAACTTCACGTGGGAAATCTGCTTAGTTTACGCAGCCCCTGCGTGACGGACTTTTTTCTTCAAATGTCCATCAATCCTACCTAGTAGATGACGAAAATGAGGTCCGTTCTAAATTGTGTGTGTGTGTGTGTGTGTCTATCTATATATATATATATATATATATATATATATATATATATATATATATATATACAAGGTGTGTGAATTAATTTTGAGGGATTAACAATAGATGGCTTATCTTGTGCTATATCTCATTAGACTCTTATCTAACTATATTCTCGTGTAAGCTCTATGAATAGGCTTTACTGTTTAGTATTAGACTTTGGGCTGATGTGTAAACAACACACTTGTTTGCCAGTCTGAAAATGTCGAACTACGAGCCAACAAAACACCATTTGCGGGAAGTGTTGCTTTTTCTGTTTAATTCAAAGAAAAGTGCTGCTGAAAGTCATGGAGTGCTATTGGAAACTTATGGCGAACATTCTCCGTCGATAAAAACGTGCGAGTATTGGTTTCGACGTTTTAAAAGTGGTGATTTCGATACAGTTGACAGAGAACGCCCAGGTCAACCGAAAAAGTTCGAAGATGCGGAATTGGAAGAATTACTCGATCACGATTCATGTCAAACGCAAGATGAACTTGCTGAATCGTTGAATGTTGATCGCACAACCATTTCTAAACGTTTAAAGGCTCTCGGTATGATTCAAATGCAAGGAAATTGGGTGCCATACGAGCTGAAGTCGAGAGACATTGAACGCCGATTATGCACCTGTGAACAATTGCTTCAACGCCAAACCAGGAAGGGATTTTTGCATCGGATCATCACTGGCGATGAGAAATGGATTCGGTAAGATAATCCTAAGCGGAGAAAATCATGGGGTTTACCTGGTCATGCATCGACATCGACGGCAAAACCAAATATTCATGGTGCAAAACTTATGCTCTGTATTTGGTGGGACCAGCTAGGTGTTGTGTATTACGAACTGCTTCAACCGAATGAAACAATCACAGGTGAACACTACCGAACACAACTGATGCGTTTGAGCCGTGCACTCAAAGAAAAACGTCCGCAATTCTCCATGACAACTCTCAACCCCATGTTGCTTGTGGAGTGAAAACATATTTGGAAACGTTGAAATGGGAGGTTTTACCCCACCCGCCATATTCACCAGATATTGCTCAACCTGATTACTACCTGTTCAGATCCATGGAACACAGCCTGGCTACGCAGCGCTTCCAATCTTACAAAGACACGAAAAATTGGATTGATTCGTGGATTGCATCAAAAGATCAGTCGTTCTTTCGACGCGGAATCCGTATGCTACCAGAAAGATGGGAGAAAGTAGTGGCTAGCAATGGACAATACTTTGAAACATAATGATGTATTCAGGTGTTCATAATAAAGTCTTAAATTTACAAAAAAAAAACCCTCAAAATTAATTCACACACCTTGTAGATAGATCTATCTATCTATATATTTGTCTGTTAATGCTCTAGCGGTCGCAATTTTTCTCTGATCGTTACTGAACTCGATATCTAGTCGTTTTATGTAAAAAGAAAGATCAAGTTCGTTAACGACTGAAATCGTACCAGTGGGAGAGGGGGATTTTTGTAGGGGAGGATTTTCGAAAATTTGAAATATCTGTAACTATACGTTGGATCGAAAGCTTGTATAGAACCAATCATATTGCAAAATACATCTACTATAAATATTGTTACATACATTTATTCTCTGCCTTGAATATTAACCGAGATATGTGCATTTTTATTAAATCTGGGCAGCTAACGGACGAGTGACTTGCCCGCCAAAAGCTAGTTTGGCCGTTCCCTTAACTGCTCGGCTCTCGAGAAATTTCTCTATTGTAAAACATCACGTGGGAAATCTGCTAAGTTTACGCAGCCCCTGCGTGACGGACTTTCTTATATTGTAACGTCTTTAATGTTATATTCAGCTGAATGAAAGTATTACTTTATTTTCCTTGGCAGATCAGTTAGATATGTTTATAAGGAGAAATGAGTTATTTTGTATTCAATAATAAAGCTTCATCCATTAAAAATAAAGAAAATACGTTAAATTGTTAAATCGAATTGCCCTTGCCCCCCATATTTTGATTCTTTAAGTCAAAAATACAGAAAGTTAAAACAATCCTAGTTTGCGGTAAGACGTAAATCACATTCATTAGTTACTTATAAACAAAAATGTTACTTAAGCTGCTTTTGTGCCACATGTTAGCAGAATTCCCTTAACGGAAATCAGTTATTGAGATCATTCTCATAACGCGATTCTCTAAAGGTTTTATTTAAATGTCCATCGATCGTACCTAATAGATGAACGAAAGTGAGTTCCATTATGTGAATTGTAGGCATATTATATAAATATGTACGTGTCTGTTACCGCTCGAGGTCGAAATTTTTGTTTGATCTTTTCCAAAATTCATATATAAGTGTTTTATGCAACTAAATATCAAGTTCGTTAATGTAGTGTGATGATGTCATTAACTAAGATTTTCCTGTCTTTACTCGAAAATGATTGTTTGATCTTTACCATACTCGATAATTAACTTTTTCATTGAACACTACAGATCAAGGGGGGGGGATTGGAATTAGCATGAGTCGGATCGAAAAATGTTATAAGACATGTCTTTTTAAGGTATTCATGTCTACAGTTAGAGATCTATACATTTTCTATTATCTCAATTATTAAGTTCTAAGTACTTTACTGTTCACTAGTGTGGTATACCATCGCGTGGGAAATCTGCTTACTTTACACAGCCCCTCCGTGACGGACTTTTTTAATGTTCCCTTAGCAGTATACGTTAACCATTCTTCTTTCTTGACTTCGACGTAGCATCTATACTTTATTTATTATTGGGGCTCAGGTTAGCCATCTTAGCTAAAGCGTTTACATCTCACATGGTAAACCTAGAGTGGAGTTCGATTCCCGCCCGGACAAAGGGATTTATTTAGTGGCGGAATTCATTAAATAAAATGCTTTGTCCCACCCTGGCTATAAAAGGGTGGTAACCTGTAGATAACACCTCCCGATTAGCCTTAGTTGCAAAAAGTGGACGTTAATAAATTATATTATTTTATGTATTTAATTTAATTTATTATTACATTTCATATGATACTTGATTTAAATATTAACTATATCGTCTAATTTTCAATATAAGTAGATCAACAGAAAGTCATTTTGTTGACAAAAGACTCACTTTAACACATTTATTATACAACCTAACCTGCACATATAATAACTTCCGTTCAAAGAGTCACTGGAAATAATTTTTTTAAGGAACTTAAAATTATTCTAAGTAACCTAAAAGTTGTATCAACTTTGCAATAACAGTATTTCGCGTAGTAACCGGGGTCATAAAGTAGCCTGCATTAAATAAATAATAAATGACTTAAAGCTTAATGCAGAACCAATAATGAAATGTTGGATTTTTAGCAGATTTCCCTTCAGGGAAATCAGCTATTGAGGTCGTACTCATGATGCGATTTTCAAAATTTTTCCCATTCAAAATTGTATATAAATATATATATATATATATATATATATATATATATATATATATATATATATTTGTCTGTTAACGCTCTAGAGGTCGCAATTTTTGTTTGATCGTTACGAAACTCGATATTTAACCGTTTTATGTAAAAAGACAGATCAAGTTCGTTAATGGCTGAAATCGGACCAGAGGGAGGGGGGTTTTCGAAAATTCGAAATATTTTCGTCATTATTCATCGGATCGAATAATTTAATATAACCAATCTCATTGAAAATTAAATTTCCTAAAAATGTTTGTATATGCATTTATTCTCTATCTTGAATATTAACCGAGATATTGGCATTTTTATGAAGTCTGTGAGACATGTGGTCGGGTATAGTTCGGATTAGGTCGGCCATTTTCGTAACTGTTCGGCTCAGGTGGAAGCTTCTTCTAACATTACCTTACCTTCGTTACTTTGTGAGATTTATGCAAATACGTTCTGAGTTCATCGGACTTTTTTAATAATAATTGTTGATTTTGAAACATCCCAAGCATTAATCGTTAAATAAAAAATATTTTAATTTTTCTGGTATAACTTTTTTGAGAACAATGTTTAAAACTGTATTGTTGGGGGAAAAAATACATTCCTGAAAATAGGGCGAAATGTAAGCTGGAATGGCTGAGTAAGGAAGAGGATTAATTTTGCTAGGATGTCGAGGAAACCGGGAGAAGGTGTGAATCCGGAAATTATGCCTAAATCTTGCACGGTTCCCTTCGCTCCTGATTTATCCACACTTTCGCCACATGCCTACCCGGCAATCGTCATTTTACCTCTTTTTATTCCCTCTCCCCACCTCAGAAAGGGGGAGTCTACCTTTCCCCTGCTTTCTCTTTTAAAGCGTTTCCTCTCCTGGGTTTTTTTTTGTATCCCTGTCGGAATGACAAGTCGGCTAGTGTATGCCATATTCTTCTACTTTTTATCCCCTCCGTTTCTGTCTGAAGACCAGAAAACAGTGGACCTTCCGTTCCCTGTATCATCGGCACCATCTCCATCCAAGCACTGGCAATACATATTAAATTAAGTGTCACATAAATACATTAGAAAAGGTATTTTATGGGCCGCGTTGATTCAGGCTCGTTTTCTAAAAAAACAATTTTTTAATATCCACACGGCTTTTAGCAGATTTCCCTTAAGGGAAATCAGCTATTGAGGTTGTACTCACCATGGGATTTTCGAAAGATTTCTTCAAATGTCGAGAGTAATTTCGATAATTCAAGATATCTTCCGTATTATACGTTGGATCGAAAAAGTTTAACAAATCTTATTGTAAATTAAATGTTCTATACATATTCCTATATGCATTTGTTTTCGCTAAATTGATTATTAACTAAAATATTTTCAGAAATCTCTAGAATTCCATTTAGTTATAGTGCCTATTATCTCATAACCTACCTTAGATTGTGGAATATATTAATATTCTTAGGCACCGATTGGAGAGAGGGTAGTAAGTCTTGAATTGTTATATTTCCTTTCCTGTTTTCGCTTAATATGCACATAACGAGAACTTATATTTCATATATTAATCAATTTTATATTCATCTTAGCAATAACTACGCCCAAACTTGTAAAACAACGCCTTGTAACTCAGGATAAATAAAAGTCCCTCACGCAGGGGCTGCGTAAACTAAGCAGATTTCCCACGTGAAGTTATACAATAGCGAAATCTGCCCAATAACAAGTGTAGTAGTAAGGGGTCTCTAAACTTTCACGAGGGACGAACAGTTACGAAAACGGCCACCAGAGCTCTCTTCGGAAAGTACGGAACAGCCGACTCCTGCCGACCACACACAGAATACAAATGAAAATATCTCGGTTAATATTCAAGATAGAGAATAGATGTATAGAGAGAAACGTATGTATAATATTTATAGTAAATTTAATTTGCAATAAGATTGATTCTATACAATTTTACGACCCGACACATAATAACGGAGATATCTGGAATTTTCAAAACTCCCCCTCTAAACCCTCCCCCTCCCACTGGTTCGATTTCTGCCATTAACGAACTAGATCTTCCTTTTTACATAAAACAATTAAATTCCATGTTTGGTAACGATCAAACAAAAATTGCGACCGCTAGAGCATTAACAGACAAATATATCTATCTATCTATCTATCTATCTATCTATCTATCTATATATATATAGGTACTTTCATTATCAAGTTTTAGCAGATTTCCCTCAAGGGAAATCTGCTAGAACTTGATAATAAAAGCACAAATTTTCAACAATCTAATGGTGCATCAACTACAAACAGAAATTAATGGAGCTATATCAGGAAATATTACCGGTAATTCGGCTTAGACTTCAGAAAACATCTCTTACAAATGAGTCGGAGAAGATATTACTAGAAAGATCTTAATTTTTAAAAATACATACTCTTATGACCCTTTTCCATTTGTTATTAGCAGATTTCCCTTAAGGGAAATCAGCTATTAAGGTTGTACTCATGACGGAATTTCCGAAATTTTTCTTCAAATGTCCATCGATCCTACCTAGTGGATGACGAAATTGAGGTCCGTTCAAAACTGTATGTATATATATATATATATATATATATATATATATATATATATATATATATATTTGTCTGTTTCCGCTCTAGAGGTCGCAATTTTTGTCTGATCGTTACTAAACTCGATATCTAGTCGTTTTATGTAAAAAGAAAGATCAAGTTCGTTACTGGCTGAAATCGGACGAGTGGGAGGGGAGGGGTTCAGAGGGAGGATTTTCGAATATTCGAAATATCTCCGTTACTATGCGTCGTATCGAAACATTGTACAGAATCAAACTTATTGCAAATGAAAGTTACTATAAATATTGATATGCATTTATTCTCTATCTTGAATATTAACCGAGATATTTGAATGTTTATTAAATCTGGGCGGCTAACGGACGGGTGACTTTCCCGCCAAAAGCTAGTTTGGCCGTTTCCTTAACTGCTCGACTCTCGTGAAATTTCTCTATTGTAAAACTTCACGTGGGAAATCTGCTTAGTTTACGCAGCCCCTGCGTGACGGACTTTATTAACTTGTGTGATATGTGATGTGTAATATATTGTCGTGTGACAAAAGTGAAATTGTAAGAGTTGAACTTTGTAACGTTGTAGCTGAGGTCGACAATGGAACGTTGTGTTAAAACCGAAAGAGATTAAACTTTACTTTATAATAAATTATTTTGGCAAGAAAATACTCTTCTGTTCAGAGTTAATGTTTAAAGCATGAATAAGATTGCTGGGAGTATAATAATAAATAAATATGAATAAACTCCCCCAGCTTAAAGTAGCGGAACGGAGATATTATTTCTTCAATTTATTAACAGTGCTCCTTGAAAACCTCCTATATATAACATTTTTAGTGCTTGCTTTGGCCATGAAAAAATGGGTACAATTGAAGGGAGCCATTACTTAAAACAGCTATCATTTTTAGCAAATTTCCCTTAAGAGAAATCAGCTATTTAGGTCGTACTCATGTCGCGATTTTTGATAATCCTACCCAGTAGATTACAAAAATGCGATCAGTTCAAAATTTTATACTAATATATATATATTTGACTGTTACCGCTCTCGAGTTTACAATTTTTGTTTTATCGTTGCCAAACTGGAAATGAGGTGGTCAGAATAATAGTGGCCTACCCCCACAAATTAAGATTTGTATAAAACCAAGTTGTTTAGGCCACTATATTTGTCAAAGACCGGCAAAACTGTAGTTAAAAAACAAACTGCTGCTGCTATCTAGTGAAAACACTTAGAAGGTGGCTTAGGCCACTAATATTTCATAGAACACATTATTCAGCAACAGATGCTATGGTAAGTTAAATAAGAAAAATTTGAGGGTTGGGCCATTATAATACTGAGCGCCTCAAATATAAGTGTTTCATGCAACTAAAGTTCGTTAATGGCTCAAATCGGATCAGTGGGGGGAGGGTTTTCAAAAAATCAATATATCTCCGTTATTTATGAGTCAAATCAAAACCTTGTATAGTAGCAATCGTATTGCACATTTAATTGACTATAAATGTTGTTATATACATTCATTCTGTATATTGAATATTAACGAAGATATTTGCATTTTTTAATGTTCAAACCCTACTCCTGCTTATGACAGAATAGCAATACGCTGATATAATATGAACAAGTTTAGTCTAGGCTTAAACACCAAAAACTGTTTTCAAGATACCTTTCTTTATGTACAAATTCGTTGTGTGGAGGCGTCATCAAATAAGATATTTCGTTCTTCTTTCGAAAATGTGTATTTAATCTATACCATACTGGACATTTAACCTTTTCAGTCTAGTCTAAAGATCATATACACAGGGAGGGGAATTGCAAAATCCAAAATACTTTCCTTATTAAGAATATAATTGTAAAGTGTTCTAGAACCAATCATGTTAAAATATTCATGATCTACAATTGTTGTTCTATATATTTTTTCATAACTCAAGTATTAAGCAAGTTATTCATGCTTTCTTGTTTTCAGCATTCAGTAACCCCCCCCCCCTCTCAGCCCCCACTACTCAATTTTTTTTTAAATAGGAAATATGTGGTGAAACGAGATTCCAAGTGTGTTATACCAGGTCGTAGGAAATCTGCTTACTGAACACTGCCCCTGCGTAACGGATTTACTCATTTATTAATCGAGGAAGAGAAAGGTTTATTGTTAGAGCGAACGCAATGTTGAATACTGCCCATAATTATAATTTGTATGGCCGATGGTGTTTTGAGCCGTGAAGAGGGGTTGATTAGAAATCGATTTATATTTTTTTATCCCCGGCTCTGCATTAGTATGTAAATTCTCCGTAGCCTCCATGGAACATGGGAGGCGAATCATACACATTGGTATATTGAGATCAGAAATATAAAATATTATACATGTTAAATAAAAATAAATCAATAATTTATGACTATGTTTAAAAATACATTATTATTTATTAACGTCCAATTTTCGTTAATAATGCTAATTGGGACTATTTATCTACAGTTAACAACCTTTCTCCAGCCAGGGTAGGGCTAAGGATTTTAGCAGGTTTCCCTTAAGGGAAATCAGCTATTGAGATCGTACTCATGACGTGAATTTCGACAAATTTCTTCAAATGTCCTTCGATTCTACCCAGGAGATGACGAAAATGAGGTCCGTTCAAAATTTTATATATATATATATATATATATATATATATATATATATATATATATATATATATATATTTGTCTGTTAACGCTCTAGCGGTCGCAATTTTTGTTTGATCGTTACGAAACTCGATATTTAACCGTTTTATGTAAAAAGACAGATCAAGTTCGTTAATGGCTGAAATCGGACAATAGGGAGGGATTTTCGAAAATGCAAAATATCTCCGTTATTATGCATCGGATCGAAAAATTGTATAAGACTAATCTTATTGAAAATTAAATTTACTATAAATATTGTTATATACATTTATTCTCTATCTTGAATATTAACCGAGATATTTGCATTTTTATGAAGTCTGTGGTCGGTTATAGTTCGGATTAGGTGGAAGCTTCTTCTAACCTTACCTGTCGTTTCTAACCTTACATTACCTTCGTTACTTTGTGAGATTTATGCAAATACGTTCTAGTCATCCGCCCCCCCCCTTCTTTAGTTCTTGGACTACTAAAATTTGAGTTATTAAAATATAAATTATTCTTACAATTTAGAGGTCGTTTCAGTTGGGAATTTATTTTAATTAACTAAAAGATTTCTCATTACATTTTGTATTTAATCAAGGTGGTATTGTGTTACCAGTATGCAGATTTCTCTATTGTAAAACTTCATATGGGAATACTGCTTAGTTTACGCAGCCTCTGCGTGACGGACTTTTATTTATTGAGTTAGTAACTAAATAAATGCTTATGGCCCGGGCGGGAATGGAACTTGCCACTCTAGATTTATCATGTGAGATTAAGGCTAACGTGTGTATATATATAAATATATTATTCTTAATTTATTTTATGAACATCATTGATATAAAAACTATATTAGTTCTATGTATGCTTAATATAAAATTACATATTCAATATATTAATACATATAGTTCAGTATCCCTCAAATTAGTGAGTATATTTATATAATTATCTTCACATCTTTCGACACTATATACAATGAACTGGGTCATTTACAACAATTATTTTTCATAAAAAACACATTACTTGTTCTGTATACAACTACCATATAAAAATAAAATTCATAAGTAAGTAAAATTAAATAAAATATATAATTAAATGAATATATATTATAATGTGAAAAATAATCATTATCAAAACCAAATAAAGGAAAAAAAAAACAAATTAATAATAAATAAAAGGAAATATAAAGGGAATACATGTTTTTATTGAGTAGTGTAAAGTATGATTCCATGTCCTTTATATATTCAAAATCTTGTTATATACACAAATAACATCAAAAATGATGCAACATTGTCTTTTTTTAACAGCGTTAAATTAATTTAGAAAAAATATTGAACTATGAAAAGACTACATTAATCATTTTAATAAAACCAGGTTTGGTCAATGAATTTAGAACGATATGTGGAGGGTAATTTTTAATTTAAGGTAATGAAATCGAGTGCCACAAAGAGGGGTTGGGATCTCAAATGGCGAGGAAGGTAAGGATAAAGGCTAATTGCAGATTAAGTAAAACCACAAGCTGAAGAGATGCTATTAGCTAAGGCACCTAAACCCCAGCCAATAAGGTTCGCCACAATTTTTGCATTATGGTCAAGTCATTTCGTTTCTAGCTCCTTTCATTGGGGCTAAATGAAACATCATTGGTCTAATGCAGAAGTATATCGCTGTGAGGTTTTATTTAGCGACAAATGAGGAAGTTCAAAAATAAATGATACAACTTTTAAGTGAATAAAGGCTCAGAGGTCAGTTTTAAATCTTAGCATTTTCGATGGTTTTAAGCCACCATCTTCAGAGCTTAGAATCTAAGCAGCTAAGCGGGAGCAGGCTATCTCTTGCTAAGTAGTAAAGATCGGCAGTAAATCATCAATAGAGATAGATCGAAAGTTCGTCACGCAGGGGCTACGTAAACTAAGCAGATTTCCCACGTGAAGTTTTACAATCGAGAAATTTCACGAAATCCGAATAGTTACTGAAACGGCAGAACTAGCTTTTGACGGAAACTCACGACTAGCCAAAATTGCGACCGCTAGAGCGGTAACAGACATATATATATATATATATATATATATATATATATATATACATACATACATACATATTTACAGTTTTGTACGGACCTCATTTTCGTCATCTACTAGGTAGGATCGATGGACATTTGAAGAAAAATTTTGAAAATCACATCATGAGAACGACCTCAATAGCCAATTTCCATAAGAAAAATCTGCTAAAAAAAAACTCCAAATATCCTTTGACCATAAATAGAAGATGGACCACAAAACGAGATCTGTTCTAATTTATATACACTGTTAGTTCAAAACCAGAAGTATCTTTTTGATTGATTGATTCAAAACTCGACATTTCAGCGTTTGCAATAAGACTAACTTCCTTAAAGAAAGAAATCAGGCCAGACGATGAGGAGTAGAGAGGTTTGGATGATTGGAAAAAAAAAAAATTCCAAATATCATTGTTATTTTGAATCGGATTGCATCGCAAAATTACATTATAACGAATCCTGTGGCAAATCTATTTTTTATTTATGTAGCTGCATCCCAATTATCGCAAATCCATCTGTTTATTGTCGTTATAAAAATAAAATAGTTGGCAAATCCACCTTATTACGAAACATATGTTAAAATATCTGCAGTCGTAGTAAAAGTAAAACACTGCTACGTTTTAATTTTACGTGGATATAATAGCAGCAGAACGACAGTTTTTTTTTTAATTTACAGTTCAATGTTTTAGCGTGCAGTTAAATTTGGTTGAAAATCTGAGTTCAAGCATTTTATTGAAAATTTCAAAATATGAGTTTAAACTCTTTATTGAAGAGTTGAAAATATGAGTCCAAAAATCTTTATTGAACAGTTGAAAATATGAGTTCATTCTCTTTATTGAAGAGTTGAAAATACGAATTCATACTCTTTATTGAAGAGTTGAAAATATGAGTTCATACTCCTTATTGAAGAGTTGAAAATAAGAGATCAAACTCTTTATTGAAGAGCTGAATATATGAGTTCAAACTTATTATTGAAGAGCTGAATATATGAGTTCCAACTCTTTATTGAAGAGTTGAAAATATGAGTTCAAAAATCTTTACTGAACAGTTGAAAATACTAGTTCAAACACATTATTGGAGAGTTGAAAATATGAGTTCAAACTCTTTATTGAAGAGTTGAATATATGGATTCAATCTCATTATTCAAGTTGAAAATAAGAGATCAAACTCTTTCTTGAAGAGCTGAATATATGCGTTCAAACTCTTTATAGAAAAATTGAAAATATGAGCCCAAACTCTTTATTGAAGAGTTGTAAATATTTCCTACAAACTGTATAGCTTTTCCTTTTATAATAGTCGAGCTATTTTTAGTTTTCAACCCACAGTAAGCTCATTCACCTACCCACCAAAAATTACTAATTAACCAATATATCATGAAACGTTTTATTTGCATTCTTAAATACAACTTATTGTTTTCGTATGACATGAAGAGGTTTGGGTTGGTTTAGAGAAGGGATAAATTAATTAAAAATTTAAAACATCTCCGTTAATATGATTCAAATATAAAATTGTTTCATATTCATTTTTCTCGATAGTTAAATTTCCTAATAGTGTTGTTCAACAGGTTGTCCCAGTGCCTTGGATCTTCTGAATCTGTCCTTAGATCCTAATTCGCACAAATGCGATTTTCGCTTAGCGCACCTGCGCCACCATCATCTCATTTCCAGCTTGAATTTCAACCCCTTTGACATCTATTTCCAGGAAAATCGGGTCATAGATATCTTCGAAGCAGCAGCCTAAATACCAAATATTGGTCTCATTGAACTTTTACGTTTTGAGATAAATGAAAATACGCATGCAAGTGGGAAATCTGCTTAGTTAAACTTTTTTTCTTATATATTTATGATATCTACAGGTTAGGTAGGCAAAGGCTGTGAATTTAATGTTCTAGTCATACTGTTAAGCATTACGTACATTTAGAATAGAAACACCATTATTTAACTTTTTTCCTCTAGGTCTTATCCCGTCAGTTAATATCTGCAACATAATATATTTTATTTTTATCATATAATATTTTTCAGTACAATAATACCCAAAACAAATCACAAATTAGAAATATGCATACAAGGTATTTTATTTTGGTATTCTCAGCCTTACCCGTATATTACACAATACAAATAAATGGATACAAATAGTTTCTAGAAAACGTTTGTCAGTAAATATCTCTTAATTAAATATACAGTCTTTTGTTCTAAAAGCTCAAGCACTTTTTATTTTTTTTTTTTTTGAACTTCCTGAAAATTCATTATGTTTCCAAGACTGTTATTCATTCGCAAGATGGACAAGATTTAAGAGAACATAGCGTTTTTTTTTTTTATCTAATATTAAGTTTTAACACCCATGCAATATTTCTCTATAATCCCATTAACAATACATTATAAACCATAAAATACCTAATTTGAGCAGTTACACAGCCAAATTTCTAAATAGAATTAACTAGACAATTTCGGGAGCATATCTTTACAAGTTATGGAGTTCATCCAATAAGACACCACTCTGTAATCCTACTTCTTGTAAATTGCAATGGAATTATACCAAATGTTACAGAATACTTAATAGTTTGGAAGTTCCTTAAGTCAGAATACAAACTTAAGCCTATAAATGACTTCAGACTTTTAGAAGTCTCATTGGATTTTCTATTAATCTAATCGACTCTAATGAAAACCTTCTTAAGGGCAGCTTCTAGATTTAGTCGTTCAAGTCTCGGACGAGCCCTCTCCATTTGTCTTAGCCTAATGCTGTTTGCCGCTAACCCATTAAGACTTTCTGTTATCGGCTTCAGATCTCTTGACCTTCTTCTATCTTCTGATTTAATTACAGCTACGCAATAACGTACTGGATAGCCTACGTACGTACGTTTTGAAAGTGTATTTATAAATAGAATTTATACTGGAATGTATTAAACAATAACCATACGCTCAAGTCATTAAATGTTTTGTAGGTAATGTTCCATTCAAATTGTCAGAGACATTGTACTTTAACAATTGGCTTTATTATAAAATATTATTAAGACTTCTTATTTCAGCAGCTCATATGCCATCTTTAGGCCAGTGACATGTATTCACAAATAAAGACTCAACAGTATTTTAAAGTATTGTTATGTATATAATATCGTTTACTTATGAACCTCCTATACGTTTATATATATATATATATATATATATATATATATATATATATATATATATATAAAGCCATATTATCTATTATTATTATTTTTTATTTCTCAGTATACTGTACATCATTATAGCAATAATCGGAATAATTATTTATTTTATTTATAACTTTTTTTAATGGGCATTCAAAAACTTCATCAAATTCAAAAAATTTCAAAAAAACACAACTGTTATCCTGTACCTGGTGATTATAAACTTTTGTAAAATTGGCTTTTTCCTGTTCGTATTATTATTTTACATTTCATAGAATTTAAATATACATGCATGTATAAACACAATAAAATAATTTAAAATGACAGGCATATGGCTAAAACGTACAGTACAATAAAAATTACCGTGAAAGACTTAAAATATCTTTGCTTGAATTTCAAACAGTGGGACTGGTGAACCATAACTGGCAGGCATTGCAATAAGAATAGCCAGATATTAGGATCTCAATACCTAAGAGTCTAATGAAACAGTTCTAATATTAAGATTTACATGTTACGAAGGTCATTTGTTTATTTATTCTTATAGTAATCACATTTCGCGACTGGGACGAGTGAGCGACATGTCAGCTAAAATCATATCATCATATTTACATAAGTATGCTCATTTTTGCAAATATTTTCAGTATTGTTCTACATTATAGTTTTTTGAAAATGTTGTTGTTTCAAGTAGTGTAATGCAGGGTCTATAACCTGGCTACGTTCATGTAGTAATTCCGTCAGTTTATGGCAGGTCTATGTGAGTCCTTAGATAACAGTCGGTTAGTACATGTTTCATAGTAAGTCCTAACTTACTGTTTTGGCAGTAGAGTTCGTATTCTCCAATAAGGAAGTAAGTGTGAGTCAGTCGTAAATGGCCAATTCATAACCTTGTTAAAACTACTTCTTCACTTCTAATTAGCCTTTTTGAGGAAGGCCATTCACGAATTATATGTTTCAGGTCTCGAATTTTATTGTGAGTTGTGGTAAACCAAGATTTCTGCCATGAATTGAGTATCATGTGTTTTGCTTGGGCTTGAATATCTAGGTGTATTCCATATGTGCAGTGACAAGTTCTTTTTTGAGTAGCTGATTTGTCGAGCTCGTCTACTAGTGTGCTTTGTCTAATGTTTGTATGTCCGGGTAACCAGTACATAGTTATTCTTTTGTTTAATGTCTGGATTTTGTGTAATATGTAAGAGATAAGTGGATGTGAACTATATTTCTTTTATTACGAAGATTTCTTTTATTACCACACTAATATTAAGATTATTTGTTGCTTCTTTCCTAACCTGTTTTAATCTTTACTTTTAAAGTATAAATGGGTGAAGATTTTTTTTTTCCTTTTTCCTCTCTACCTAGCAGAATGATGACATGAGTTACCAGAATGCGGTTTTCCTCTATTAGATGATGAGGAAACTCACTTTGTTTTTCACTTAATACTCAGAGCAACGCATAATTAATTTTCTACTTGTTTGCCCGAAGTATGTGCTGATACATATTCCACGAGTAATATTATTAACACCCTATTGGTCTAATGAATATAATTTATCTTTTTACCTGCAAAGTACTTTCCTTAACGAACCTCTGCTGCTGAAAGTAACATATTTCATCGTTGTAACGCCTGGAATAGATTCACTTTGTTACAAATTTCATCATAATACATAGCTGCAACATATTTCACACTATTAATAGCAAAGTTTTAACACATTTCATGAAATGTTTTAAGCCCCTTCTTCAAGAACTCCTCGGTCTGCGAAGCAATATATTATGCGAGCTGCTTTGTCACTTCTTCCAACATTATAATAAACACACATACAATGAAGGAAATGCTCTTCTAAACATCTTTGTGTACATGAGAATACAGTATCAATTAGTACAGTGTCAAATGTTGAGTAGGAAAGAGTGGGGAGGGGGCGGATGACACATCTAAACAACATATGCAATGGAATCATATATAATTAATTATAATTTACTCTTTTGTTAAAAAATTGGCTCATTTTTAAACATTCTAAATGCCATGTCATTCTCTGGAATACTTCAACAAGCACTAAAAGGAAGGTTGAAGTAATAATTGGCTGACTTAGAATTGGCCACACCAGGCTCACACACCAGCACCTATTAAAAAAGGAAGAACCGCAAACCTGCATTGTTTGTGGAGTAGATATTACAGTTGCACACTTACTTACTGAGTGTAGAAGGTATGAGCACATCAGAAAGTCCCTTGGTATATCAGAAATACTGTCTTAAGCACTAGGGGATGATAGTCACTCTATATAAAAAAATTATATATATTCTTAATAATTACGAGCCTAAATAAAGAAATATAAATATGAGTTTAAACTATGTGCATAGAAATCAGTGGGATAAGTATTTATATATCAAATTAATTATAAAAAGGCACTGCTGTGTTTTTAGAAGATTTCTCTTAGGGTAAATAAACTATTGAGGTTGTCCATTTTTAAGGTGCTGGATGGTGTAGGAATTATCTCAGGTAAGAAAAAACGCCTCGTTCCTTTACTATTCTTTATTCGCGCTCTGTCGCAACGAAGAAAGAATAGTGAAGGAACGAGGCGTTTTTTCTTATTGAGGTTGTACTCATAATGGTAGTTTTGAACAATTTCTTCAAAAGTCCATCGATCCTACTTAGGAAATAACGAAATTGAGGCCTGTTCAATATTATATATACACGTGTGTGTGTGTGTGTCTTAACGCTCTAGCGGTTGCAATTTTTCTCTGATCGTTACCAAACTCGATTTTTAAACGTTTTATGTAAAAATGAAGATCAAGTTCGTTAACGAAGCTTGAAATATTTCCTTTCTTATGCGTCCGATCGAAAAATTGTTTACAATCAATCTTATTAAAAATGTAACGTTCTATAAATGTTGCTTTATAGGTTTTTTTCATTATCTTTATTATAAACCAAGATTTTTGCATTTTTTTAGTTTTCTGCCCTTAGTAAACCCCCACTCCTACTCATGTCATATTAACAATAAGCTGTAATATTATGAAGCACTTTATTTGAAGCCTGAATACCAAATATTTTTGTCATTGAACTTTTACGTTTTGATATAAATACAAATACGTGACGCACGTGGGAAATCTACTTAGTTAACGCAGCCCTAGCGTGACAGACGTTTGTCATTTGTGACAGGTTCGGGGATGGAGGAAAATAGAAGAGATGCAACATAGGCGAAGATAACGGAGGGGTAAGGAGATCTCTGCAGAGATGGACGCAACAAAGGAAGGAAAATCAAAATTTATTTTGACCACCTTGGCGCAAATACCCCTCGATGCCTAATAACAATAAATTAAATAAATAAAAATTCCTAATGTTCAAATTTCAGAACACTCAGTACAACATTTTCATTTCATACGACCGTTGGCACTACAGTGGTCCTTCACGGGGAGTATGTAATTCTCTGTGGTCTCCAAAGTTCCTTGAGAGTGACGCGAATCGTACAAGAATTCCTGAGGGACAAATACAAGGGAATAGGACTGTATCCCTTCCCTGGAATGGGGCATAACAAGCATTCCCTCTCATACGCCAGGCTTCGCCCTACTATAGGGGAGGGTTCTCTTCTAAGTGATTTTTCACGTTTTGTGCTCTTTTTCTCTTCCCCTATTTTATAACCCGCATTGCGTATCAGGACGAAAATAACAAAAGTTTGCGTTGAGACAGCTCAAGTCAATGCTTATTTTCCGTTGTTGAGTTTAGGGATCACTTATACAAACCTGACAACAGATAAACAGTAGGTACGACTGCACGTTTGATCTCACCAAGGGAAACAAGAGTGCATCTCTCATCTTGAAGAAACGGCTCTCACAATGACATTTTGGGCCTTGAACGAGGAACAAAAATGGGTGGCCTAAAGCAAACCTAATTAAAATGGTTCCTTTTGTATATTTAGAAGAGGACATTCCGCTTGGTGGTTGGCCATGTGGGTGAGAAAGAAGTTAATTTTTTTTAATGTATTCTTATAGTAATCTCATTTCGCGACTGAGGCGATTGAGTGACGTATCAGTTAAATTTGTATTATTTTTACGCTGTACTGAAAACATTTGTAGAAATGAGCATATTCTACAAATTAAAATTTTTTGAATATGCTATGTTTCAAATAGTGTAATACGCTGTTTATATACTGGCTACGGTCATGTGAGTAATTCTGTCTAAGTGTATGGTAGGTCTATGTGATCCTAGCAGTCAGTTAGTATATGTTTTATAGTGAGTCTACAGTTACAGTGTTGGCAGTAGGGTTCCTCTTCTCCAATAAGTAAGTGTGAGTCAGTCGTGAATGGACAATCCTTACCCTCGTGGAAACTACTTCCCCTCTTCTAAATTCCAAATTTCACTTGTTGGTGGGAGAGAAGTTTATTTTTTATTTATTCTTACAGTAATCACGTTTCCCGGCTGGGGCGATTAAACGACATATTAGTTAAATTTGTACCATAAGTTTATCGTATTTACGCAATTATGCTCATTTCTGCAAATATTTTCAGTATTGTCCTACATTTTAATTTTTTTTAAATGTTGTTATGTTTCAAGTAGAGTAATACGTGGTCTGTATACTGGCTACGGTCATGTAGTAATTCAGTCAAAGTGTACGGCAGCTCTACGTGAGTCCATAGATAACAGTCATTTAGTACATGTTCTGTAGTAAGTCTACAATTGCAATGTTGGAATTAGGGTTCGTCTTCACCAGTAAGTAAGTGTGAGTCAGTCGAGAATAGCCAATTCTTAACCTCGTTAAAACTACTTCTTCTCTTCTAGATAGCTTTTTTGAGGTAGGCTTCATGAAGTATATGCTCCAGTTCTCGAAGTTTGTTACCTGCTGTTACAAACCAAGATTTCTGCAATGTATTGAGTATCATATGTTCAGCTTGTGCTTGAATATCTTGGTGTGTACAATATATGTTGTCGTAAGTTCTTTTTTTAATAGCTGATTTGGGAGAGAAGTACGACCCCAAGACGACGAAGGGGCTGAGTTCCATAATTGGTGATATTTGTTGTCCACCGCATTTATTGCATAGAGTAAGAGGCCCAGGTCGAAGAACCACTGCAGCACTAGTTTTTTCAAACACCCATTTCGAAAGATTAATTGTATATTCGTACTCGTTGAGAAGCCGAAAAACCTCTTGGAGATGTATTTTGTGCTCCTCTTCATTCTCGGGCCCAATGCACTTGGCATCCAAAAATCCATAGACTATGTCGAGGCTGCTGAGCACGGTATCCACAAAACGCTGGAACGTCTGAGCCGCATTTCTTAAACCAAAACACATCCGCTGGAATTTAAATAAACCAAAAAGTGTGATAACTGCCATTTTAGAGGTACCTTCCATGCTATGTACGGGATTTCGGTAGTAAGCCCGACTAAGACCTAACTTCGGGGAATAGTTTGTTACCAAACATATCGGTAGTAAAGTCTGCCGAGTTAGGGACTGCATATCGGTTTTGGGGTAGTTTCAGAATTCAATAACCTTTAATCTCCACAGGGGCGGATCCTCCATCTTTCTTTGGGATAATGTGGCTAACTCATGGACTTCTCAAAGGACGACAGGTTCCCAGTTGTCCGATTTATTATTAATATACTTCTATGCAGCGAATAATTTCTGGTCATTAATAAAAATCAGAGGTCAGCGTGGCAGAGTTGTTAGAGAACTGGACCGTTAAGGCAAAGGTTGTGAGTACGAATACTGGCTGGCCCCCACTTTCTAGTACGGCTAGTCCCCACGGGAAGTTGGCCACTATCCCCTCACTTAAGTGCGTCCTGCAAATTGAAAATACTTGTAATAAACGAAAATAAAAAATAAATAGAAATAAATACGTGTCTACTTATATAAAAATCTTAAACAAATTTTCTCACGATCTGCTAGCATTTGAAATCAGTTTAATTTAGATTTCGCATCTAGACATTTTTCAGTCGGTTATTATTATTGGAGTACTGAAGTCGCAGAACTAGCTCTACCTTAACTTGCGTTATATATTTCTAATCCACATCTATATTTTAGAAATAAGGAGGTGGAATGTCTGGAATTTAATGAAGGGCATGTTTTAAGAGTGACGAATCTTATCTGATAACACGAACATTGTTCTATCCTTGTAGAATAATTTGTGTAATATTCATTTTATATATATTAATGGAATCTTAATTCTGACGAAATTAGCAAAATGAAACTTTGAAAAGATACATCAAAAAGATTCTAATCACTCGGGACACATATAAATTCGTAAAAAGTAGTAGTTATAATAATTTCTAGTTACAGGACGAAACGAGCACACATTATTATGCATTAGACACTCAGAAAATAAGGTTAAAATATCATTTTCATTCTTTGAAATGGACGAAAATGACACACAAGGAAAGTAGTTAAAAAATAAAAATATTTACAACATACAGTTTTTTTTTATTTATTAATTAAATTTTTTGCAGTTATTTGTAACGGAATTTTACTGAAATCTGTATTTTCTCAATTTCACAAATTGTAGTTGTAGGTATTCTGAGGTTAGTACTAACTGAGGATTTATTTAGTGGTGGAAATCATCACATGAAATCATTAGTCCCAGATTGGCAAGAAATGTTGATAAGATGCAAGTAATTCGACCTAACATGACCTAGTTCCATACAATAGTCGTTAATATTATAATGAGATCGTCTGTGACCAAATTATTGATCATTAGTAATTGCTGTCTTAATTCCAACACGTGTCCATTAATTTGAACGGAGCAGAGATGCTCTGAGACTAATTAACAACCCCTAAAATATGGTGTTCCAGTAAATTCATGGTTAGGAGTCTGCTCGAAGGGGGTGGAGTAGCAAATTTTAAAGGGGTTGGTGGTTTCTAGCGACAGGCCCGTGGTTTAGACCATATTGGCGCTAATTAGAGAGAGATTTATCATGGACTTTAATCAGAGGCTCGTTATTTAGAATAAATCAGTTACACTCGGTATCACTGACTATATCATAGAATGTAAATTAAACCTTAAAATGCATGAAAGGCTTTGTATTCTTATCAAAGTTCTGACTTTAAGTGCAGTAATTTACTATTTTTTTGTTCTCCGATACAAAGACCCTTAAGGAATATCAGATATTCAGGTTGTACTCGTGGCGCGATTTTTGAAAAAGTTCTTCAAATGTCCATTGATCCTACTCAGAAGATGACGAAAATGAGGTCCTTTCATAATTTGTATATTATTATGTTACCTCTCTAGCGGTCGTAATTTTTGGCTTATTGTTACCAAGTTCAATATATAAGCATTTATAAAAAAGAATTAAGTTCGTTAGCGGCTGAAATTGGACCTGGGAAAAGAGGGTAAGATGGAGAAGTTTGAAAATGTAAAATATCTCTATTATTTTGCCTCGGATCAAAAAATTGTATAGATTCAATCTTATTGCAAATTTAATAATCTATAAATGTAGTTACGTACATTTTCTCACCACAATGACTATTAACCGAGATACCGCCTTCCATTTTAGGTCATAACTACATTTTAGCAGATTTCCCTTAGGGGAAATCAGCTATTGAGGTTACGAAATTCGATATTTAACAGTTTTATGTAAAAAGACAGATCAAGTTCGTTAATAGCTGAAAACGGACCAGTGGGAGGGGTGGTTTAGAAGGGAGGATTTTCGAAAATTCGGATCAAAAAATTGTACAGAATCAATCTTATTGCAAATTACATTTACTATAAATATTGTTATATACATTTATTCTCTATCATGAATATTAACTGAGATATTTGCATTTTTATTAAATCGTCGGCTAACGGACGAGAGTGACTTTCCCGCCAAAAGCTCGTTCGGCCGTTTCCTTTATTGCTCGCCTCTCGTGAAATTTCTCTATTGTAAACCTTCACGTGGGAAATCTGCTTAGTTTACGCAGCCCCTGCGTGACGGACTTTTTAATATTTTTACATAAAACTGTTTTTTTTTTTTTTCGAAATATTTCGAAAATCGCATCGTCTAGTAGCTCACGGTCTCCAAGACTAATAGGTGGTTTCCCTTTAGGGTAATATGCTAAAAACTGGTCAAGAATTTTAGAGGGCAGAAATGACTGAAGTATAATCAACAATATTAAAGCAATATTGTTGAAAATGAAATAATACTTTATAATTGTTGTTCAATTCATTTTTATCTTTAACTCTTACATTAACCAAATTATTTGTATTTTTCAAGTTTAATCTCCAGTTAATTGACAATTCAACTCAAAAGATTTCCAATTAGAGCACGTGTATCAATAAACACACCTAGAACGTCAAATTTCCTTCTAAACAGAGATTTTTATTATGGAATAAATAGAGAAGATGCGAATTGTCGTCATCAATATGTGAGAAATCGCCTTAGTTTAAAGTCTCCTGCGCCGGTTTTAGCAGATTTCCCTTGAGGGAAATCTGCTATTGAGGTTGTACTCATGACGCAATTTTCGAAATTTTTCTTCAAATGTCCATCGATCCTACCTAGTAGATGACGTAAATGAGGTCCGTTCAAAACTGTATATATATATCTATATATTTGTCTGTTACCGCTCTAGCGGTCGCAATTTTTGTTTGATCGTTACCAAACTCGATATTTAGTCGTTTTATGTAAAAAGAAAGATCAAGTTCGTTAACGGCTGAAATCGGACCACGGGGAGGGGGAGTTTAGAGGGGAGGATTTTTGAAAATTCAAAATATCTCCGTTACTATTCGTCGGATCGAAAAATTGTACAGAATCAATCTTATTACAAATTAAATTTACTATAAATATTGTTATATACATTTATTCTCTATCTTGAATATTAACCGAGATATTTGCACTTTATTAAATCTGGGTGGCTAACGGACGGAAGTGTCTTTCCCGCCAAAAGCTAGTTCGGCCGTTTCATTAACTGCTCGCCTCTCGTGAAATTTCTCTATTGTAAAACTTCACGTGGGAAATCTGCTTACGCAGCGCCTGCGTGACGGATTTTTATTTTTTTTCTCTTAAGGTTCTTTCCTCCTGAACTTTCGTTGTCATTAGTAAAGCTCCTTGCGTATATTACTATATTGGATGTGGTATATCAATGAAAAGATTTGTTATGTTCACAGAAGTGAAGTAATCGAAAAATTTCTATTTAAAGAGGAACTTATAATTCTGTTTCCAAAGCCAATTATTAAAGACTGTTATATTGATATTTCCGTTTGCCATTGCCATCTGCCAATGTGTGTTGTGGCTTTAGGTGAGACAATATCAGCTGTTGGTAGCAAGAGACGCAGGACAAGATTTAGGATTGTCGCCTGAGGGATTAGCACATGTAGGAGGGAGGTAATCCGTTAAACTCATAGCCCCTATCTGGAGACGTTAACTACCCCAGTGATTAACACCCCAGTGATTAATGCTTTCTCGTCAGTTTGGCCAACTGACAGCCTTCTAATTGCCAGTTGATGACTGGTGTCACCCCATTACCCCAGACAACAGAAATTTCGTCCGGGGGTAACCACTTTAATCTGAATAAGTAATCAGAATGCCCTTGTAAGCAGCGGACGTGAAGTTTTTCTTCTTTGATCGCTAGTAAAGCCCAGGATTTTAAAGATATACCGCAGAATCGTTATACGTGCAGATGTGGCTAGTTTTATATAAATACACATAAGGAACGCCTCTAACAAACTTTCTATTTACTCTCTATTTAAATGAAGTCAGTAAAAAAGAAAATGCTCTAAAAGTCCGTCACGCAGGGGCTTCGTAACCTAAGCACATTTCCCATGTGAAGTTATACAATAGAGAAATCTCCATACGAGAGCCGAACAGTACAGTTACGGCAAAGGGCCGAACTAGCTTTTGGTGGGAAATTCAAAAATCCGTCTATCGGCCCAAACTTAATAAAAATGCAAATATCTAACTTAATATTCAAGATACAGAATAAATGTATAGAACAATATTTATAGTCAATTTAATTTGCAATAAGATTGCTTCTATACAATGTTTCGGTCCGACGTATAGTAACGGAGATATTTCGATATTTTCGAAAATCCTCCCCTCTAAACCCCTTCTCCTACAAGTCCGATTTCAGACGTAACGAACTTGATCTTTCTTTTTACATAAAACGACTAAATTTCGAGTTTGGTAACGATCAAACAAAAATTGCGACCGCTAGAGCGGTAACAGACAAATATATATATATATATATATATATATATATATATACAGTTTTGAACGGACCTCATTTTCGTCATCTACTAGGTAGGATCGATGGACATTTGAAGAAAAATTTCGAAAATTCCGTCATGAGTACAGCCTCAATACCTGATTTCCCTTGAGGGAAATCTGCTAAAAGCTAAAAAATAATCCTAACTCCTAGGTAAAAATCATCATACTAATCTTCTCATCAATTCGGGGTATTCATCAGACAAATAAATAAAAAATCCGTCACACGGAAGGGCTGCGTAAACTAAGCAGATTTCCCACTTGCTGATACGACACACAAGTAATGTCATCAAACACTACCTCCACATATATTCTCTATATCTAAGACAAAATTCACTGAGTAGCAATGTGGGTTTACTAAAGCCTGAAAAGAAGAAAGCACGAATAATTCGCTTGATACTTGAGTTAGGTTACAAATTCGTAGAACAAGAATTGTAGAGCATAAATAGCTTAACAAAATTGGTTGTATAACATTTTCCGAATCGGATTTTTTGACTGAAGTATTTCATGATATAACACCTTATTAGCAGATTTGCCTTAAGGGAAATCAGCTATTGAGATCGTACTCGTGACGCGAGTTTCGAAAAATATCTTAAAATCTCCATCGATCCTACCCAGGACATGACGAAAATGAGGTCCGTTCAAAATTATATATATATATATATATATATATATATATATATATATATATATATATATATATATATTTGTGTGTTAAATCTCTATAGGTCGCAATTTTTGTTTGATCGTTACGAAACTCGATATTTAACCGTTTTATGTAAAAAGACAGATCAAGTTCGTTAATGGCTGAAATCGTACCAGAGGGAGGGGGGGGGGTTTAGAGGGGGGATTTTCGAAAATTCGAAATATCTCCGTTATTATGCAATGAATCGTATAGAACCAATCATATTGCAAATTAAAATTACTATGAATATTGTTAAATACACTTATTCTCTATCTTGAAAATTAACCAAGATATTTGCATTTTTAGCAGATTTCCCTTAAGGAAAATCAGCTATTGAGGTTGTACTCATGGCGGAATTTTCGAAATTTTTCTTCAAATGTCCATCGATCCTACCTAGTAGATGACGATAATGAGGACCATTCAAAACTGTATATATATATATATATATATATATATATATATATATATATATATGTATGTCTGTTAACGCTCTAGCGGTAGCAATTTTTGTTCTCGATATTTAGTCGTTTTATGTAAAAAGAATGATCAAGTTCGTTAACGGCTGAAATCGGCCAAAAACGTACCCACTATACTTCAGCATCCAAAAGGTCAATTAACATATACATAATGATTTCATTAATATTCTCTATTTACAATTAATATTGGCGTCTTCAAAAAGATTTTACTTTGTGATATTTATGCAAATACATTCTGTTCATCCGCCCCCCCCTCTTCTTTAGTTCTTGGGCTACTAAAATTTGAGTTATTATTTGAGTAAAATTATTCTTACAATTTAGAAGCCGTTTCAGTTGGGAGTTTATTAAAATTAACTGAAAGATTTCTCATTACCGTTTGTATTTACTTATGGTGGTGTTGTGTTACCAGTATGAAGATTTCTCTATTGCTAAACTTCACATAGGAAATCTGCTTAGTTTACGCAGCTCCTGCGTGACGGACTTTTGTTAATATGAGATGAGTAGGAGGGGAGGTTTTCTGAAAGCCGAAAACAATAAAATCCATATATCTCGGTGAATATTCATAATTTCACAGAAGTCTAGTTGGAAGTGAAGAATGTTTACTTGGAGAGAGAAAAATAATTAAATATTTTCTCTCCAAGTAATATTTATGATACAGCAAATATGTATACACCATACAATTTTCAATGAGATTAGCTTTTTCGATCCGACTTATAATAACAGAAATATTTTGAATTTTTGAAAATCTTGAAATCTCTGTTATCATGCTTCGGATCGAAAAATTGTAAAGAACCAATCATATTGCCAATGTAATGTTCTATAAATGGTGTTAAGTATGTATGTACTATGTTGATTATTTATTAACCCAGATGTTTGCATTTTTTAGTATTTGGTCTTCAGTAATCCCACCCCCACCCCCTAGTAACCCTCCTACTCATGTAATATTAACAATAAGCTAATATCTCAGGAAGCACTTTATTTTGAAGCCTAAATACCAAATATTGTTCTCAATGAACTTTTATATTTTAAGATAGAAGCAAGAAACTTAACGCACGTGGGAAATCTGCTTAGTTAACACAGGCCCTGCGTGATGGATTTATTTTAATATGAGATAAATAATAGGGGGTAAACTGAAGAATAATACTAAAAAATAAACTATTCCGTAAATATTGGAGATACTTCTTGGCAAAAGGTTGCTCTGCCAATGCTGCCATCTTACGCATACTTAATAAAAGCAAAGCTGAAACTTGGACTACCAAATGTATGCTGTTCTATGCACTTAGTGAAAGTGTACTTCTGTATGTATCAGAAATATGGGGCCCTAGTTATTCGGATGTGATTGAGAAAGCTCAATCAAACTTCTTTAAATGGCTTATGTGTCTCCCTAAAAACACTCCTAATGCTTACTAATGGCTTGCCTCGCGAACTGTTCAAATAGGGGGTGACCAACTGATGAGCTAGATTACATCAAGTAACCCTAATGATCCGGAGGGAGAAATGAATCCCGGGATCATATGTCAAATCCATTAGAATGGCTCCACTAATGAGTGTAAACTACTGAGAAATCATACCTATTCTCAGTCTTACAAGCAATATCTAGGTTTACAAAGCGAACAATAACGTAATGTTTAACAAAGCGAACCCAGATTACGTGAGGACCTAAGGTGATTACCAGGCAGGGTTAGAAGAGAAAGAAGCACGTCGGATCAGATATTTATCCACAACCTGATACTTGAGGAGCGGTGGGAGGTAGAACAAGATGATCACACCCAAATCATTGGCATCGAAGCAGCTTAAAATTCAGTTGATAGACGTTTTCCTTGATCACGATGACAGAACTGGGGATTCCTGGGAATCTTGTCCGACTGAAAAGGACGCGTATAAACTGCTCTCGCTACGTCGGGGTTTCGTCCAAGGGTAGAGGACTGAAGTATTCTACATTAAATCAGGATTGAGATAAGGTGTCTGTTTATCTACGATGATGTTCAATCTAGAGTCTTAGGGAGCGTAATATGTGAAGGTTGTAAGGCGTATGGAGGAGTACATGAAAGCAAGATGGACAGATCTCTATCTTATGCAGATGATATAGCTGCAAAAAAGAAAGAGGATATGATGTCTGCCACCGGCTCATTGATATCAGCAGCAAAAGAGACAGGATAGTAAGTAAACCAAGAAAGTACGAAGTACATGCTAGTAAAAGCATCTTGAGCGTAAGTAACCTATCCCTCCCAAAAGAAGAAAGATTCAATCAACGGTTTTCTAGAATTGGCCTCAGAATAACTAGTGTTTACCACGCTTTCTTCTCGATATTCTATCAAGGCATTGGAATTCCAGGGAGACTTGTCCACTGAAAAGGAAGTGTATAGACTGCTCCTAGCTACGTCGGGGGTTTGTTCAAGTGTAGATGACTGAACGGTTTGACGTTAAATCAGGAATGAGACAAGGCGTCTGCTTGTCTGCTATGTAGTTCAATCTATAGTCTTGGAAAAGGTGTTATGTGTTACAAGATCATAAATTCCTCGCTTGTGTTGTAGCTGTGCTCGGAAACAAGAAAGGGGATATGATATCTCTCGAAGGTTCATTTATATCAGCAGCAAAAGAGATAGCTTGGCAAGTAGACCAAGAATCTACGAAGTACATGCTAGTGAAAGCAAGCTTGAGCGTAGGGAACCTATCCCTCCCAAAAGAAGAAAGATTCAATCAACGGTTTTCTAGAATTGGCCTCAGAATAACTAGTGTTTACCACGCTTTCTTCTCGATATCCTATCAAGGCATTGGAATTCCAGGGAGACTTGTCCGACTGAAAAGGAAGTGTATAGACTGCTCCTAGCTACGTCGGGGGTTTGTTCAAGTGTAGATGACTGAACGGTTCGACGTTAAATCAGGATTGAGACAAGGTGTCTGCATGTCTGCTATGTTGTTCAATCTATAGTCTTAGTAAAGGTGTTATGTGAAGGTTGTACGGCTAATGGGATAGTGCATTGAATACAAGATCATAAATTCCTCGCTTGTGTTGTAGCTGTGCTCGGAAACAAGAAATGGGATATGATATCTCTGAAAGGTCCATTGATATCAGCAGCAAAAGAGATAGCATTGTAACCAAGAAACCACGAATAAACCAAGAATCTACGAAGTACATGCTAGTGAAAGCAGCTTGAGCGTAGGGAAACTATCCCTCCCAAAAGTAGAAAGATTCAAAAATCTCGGAGCTACAGTATCAACAGTTTTCTGAAATTGAACACAAAATAACTAGTGTTAACCTCACACTTGAGGGCGTACTCACATACTCATGGGCGTTAACAACTGGTGACCTGGAAACAAAGGTTGATAGGTTTGAACGCAAGGTTCTGTCATCTATAAAATGCCAAAGGTGGGATGGTGGCTTAGGACTCTGGAGAAGGAAGACATGAGAAGAGATATATCTGAAACGCCGCAGCAAGAATTAACCCAATAGGTATCCTCTAAAAGATAAGGAATGGTGAGCAATCGGCCAAGAAGGGGACTGCAGATAAGGTGGGGTTTGACAAAGGGAAGAAGGATGCTAAGTAGTTCCACAAACTGGACTAGAAATGCATCTTACAGGATAGCGAAGGTGGCTGAAGATTTCCTAGGTTTCTTAAACCAAACAAAACCAAAAATATTCCTAATTTCTTGAAAACTAATGTCCTACAATAAAATTACAAATATATCCATTTAATTTGAATAATGAAATTCAGAAAACTGCTGAACTCACTACGAAGAGAAATTATTTGCCAGTTCACTGCTCCTAATTCATTATTAGATAACTCATTCAACCAAACAACAACAAGCTTTCAACTGTCAAAGTTGAACTCTTTTGGCAAGAATTGAAGACCTCATGTAAATAAGCCGTAAATTGATATTAAAAATATATTATTAATTAAAAGAATAGTAATCATTATTTTTGTTCCTTGTAAAATGAAGTCTATAGTACAAGGTTTGAATGTTAAATTCGGACCAATTTTCAGTCTAGAGGGACTCATAGGGGTGTAGGTTATATCTGTTTCTTTTTTTTTAAATCATTTAGTAAGTTTTTGAATTTTCTAAATGTTATTGCCTATATAGGCATATTAAGTGACATAATTTCTCAAGTATACTTTCACAAATTTGCAGTAAATGAGCTCCGATAACAAGACGGTTTTCGTTAAATATCATTCTCTTGCTTATGCTGTTTAAAGTATTTCAAGAATTCATTTTTGCTTTGTATTTACAGTATTTGGAATCTGTTTGGACGCCCTAAAAACAAGATATTCATTGCCTATTTCAACAATGGGCTTAAATTTTTTTGTGTAACATAATATCTCTCGTTATTACACCTAGCAAAAACACAACTACTGCTATTAGCTTTGTACATAAATACTAGTTTGTAATGTTCACACAGCATGTAAGTAAAGCGGCCAAGGGTAAATTTGAATTCCTTTTGTAGCTTCCATTGTTCTTCAGACAGCTGTTAGGTCTCATTTTCTTCATATAGGTAATGAATACTCATATAACAGAGGAGTCTGTTCTATAATAGGTTGAATTATTCTTGAAACAAAAATGTACTATACCTTTATCATTTTAAATGACATTCTTGTAACATTAGCTGAGTCACCTTTATTTGAAAGTCATATTAATTAATTTATTTAGTTTGACCATTCACAATTTCCATGTGTCTCTGAACATTGTCAATTATCTGCTTATCGGCAGAGCTGTATGTAATTTCCATGTACTAGTTCAATGTGTCTTCCAAATGAATGGTGTGAGTTTGATTTTTTGTAAAAGTATTTATTGTTGACTTTTGACCATAATCCCATACTTGGTATATACATGTATATATAAATTATTCATTCTAATAATCGCGATTCAGTGCAACGAAATTTGCTTTAGTCAGAAAGCGAGAGGGTGGTAGCGTTTTTACCTTTACTCTAGTCTAAGACTTCTAAACTGTAGAGGAATCTCTAATTTCAAGAAGCCAAAAATTTGTTTAAGCAGACTATTTCTTTGAACCAATAAATTTGTTCTGCATTATAATTCTTAGGTTGTTCGGTATGCCAATACTTAAAATTGCTTATATTGGTCTTATCTTAGATTACTGTACTTTTGAAAAGATGTCTTTAACTTTATTTAAAAAAAAAAATGGAAATTGTTCATATTGTTTGATTTTTGAATCTCCAAAGAGTGTAAAATAAAAATAATCGATTTCAGAAGTGAGAGAATTTGTCCCAGGATTGTTAATTTGAGTAACAAACAGTTTTATTACAAGAGAATTTCATGATTTCGGGAAGAAAGTAAAGTAGCAGACTATGGTTATGGCATTCCAATATCTCTCAAACAGATAAAATGAAATGAATTGATATAAATGTCAGCTGGGAGTCGGAATAGCAACAACTTTATCAGAACGGTGCTGAGTGTAAAGGTTAAGGGTCGAGTTTGTTATTTTACCATTGAATGGGTTGGATAAGGTCATCTCAATTGCCGTTGACGAACCTGTAACTGTACAAACAACCTGAAAGAAGTTATAACATCTGATGGTACTTTGAACACTGAATTTTACTGAATTTTTAAACAAATACGTCTGCCATCCACTCCGAGCTGAACAGATGGATAGACATATACTTCACCGGAAAGAAAAACAATTACTGATATATATATATATATATATATATATATATATATATATATATATATATCTGAATATAACATATTAACGTTATTGCAAACTATGAATCAGAATAATTTATATTTTAATAATTTCTAATAAGATTGGTTCTATACAAGTTTTCGATCCCATGAGTAGGAAAATCCAACCCTCTAAACCTCCCCTCTCTCCTCTCACTGGTTCGATTCTAGGCATTAACAAATTTCCTCTTCTTTTTTTACATAAAACGATTAAATATCGAATTTTTTAACGATCAAACAAGAATTTCTACCGTTAGAGTGTTAACAGACATTATATATATATATATATATATATATATATATATATATATATATATATATAATTTTGAACGGACCTCATTTTCGTCATCTCGTGGGTTGGATCGATTAACATTTGAAGAAATCATTCAAAAATAGCGTGATGAGTATAACCTCAATAGCTGATTTTCCTTAAGGGAAATCTGCTAAAACTATGTGGATATCTTTGCTAGGCGATAGAGACTGTGTGTAGGCCGCCAGGGGGTCAACAACGGAATATGAGGTCAGGCCTCTACCCCTCTCAGCATATCCTAACATCGAGGCTTAATGATGAGTTCTGTGGTAATAGCTTCATGAAATGAGACAAACATGTGTCATCTTTAACCGAAGAGGTTCAGAAGCCACTTCTTTAATCATTTCTGACACTTCTGACTGAGTGTATCAACGAAGATTACCAAGTCTGTGCCTGGCAACCCCAAAGCAGTTCCACCCATTAGTTTCTGACCTAACTCATTGTTGGCGAGGGCTTGCTTCGCCAACCCCGTGATACCAGTATGGTCTGAACCTCCGAACAAAGACTGGTCGCATGCTCTAGGGTCGTACCACCCCTACGACTCCCCCCCCCCCGCTAGTGAGGGCGCCACCCCTTGACCCTGAAGGGGATAGTTCCGCTGCCACACCCAACTCCACCGTGCACCGGGTGGGATCTACTTGGGCAAGGGACTTGGGATCAAATCCCTGACCAGACGCCCAAGTTCTATGTCCCGCTGTTTCTCTAGTGGGTCAACATAGTGCAGACAAGAGCATTGTTACGTAAAGACAGAGTAGAGCCAGATTACGTTTGCCCAAAACGGGTCAGAGAATTAAATTGACGCATTAAACTATTATTAAATTGAATAACGAAATAACCTGTTAATAATTCGTTGGCCAGTTAATAATCGCTAACTATGAAAGTATACAGGAAAACGTGTGTTTTTTTTTTTTTAATTCAAACGTCAATTAAAAATTATTTCATATTTAAATTTGAAAACTATTTTAATCTATACTTTTGAATTATTCAACAATCTTAATATTTTTGAATCTTTCCTTCATTGAGATACGTAGAATGAAACAAGTTTTCCGTCATCCACCATAATTCATGCATTCTTAATTTTATTTATGAACAAACATCATACCATGGAAATTAACTTGGCTCAAGGACTAAAAATTACAGTTAGATATTATTATTTATTTATTTTTTTTTTTTGATTTCCTTTAAGGAAAATCAGCTATTGAGTTTATACTCATGACGCGATTTTTGAAAACATTTTCTCAAACATATTTCGATCCTACCTAGCAGATGACGAAAATGAGGTCCGTTTAAAACTATATATATATATATATATATATATATATATATATATATATATATATATATATATATATATATATATATATATTTGCCTGTCACCGCTCTAGTGGTGGCAATTATTGCTTTATTGTTACCAAACTCGATATACAAGCATTTTATGTCGAAAAAAAAATTCAAGTTTGTTGCTCGCCTGAAAAGGAGGGGAGGGTTTAGAGGAGGAATTTCAAAAATACGAAATATCTCCATTTTTATATGTCGGATCAAAAAAGTGTATAGAACCAATGTTATTGAAAATTGAATTTCCTATAAACGTTGTTATATACATATTTTCTCTATCATGAATATTAACTGTGATATTTGGAATTTTTAGTTTTTAGCCTTCAATAAAATCAATGCTCCTACCTTTCATATTAACAAGCTGCAGTTATATCATGAACCACTTTGTTATAAGCTTAATTACCAAATATTGTTTTCATTATTATTCGATATACATGCAAATTCCTTGCGTCATCATTTAAGATTTTTGGGGATTTTTTTGAGAGACGTTTTCTTGATCTATACCATACTCGATATTTAACTGTTTCCGTCCACACTAAATACCGTATTTGTTATTGGCTAGGGGTTTAGAGGGAGAGGAGAGGGGCTCGAACATTCAAAATACTGCCGATATTATTCAAGGTCATGAAAGGCTGAAAATCTATCTGCGTCGTTTACCAACTCTCAGGAGGCCAGTTAACATATGAGAAAGCACTCGTTAACCGAATACGCTTGGCGTTGAAACGCCAACTGTCGTGCTATTTATTTTTTCGTGACTCAAATATTCAGCGAATTATTCGTACTATTTTTTTCTGCCTTTAGTAACTCGCCCCCCCCCTCCCCCACCGATCCCTTTTACTGATCTGTATTTTACATAGAAATAGGGGATATGATGTGATCAAAAGTGTGTTATACTAGAACGTGGGGATTCTGTTTAGTTTACGCAGCCTCTGAGAAACAGACTTTTTTGCTAGAGTTTAGTGACACTCAAAAAAGTCCGTCACGCAGGGGCTGCGTGAAACTAAGCAGATTTCTCACGTGAAGTTTTACAATAGAGATATTTCACGATAGTCAGCAGTCAAGGAAACGGCTGAACTAGCTTTTGGCGGGAGTCACTCTCGTCCGTTAGCCGCCCAGATTTAATAAAAATGCAAATATCTTGGTTAATATTCAAGATAGAGAATAAATGTATATAACAATATTTATAGTAAATTTAATTTGCAATAAGATTGATTCTGTACACTTTTTCGATCCGACGTATAGTAACGGAGATATTTCGAAATTTCGAAAATCCTCCCCTCTAAACCACCCCTCCCACTGGTCCGATTTCAGCCGTTAACGAACTTGATCTTCCATTTTACATAAAAAGAAAAAAAATCGAGTTTTGTGAAGATTAAACAAAAATTTCGACCACTAGAACCGTAACAGACAAATATATATATATATATATATATATATATATATATATATATATACAGTTTTCTACTAGGTACTACGTCATCTACTAGGTAGGATCTATGGACATTTGAAGAAAAATTTCAAAAATTCCGTCATGAGTACAACCTCAATACTGATTTCCCTTGAGGGAAATCTGCTAAAAATTGCTGGTGATAAAGGAAAATGACCTGAAGCAAGTTGGAAAACACGAGTTTTTGTGATATACAAGGACCTTATAATAGCCATTCGAAATTTATTTCTATTAAGTGCAGGAGCATTATCTGGACGGCCATCTAAGCCTTGCTGATTGCTATATCTGCAGTATCCCAGAATAAATCCCATCCCTTTGGCCAAAATATCTCCCGACGAGTTATAGAGCTCTCTCTCAGTTCGGAGAAATACGCTCGCATTCTCACTACTTCCAAAGCTATCAATCTCCAATCCCTTATAAGCACGTCTTTCCAGAGTCTTTCTCGAAAAGCTATTAGAGCTGAGGGGGAGATCGATCTACAGCCCTGGCGATTTGATGAGATAGGGCCGTTGTCATTTTACGCGTAGAGGCCGGTTCAAAAATGAAGATTTAGTTTCCCGTATCATTAGGAATTTCCTTACTATAAACAGTTGTTAAATTCCTGGGTAAATTCTCTATCGATTAAGCCTTTATTTAAATCTCGTACGTGAATTGAGACTCTGTGTTGAGTGATAATCACTCAATCAAACAAAAAAATTTGAGTGGGGGATTTCAGAACAAGGCTTACAAGAAATAGAACAGCTTCTAGTGACGGCCAGTATAACCCTCAATAGAGACGAAATATAAATTAGGAAGTCCGTTCACGCAGGGGCTGCATAAATTAAGCAGATTCCCCAAGTGAAGTTTCACAATACAGAGTCTGCATACTAGTAACATTTTAAGTCCACCGTGAGTAAATACAAACGGTAATGAGAAATCTTTCAGTTAATTTTAATAAGCTCCCAACGGAAACGGCTTCTGAATTGTAAACAAATAGGTTTGTCTACTACTAAGAGCTCAACATACAGATAGACATATTCATCACCGGAAATAAAAACAGTTACTGAAATATTTCTGAATATAACATATAACGCATCGGAATAATTTTTATCGTATTCACTCAAATTTTAGTAGTCCAAGAACTAAAGGAAGAGGGGGGAGGGTATCAACAGAACTTACTTACATATAGCTCACAAAATAGAAGCTTACACAAGTCTTTTAACCATTTCATGAGAGCCGAACAATTTCTGAAACGGCTGAACTAGCTATCGGCGGAAACTCACGACATTAACCAATCTCATCTCGTCCGTTATCCACACACACTTAATATCTCGGTTAATATTCAAGAGAGAGAATAAATGTATATAAAACAAATTATAGTAAATTTAATTTTCCATAAGGTTGGTTCTATACAATCTTTTGATCCGACGTATAGTAACGGAGATATTTTGAATTTTCGAAAATCAATTTCAGCCTCCAAAGAAATTGATCTTTCTCTTTGCATAAAACGAGTAAATATTGAGTTAGGTAAAAATCAAACAAAAATTGCGACCGGTAGAGTGTTAGCAGACAAATATATATTTACAACCTCTGTAGAAAGCTTGAGCCAGACCAGAAACGTGATGAAGCTACATGGATTCAGAAGATGCAATTAGTACGAATTCCTGAAAGTAACATGTAATGTGTTGATGAAGATAATAGATTTATATTATATATACAATAATAACACACAATGTTATTTAAGCATGCATGTATTTGAGCCTGGGCTTAATTGGTTAACATAATCGGCTAGAGAGGAGTTCCCTGTACGGCAGTGGAATTTGTTATGAACACACACGGTGCATTCCGCCATATGCAATAATATATATGCATATATGCTTGCTAGAACTAATCTTCTCAATGTTACAATAAATTTAAGGCAATATTATCCTCATAAACCTCATTGAGGCTGTGCAATGAGTTTTTGTAAATTTAGAAGATTAATGTGAAATGTGATTCGCTTGGTTCGCCTTAATATATTTTTCATGCTCAAATATTTTATAATAATAATTCAAACTAAATACGATAAATGTCCAAGTAATAGGAACACTGCTTTGATAATCACCAGATAATCCTTTTTATTTCTATGATTATTTTCCCCATCGTAGGATCTTTTTATATTTTTCTTTATATTTTGTAATTAATTTAATGTATTATAGCCAGCTTATTGTCATTTATATACTGTGGCGGTTGATAGTCTAGAAGTCATCTGCGTTGTGGAATCAGAACTAACGTCCTCTCGCTAAATAAAACGGTTCTGTTTCACAATTAAAATAATTTTTCCATATATAATTCCTTGTGCTTCATTTTAGCAGATTTCCTTTAAGGGAAATCAGCTATTGAGGTCGTACTCATGACGCGAGTTTTGAAAAATTTCCTCAAATATCCATCGATCCTACCCAGGAGATGACGAAAATGAGGTCCGTTCAAAATTATATCTATATATATATATTTGTCTGTTAACGCTCTAGCGGTCGCAATTTTTGTTTAATCGTTACCAAACTTCATATTTAAGCGTTTTACGTAAAAAGAGAGATCAAGTTCGTTAATGGCTGAAATCGGACCAGTGGGAGGGGGGGTTTAGAGGGGGGGATTTTTGAAAATTCGAAATATCTCCGATACTATACGTCGGATCGAAAAATATTATAGAATCAATCTTATTGCAAATTAACTGAGATATTTGCATTTGTATTCTGCATGTGCTCGGCAGCAGTGGCTATGTTCGGACTTTCCGCCGTGAGCTCTGGCGGCCGTTTTTGTAATTATTCGTCCCTCTCGTGAATAGGTTTAGAGGTTACTTACTACTACAGCTGTTATTAGGCAGATTTCTCTATTGTAAAACTTCACGTGGGAAATCTGCTTAGTTTACGCAGCCCCTGCGTGACGGACTTTTTTGTTTTATTAATTAACCTCCACTTTTTGCTACTGTGGCTAATTGGGGCGGGCGTTCTACAGGTTACCGCTCTTTTCTAGCCAGGATGGGACTAAGAATTTCATTTAATGAGTTCCTCACTAAATAAATTCCTATTGCCCAGGCGGGACTTGATTTCGCCACTCTTGGTTTACCATGTGAGATTTAAGAATAACTACTTCATTTCTAATATACTTTTTAGCAGATTTCCCTTAAGGGAAATCAGCTATTGAGGTCGTACTCATGACGCGAGTTTCGAAAAATGTCTTCAAATGTCCATCGATCCTACCCAGGAGATGACGAAAATGAGGTCCGTTCAAAATTATATATATATATTTGTCTGTTAACGCTCTAGCGGTCGCAATGTTCGTTTGATCGTTACCAAACTCGATATTTAAACGTTTTATGCAAAAATAAAGATCAAGTTCGTTAATGGCTGAAATCGGACCAGTGGGAGGGGGGTTTAGAGGGGAGGATTTTCGAAAATTCGAAATATCTCCGTTACTATACATCGGATCGAAAAATTATATAAATCCAATCTTATTGCAAATTAAATTTACTATAAATAATGTTATATACATTTATTCTGTATCTTGAATATTAACCGAGATATTTGCATTTTTCTATTTTCATCTTCTGAGATGAGTTCGGCTAACTTCGGGTCTAGTCGTGAGTTTCCGTCAAGAGCTAGTTCGGGCTCTTCCCGTAACTGTTTGACTCTCTATTCTGAAATTTCTCTATTATAAAACTTCACGTGGGAAATCTGCTTAGTTTACGCAGCCCCTGCGTGACGGACTTCTAAATTTTTTTTTTAGCATTAAAGGAAATATTCTAAGCTTATAAAAGAAATTAAACGGTCTTCTTTGAGTGCTAAATGCAATGATATGGAATTTTAAATTTCACAAGCCACTTCAAAATAGAGATGATTTTTTTGCTATTTTTTTTTTTAATCACTCATTTATTTAAGAATTGAAAAGAAAATTCATTACACTAACAGTCTGAAATTCAAACTCTCTCTGTATCGTTTTATGAAGATAATAAAGAAATGTTAATTTTCTGTCAAATGGTTATCAATTGGAGAATTGATAGTTTGCAAAATCTATTGACAATTGAATTATTTAGCTCAAAATAGCAAAACAATAGTTCATTGCGAAGCAAGAAACACATTCCACAGAGAACAATAACATAAATGCTCCAACTAAATTCTCCCCATTGCAAGAAGATAATACACCGTGAATATTCCAAACCGTGTTTCTCGCTGGAATCCAAGTTAATGTCGGGGTTTCGTAGTACAGAATGTATTATGTAATGTATTAATTCATACAGTATAGTCAGATACTGTAATCTGAAACAACAATAGTGTTAAGCATGACGTAATGCAGCTCTTCAAGCTACAAGTAAAATTCCCATTTTCCAGAAATAAATCCTACTTGTAAATTAATATCAATCTATTAAAACCCAGCAAATCTGAAAACTATCAGTTCAAAAATTGTATTCACAGACCACTATAAAATAAATTCGTAGGTCGGATTCGGTCTTCCATTTCAAGAAACAAGGCTACATTTCAAGGCATTTTCACAGACATTGCAACGATTTTAGCTTGAGCCATGAATACAAGAAGTAACTGAGAAACAACTAGTTATGTACGATTCTCTGAACAGCCTGAAGACTATACTCGTATAGCAGGTATGGGCAACCTTTGATATGTAGTGGGCCGAGGTTTATGAAGCAAATACGTTCGCGGGCCGCTTTTAAAAGGAGTGCATTTTAAAGTAGTGTTCATAACTTTTAAAGATAGATATCAGACAATAAATTATACGAAAATTTAATTATAATAGAATTTATTAAAATAACAAAATGAAATGAAAACAATAGGTACAATATTATAATTAAATCTTAAAATTTGGAATTATTACAAACAACGAAAGTTAAATAGCGACACCGAAATCAATGAGACCCTTGAGCTTGAATTTGGAAAACTATCCATCGATGTGTGGATTAATTCAACAGTTACAAATACGTAAAGAATTTTCATAAATATCGTCAGTCGCCTTGTACGATGTTTAGATTTATTAACTCCCATCATTGAAAAGAACTGTTCGCATTTATAAGTACAGTATGGACCCGATTAACCGAGGTTCGATTAACCGAGGTCCCGATTAACCGAGGTGCCAAACATTTAAAAAAAAAAAAAAAAAAAAAAAAGTAGGAGCGGTAACCTTTGGAAGTGATTATGAACCTTTTTAAAACCCTCAAAACCCTAGGCCGGATGCAGGTGTTCAGCAAGCGATTTATTGAAAAGGAAGCTCTAAGACAGTCGTTAATTGCCTTCTGAGAAATGCATCTCTAGCACCCCGTCCAACCCTCCTTCCCCTGTTCCGGGAATATTGTATTTACATCTCTACTTGTCACAACCATCCTAGCTCATTGATTCTCAGTTTATGTCCGGTCACACCATGGATCACATCGCGCAGACACGGAATCTGCGACCAGATATATTATTAATAGTTTTTCTTTATTATTAAAGTCCCATAGTCTCTGCGCGGACCAAATTTACAATGCTGATGAGACCGGTTTGTGGTATAAAGTGTTGCCCCAAAAAACTCTAGCGACGAATATGGAAAAATCTGTTAGTGGTTTCAAGGGTGTTAAAGATAGGGTCACTGTTTTGGTTTGCGCGAATGCAAGTGGAGAGGATAAACTAAAGTTAGTTTTAATCGGAAAATCAGCCAAACCTAGAGCCCTCAAACACGTCAATTTTAAACTTATAGGTACTAGTTTTTATTCTAAAAACCTTACATTTTCAGCTGGTATTAGTAGGTTCCGATTAACCGAGAATTTCGATTAACCGAGGTAACAGCGGTCCCGATCGACTCGGTTAATCGGGACCCTACTGTACTGCCAAACGTTTAATATTTTTGTTTAATTAGATTTTTCAAAATGTCTTGCGGGCCGGATCTAATCTAAGAGCGGCCGGTTGTTGCCCACATATGCTATTTAGAGTAATGGAAGATCTCACCCACCTATTGTCAAAATAAAAGTTTGGAGTCAAAACTTGTATCTCATATGAGTGTTTGACTGCAAAACTATTAACATTAATATATAGTCGCTTGGGTTAGGGAGTCGAACCTAATTATGTTGGGAAAACTAGTCATGGGTTTGATTATTGGGTAATACACTGAGTTAAGAACTCAAGTAATATCCTTAGTTACAATCTACCTTGAAAAATGTTTTAAACTGAACATTATACTGAATTTCCTTAATTGCACAAATTGGAAAGTATATTACATTTTAACACGAATATTATAAATGAAATAAGTGTTAAATATATTATTAGTATTACATATGTAACTTAATATTATAAGTTGTAGATGTAACTTATAATATTGAGCATATTAATTAATTTCTTTCAGATTGTATATGTGCAATAGTTGTAAAAATTCCGTCACGCTGGGGCTGCGTAAACTAAGCAGATTTCCCATGTGAACTTTTACAATAGAGAAATCAGCATACTTATAACACAATACCACCGTGATTAAATACAAACGGTAATGAGAAATCTTTCAGTTAATTAAAATAAATTCCCAACTGAAACAGCTTCTGAATTGTAAGAATAATTTATATTTTAATAACTCAAATTTTAGTAGTCCAAGAACTAAAGAAGGGGGGGGGCGGATGAACAGAACGTATTTGCATAAATCTCACAAAGTAAGGAAGGTAAGGTAAGGTTAGAAGAAGCTTCCACCAGACCCGAACAGTTAACAGAAACGGCCGAACTAATCCGAACATACCCCTCCACCACATGTCACATAGACTTCATAAAAATGCAAATATCTCGGTTAATATTCAAGATAGAGAATAAATGTAAGAACAATATTTATAGTAAATTTAATTTTCAATAAGATTGGTTCTATACAATTTTTCGATCCGATGCATGATAACGGAGATATTTTGAATTTTCGAAAATCCCACTCTAAACCCCCCCTCCCTCTAGTCCGATTTCAGCCATTAACGAACTTGATCTGTCTTTTTACATAAAACGGTTAAATATCGTGTTTCGTAACGATCAAACAAAAATTACGACCGCTAGAGCGTTAACAGACAAATATATATATATATATATATATATATATATAATTTTGAACGGACCTCATTTTCGTCATCTCCTGGGTAGGATAGATGGACATGTGAAGAAATTTTTCAAAAATCGCGTCATGAATACGACCTCAATAGTTGATTTCCTTTAAGGGAGATCTACTAAAAGACAGCTGCAATGAGTAGGCGTCAACGATCAAACTCTGTGGAATAAATGATTTAAAACATCTAGACCAAGAAAAAAAGTACAAAATTGAAGCGCAGAAAATAAAGTACAATTAGTTCCAAGATCATTTTTCCGTAAATTGAATGAATTCCTTGGGAATTTTAATAACTAAATATTATTAAAAAAAAAGGAGAGAAAGAGTTTTAAGTTTCCGCTCCATTCTTCATCCCCCATCCATTATATTGAACAATTTTCCTTACCTTTACCACGAAGTGGCTTCGAATTAAGGATATAACCGTTGAATATTTTTGGTTGTTTACAGGTAAATTTTCCTCAGCTTAATTTTCTCGAAAATATCCATTAAAAGATAGAAATGACTTTAAAAATGTAAAGGGGAAAAGACCTTCATTTTTAAAGAATGAGGAATTAATTTATTCTGAAAACGTTTCGTAATTTAGTTATTATGCAGATTGTCACTTATCTCTCTCGAGATTTTGTTGTGCTTTTTATTTTATTTAAAATGGTTGAGACTATTCTTTTAAATTAAATGAACTCTTCATCAAGTTTCCTGCTGTGTTTGACCGTGCTTGTGTATAATGTGAGAAAGAGAGAGAGTGAGAGAGAGACAGAGAGGGAGAGTAAGAGAGGGAGAGAGTGACAGTGAGAGAGAGAGAGAGAGAGGGAGAGAGTGACAGTGAGAGAGAGAGAGAGAGAGTGAGAGAGAGAAAATGACTGTGTGTGTGAGAGAGAGAGAGAGATAGAGAGAGAGAGAGAGAAAATGACTGTGTGTGTGAGAGAGAGAGAGAGAGAGAGAGAGAGAGAGAGAGGGAGAGGGAGAGAGGGAGAGAGAGAGAGAGAGAGAGAGAGAGAGAGAGAGAGAGAGAGAGAGAGAGAGAGAGAGAGGGAGAGAGAGAGAGAGAGAGAGAGAGAGAGAGAGAGAGAGAGGGAGAGAGAGAGAGAGAGAGAGAGAGAGAGAGAGAGAGAGAGAGAGAGAGAGAGAGAGAGAGAGAGAGAGAGAGAGAGAGAGAGAGAGAGAGAGAGAGAGAGAGAGAGAGATACAGTGAGTGACTTGATCCCACTACTCGACACCTACTTGAGTAGTAAGGACGAGCTATTTTCACCTATTAAAATTCGGGTTTCAAAATTGCATATAAGACAATGGGGAGCCTTAAGTAAAGCGGGTGCTAAAAAAATGGTAAAAAAATCTCTATTTCTACATCATTTTGAATGCTAAATATTCATTTGTTACTGTTATTCATATTGCGCATATTTATATACTTTACATTGTGGTGTTCATGGGATCTATGGACAATTTCCTAAAAGTAAATTACATTTGCATAAAAAATGAGCCTACTTGCCCAGTTCCTGCTGCGTCAAGTCTTAGAAAGAGAGGCACCGCTTTCATATTGTATGCAGGGCAGGTGGTACGAAGTGCCTTCAGTTCCAGTAAATCAATCAGCACTGGAAGGACCGAGTACAAACATTGACTGCAAACTGACAAACACCAGTATCGTTTGTTGTGGACAACTCTTGACTATACAGGTATATTGACTCTACCGCTAGCTAACACCTCACGGCTTCCACGGAAATTCAGTTTGCCGAGGGCAAGAGAAAAATCATTTGCCCCTCTGAATTCCATTTTATTTACCGCCAAATTCCATAAGATTTATTTTTACCTTTGAAAACGTTTGAATGTTTTCGCTTAATGAGGTTTAGGCTATTACCAAATTTTTGGAAAGAAAGGAAATTAATTGTACGCAAAAATCTTTTTCGCTATTATTTATTTTCATTACTTAATTAGTCAAAATATTCTACGACATTTAATTCCTTTCTGCTTTGCATCACCTGAAACGGAATTAAAGTTTTCATTTTCGCAGATTTCCGCTGAGAGAAATCAGCTATTAGAGATTTTAGACAATTTTCTTCCATCAATCCTACATAAGAGATGACGAAAATCAGGTCCGTTCAAAATTTTATATATATATATATATATATATATATATATATATATATATATATATATATAGTTTAATCGTTACCAAACTTAGTTTTTGATGGTTTTATGTAAAAAGAAAGATCATGATCGTTAATAGCTGAAACCGAACTAGTGGGGGGGGGGGGTTTGGAGGGGAGGAGTTTTGAAAATATGTTACTATACGTTGAATCGAAAAATTTTATAAAACGAATCTTGTTGAACATTAATTGATCTATAAATGTTGTTCTATACATATTTTGCGTATAATTAGAATTAACCGAGATATTTGGATTTTATAGTTTTCCACTTTCGTTAAACCCCCATTCCTACTCGTGCCATGTTCTTAATATATCATGAACCACATCATTACAAGATTATATAACAAATATTGTTTTCAAGATACATGCAAATACGTTCTGTCGACCCCTCCCCCTCTTCTGTTCTTGGATTACTGAACTCTGAGTGATTGAGATAAAAATTATTCTGATTCATTACAAATTACTGCACCTAGCTGTAGTAAATAGTTTTCAATAATATTATTATACTATATATTTCATTAATTGTTCTACTTTTCGGTCTCGAATAATTCTATCTATTCAGCATTGAGTTGTAGACATTATCAATTTGTGAATTGACTGAAACATGTCTTATTACCGTTTGTATTTATTCGCTTAACATTCACGGGTGTGTTACCAATATGTTGATTTATCTGTTGTAAGCCTTCCCGTGGGAAATTTTCTTAGTATAGACAGTTTTTTTTTTACTTATTTTCCGAGCTTGGCTAAAAGTGGAAGGATTGTGAAGGTTCACCGATCTCTTTTAATAGCTATTAAGAAATCCGGTATTCTTGTGGCGATAGAAAATATAATGTAAGAGGAAAGTAGCTTTTATCTATTACTAAGTAGTTATATAGCCTGTTGCCTATAAAGGCCAGTGGTCTACGAATTAAACCACTAGTTCATGCTAGGACCAATACTTTCTCTCGGTTAAGAAAACACCAAAAAGCATCACTCGTTTGAAGAGAGAATTCAATTTTGCTTGGTTTAATATGGGCGTTTAATAATAGTTATTGTTATATAATACAAGGCAACGAGGCGTAAACAGCTGGATTTATTTAAAAAGTCCATCACGCAGGGGCTCCGTAAACTAAGCAGATTTCTCATGTGCATAATTGTGGCATCATCTCACCTTGTATTCTCTATTTCTAAATTAAAAACCGAGGAGTAGAATACTCGAAGCTGTGGGGGTGTTACAGAGATCTGAAAACGTGAACCTAATAGTTACTTGATTACTATTTGGGTTATGAAAAAATGTATAGAATGACAATTGTAGACCATCAATAGTTTAAAAAACTGTTAAACGGTTCTATAGCATTTAACAATCCTACTCAAAATAACGGATATATTTTAAATTTTCGAATCTCCCCGTCTAAACCCGCACTATTTATGTCCGATATCATCCAATAACAAATATGATCTTTAGTGTTGACAGAATAGGATAAATATGGAGTATGGTATAGATCAAATAAAAATCGAGTAACGTAAAATCTCGCATTTCTCGAAAATTTGAATGTTACACGCATAGTAATGGGCTCATGAAAACAATATTTGGTACCTAAATAACCTTAGAATAAAGTGGTTCCTGATTTAACAGCTTATTGGTAATACGAAATGAATAGGTATGGATTTACTTGAGGTCGAAATCTAAAAAATGGAAATATCTCACTTGATATTCATAAAACATAATATATGTATAGAACAATATTTATAGGATATTTAATTTTAAATACGATTTGTAACGTAGAAATTTTCGATATGACTTATAATAACGGATATGCTTTAATTTTTTGAAAATCTCCTCCTCTAAACCTCCCACCTCCCAGGAACTTCATATTTCGTTTTACATAAAACGAATAAATGAAACGAAAATCATGACCACTAAAGCATTAACAGACAAATATATATACAGTTTTGAACCGACCCCATTTTCGTCACCTCCTTGGTTGGAACGATGGGTATTTGAGGAAATTTTTCGAAAATCACCTCATGAGTACAACCTCAATAGCTGATTTCCCTCATGGGAAATATGCTAAAAGGCGGTAACCTGTAGATAACCCGCCCCAATTAGCCATAGTAGAAAAACTTTGGACATTAACAAATAATAATAATTTAATTTCGACCATATGCTCTTTAGAGGATATGTTTTCATATATTCACATTACCTTTTTTTCTTGTCACGATATTAAAAACTATATGCGATTCTTAAACCTTTCTGAATACTAGTAGTCAGTAAATAGCAAACTAAAAACAATGTTTTTAAAATTTAACTAATATAATAGATTTAGGCAAGTAACTAAACCAAACAATATTCACTTAAAAATAAATATAACCGTAATCCTAGTGAAATATACTCATACATTCTTGTGAAATTATAGGATTGTATTATCAGTGATAAAGGACTTTCACTTTTTGACTTGAAATCCGAAAGACAGTTTTTTTTGGAAGACCAAATTATAAAGTTATACAAATACTTTTAATAAACGTAGACCTACGAACTACAATGGCAGTTCATAGAGCTTGTCAATGTCAATGGCAGAATCCTATAAATAGTTCATGAATTAGTTTCATCAAGCTGAGACTCGGAATAGTGAGACGTAATGGAAACCCAGACAACCTGGCTGCCATTGATAAAGTTAATTAGTTATTCTTCATTATAATTACCCCAACCTATCTGTTAATTGGACACCTTTGTGGAGTCCAAAAATAGTCCATGACCTGAAATTGTTATGAGAAATATTTATGTAATTTTCACTGGCTTGCCGTATACAATGAAGGAGCAGTCAATACGGATTTTCGCAATGAAAAATAACATTTTTTTTCTTTACGGCCATGAAAAAAAGACATTAAACCTATTAAAAACAAGACAGATAGATAGACAGATTTTATTGGCTAATATATACAAATTTTTGTCTGAGTCTGGCACATTTAATGTTAGTAATCTTACTAATAATATACAAAAAGAATATATATATATATATATATATATACACACATATATAAGAATTAGTGACATAATATTAACCTACTATGTACAATAAAATAATATATTTTTTTTTAATATATGTTTTCAAGTAGTACTTAAACTTTTAAAATTCTTTATAATTTAATTTGATTAGTACTATTCAACATTTTTTATTTACTTTTATTTATTTGTTTACTGTGGCGTGATAATTTACTTCGTTGGACATTTCTATATCATAGTGTTTAATTATCAAGATAATGGTATATACTATGTCGTTGCCTAGTTGCATACTGCTGAAAGGAATAAGTAAATCATGTTCAGTTTTTGAATGTCCACAATGTCCAGGGACATTAAGTCATCAGTTGTGGCTATAAAATTCTTCAAGTATTGCTTTCTATGATAGATGTATTCCGAATATTGCAATTATTAATGTTTTAATCCGTCTTATATAAATTCCTGACAGCATTCACAAATTTCTCCGGATTTCATTACTTTAATTTTTTTATTGTGATACAGCTTCGAGTAGTCGTTATTTGAAATTCTAAGTTGACTAACTCACCTTACTTTCTTCATATTGACTTTGAATTTAAGATAATCTTCGGGTTGGGGACTGGTATAATGACAGATAATTCTATAAAAGGGATTGTATGATGTACTATATACTCTTTTGATGTCGGTTAATAATATGTGACTTGTTGCTTGTTCCAAAATTTTGTTTTTATTTGCTAGGAAATTTGTTTCACACGAGATATCGGTAAAGTACTCTTGTGTCTTATTTAAATTTGCTATAGCTTTTATTTTTGAGCTATTAAATAACAGGCTTTTATCGTATGTTGTGAGGTTTATTTCAAAATATATACGATAAAATTCACGATAAAGCAACTTATTTTTAGGGAAAGAAGTATGAATATAGATTTAATAATATTTAATTCTGCCATTTCGTGAGTTCAATTTCACTGGATGAAAATACTTTTATAAAATTTTGCTCAATAACAATGTTATTTCCTCATTGTTCTTCTTCCAGTCCAATTTAGTGGAAAATTGCGATAACTGTTCTTCTCATTGGAATTTAGGATTGCTATACGTAGCTTTCGCCCAAAATAATTTTCAGCCTTTGAGGAAAATGAATGAGTTTTATAAATCATGCCCCTTTTAGGGGATAAGAGAGTTTCTTATTTTTTCGGCTCTTCTTCTGTAATCATCATGAAAGCAGTAGATACACGTTTAATGGTGTGAAAACGTAATTTAGAAAACCACTTTATCCTATTTTTTTTAAAACAAATATTCACCAAACTAGGGTTGTTCCATCCTAAATATTCAATTAAGGCATTTCTAAATAAATTACTATTTCCCAGACAGGTGTCAATCCAAAGAAATGTAACTATACTAAGACGAATTAACACTAAGCTGAACCCCACCAAAAAAAAAGTTTTATTTATACTTACACGTTCCAGCCACAGAACAGAAAAGATGGACTCACTGTAGCCTGAACTGTTTTGAGAATTACTAGAATTTTGGTTCTCAGTTAAGTTAAACAAGAGTTTTATAATATCAAAGTTATAGAAACATGAACATCAAATCAAACATGCGTTGTCCAAGAGGAGTTGAAGTTTGAAAAACATTTAAACAATCATGAGTAATTAGAGTTTCTTTATTAATACAGAAATAAAGACATAAAACGTATATATAAGTATTTTTAATCATATATTTTAGGGAATATCAAAATTATTTATAGATGCTATGATTTTTTATTGTTTTTCCGATATTTTAATTTACTTATTGAACGAATTTGTGACTAATAAATAAACTTATACTTAGAAGTTACAGGGAGGTTCCTTTATTAATAAACCTGTGTGTTGCAGCTGTATCGATCCACACTCTCGTAGGCAGAGGAAATTATAAGGCATAATTTAACAGGACGAAGGGTGGCTACCCTATATCGCCGTCTCTTCATCATCAAGGATTCTTGACCAGTAAATAATTAAATTGAGGATATGTTGTGATTAGAATTATTAACGGAGTTGGAATTTGACCGAATATATAATCAGAAAACTGATACCATACGAAGGGGAGTTTGGAATCCTGCGAAAATAAAAAATTTAAAATTCTCGGGCAAGATTTGGAGATGTAACAAATATCTATAGAGACCTCCTTTGTTTATCACGAAAAAATCTATAAACTAAATTCCCTCAGCTGTAGTGGAACGGAGATTTCGTATATAACATTCATATAAAATATAAATTAACTTTAATCCAAGTCCAACCAAACATTTTGCAACTTATTCTCAGAGAGAGGAAGTGATTTTAACAAAGCACTGCATGGGCACTCCTCCATTACTCATAGCTGTTTAATGAAACTTACGCAGGGGCGCCGTTAACTAAGCAGATTTCCCAAGTGCGTCACTTATATGTATTTCAGGGAAATCAGCTATTGAGGTTGTACTCATGACGTGATTTTCGATTTTTTTTCTTCAAACTTCCATCGATCCAACCTAGGAGATGACGAAAATGAGGTCCGTTCAAAACTGTATATATGTCTGTTACCGATCTAGCAGACGCAATTATTGTTTGATCGTTACCAAACTCGATATTTAGTCATTATATGTAGATGGTTTAGAGGGGGAAATTTTGAAAATTCAAAATATCTCCGTTACTATACGTCGGATCAAAAAACTGTATTGAATAAATCTTCAGCAAATATATATATATATATATATATATATATATATATATACACGCACACACTCTATTTTTAATATTAACCAAAATATTTGAATGATTCAGTTTTCAGGATTCAGTACTACTAGTGTTCTTCTACTAGTGTTACGTAAACAATACGTTATATAATAAGACACATTATTTGAAGCTTAAATACCAAATATTGTTTTCCAGTGACCTTTATTATACGAGACACATGTATATAGGTTCTTGTGATTCCCCCCACCCGTCTTAAATTCTTCGACTACTAAAACTTGCTTGATAGAGATAACAATTATTCTGATTCATTATAAATTACAGTACTAGATATAGTAGATAGTTTTCAATAAAATTAGTATGTTATATTCTGATATGTTTCAGTTATTGTTTTTCTCCGTTGGCAGACCTGTTTGTTTACATTTCAGTCACTTCCCGCAGGGCGGGGAAAAATTTTTGATTACCCTTTCTATTTATTTGCTTAATATTCACGGTGGTGTGTTAGCAGTATGTAGGTTTATCTATTATTAAACTTCGCGCGGGAAATCTCCTTAGTTTACGCAGCCACTGCGTGGCGGAATGTTTCTAATTTATGAATGAGCAGAATCTCCACAGCTGTGGAGCTCCAATAAATAAAAATAAAACACTTTGTTTAATTGGCCATGTGGTCCACAGGTGAGAATTTATTTATTTTTTTCAAGAGGCCTATTCGTTTCGAGTTTGCTCTCGAGAGCACCATTGTGCAGAGAGCCATGATATGTGACAGATAAAGTACATAAGAGGTAGCTGTTAGATCTATTAGAGCATTTACACCGAGAGTAAATACAGACCTGTTGTCTTAGCGACTACTTTCTCCAGGACTCTCTCTTCGGCTAATGGAATTTAGTGTGCCCATCTCACTAGAGCCTCCTTTCTGTCACTACAAATATTAGTCAGCTTGAGATATAACACCACTCGCCATCTCTCAGAAAAGATGTTTCTTCATCCGGGGCTTAACCGGCCCAAAATTAATTGCTTTCCCCCGCTGCTCCAGGTAACAGTTTCCCCCGATAAGATTATCCCTAATCCAATCCGAACGATTAATAAATTACACAAAGATCCGTTTAAAGAGAGTTTTCCCAGGTTTACTTTTATTGGTGTAAAATATTAGAGAAATATAGTGATATGTAAAATATCAGAGAAATGTAGTGGCATTAGGGAAATTTAGTGACATTATTTTATTGATGTAAAATATTATGGAAATGTGACAAGAAAAATATTAGAGAAATGTAGTCACATTAGGGAAATGTAGTGACATGTAGAATATTAAGGAAATGTAGTGACATGTAGACTATTAGGGAAATGTAGTGACATGTAGAATATTAGGGAAATGTAGTGACATGTAGAATATTAAGGAAATGTAGTGACATGAAAAATATTAGGGAAATGTAGTGACATGAAAAATATTAGGAAAATGTAGTGACATGAAAAATATTAGGGAAATGTGACAAGAAAAATATTAGGGAAATGTAGTGACATTAGGGAAATTTAGTGACATTATTTTATTGATGTAAAATATTATGGAAATGTGGCAAGAAAAATATTAGGGAAATGTAGCGGCAAGTAAAATATTAGGGCAATGTAGTGAAATATTTCTCACTGGCCACTAATAAGAAATAATCCTCTTTTGAATAATACTTTTATGATGCAAAGCCATCATAAAAACCTGTAGCACTCTGCTTACGTGATTCTGAGATCGTATAAACCAGATTAAACTAAGATTGGTCTTAATGTACTTCCTTTATAGGTTTCAGAAATTTATTTATTAATGAACTTTCCAATTTGCCTCCCTGGAAATGGGGGAAAATTATGTAATAAAGCACTCATCTTAGATCCTGCTGCATAAAGTGAGCGTTAATTAGAAAAAAAAGAACCCAAGCAGTACATAAGCTAATTCTCTTTTATCTTTTCTGTACCCTGTTTTTATATCAACTAAACAACCTATTGCTTGCAGTAATCGGCCAATTACATTAGACATTGAGTTCTGTTATATTATACATGGTATTTTAGTTTACAATAACTAAGTCCGAGAATGCCAAAAGCATTCGATTATTCTCCTAATAAGAAATCTACTTGATCTTCAAAATTAGTTTTTGTATTTGAGTTTTGCATGCCATGAATATTTTAAATGCGTATATAAATTTTAAATGAGTGTTCAATAATTTCCCATGGAACTTACCACAATGATGACACAGCACCACAACGAGTTAAAAAAAAAAATTATCTTTTCCGTCTGAAAAACGTTTAATTATAACCATATTACTTACTAGTTGTCACATGTTTCATTTAGCAGATTTAGCTAAGGGAAATCAGCTATTGAAGTCGTACTCATGACTCAATTTTCAAAATTTTTCTTCAAATGTCTATCGGTCCTATCTAGTGGATGACGAAAATGAGGTCCGTTCAAAACAGTATATATATATATATATATATATATATATATATATATATATATATATATATATATATATAATAGGTCTGTTTCACTGGTCTGGTCACAATTTTTGTTTCATCTTTAAAAAACTCGATATTTAGTCGTTCTATGTAAAAAGAAAGATCAAGTTCATTAATGCCTGAAATTGGACCAGTGGGATGGGCTGGAATTAGAGGCGAGGCGTTTCAAAAAATCGAAATATCTCCGTTACTATACGTCATATCGAAAAATTGTATAAAAACAATATTCTTGAACATTAAATAATCTATAAATATTGTTATATACATTTGTTCTCTATCTTGAATATTGGCCGAGATATTTGCATGTTTCAGTTTTCATCCTTTAGTAAACCCCCACTTTTACTCGTGTTACATAAAAAATATTCTGTTATATAATAAACCACATTATTCGATGCTTTAAATGCCAAATATTGTTCTCGAGAGACCTTTATTAAAAGAGATACGTGTAAATATGTTCTTGTGACCCCCGTTTTAAATTCTTGGACTACTAAATTGTGATTGATTGAGGATAAAAATTTGTCTGATTCATTATAAATTACAGTACTAGATATAGTACATCGTTTTTAATAATTATACACTTATGTTATTTGTAATATGCATACATAATACCGGATTTAAATAAATAATGCATTTAAGTAATCAAAACTATTAGTAAAAAGTCCGTCACGCAGGGGCTCCGTAAACTAAGCAGATTTCCCACGTATAGTTTTACAATAGAGAAATTTCACGAGAGCCGAAGAGTTAAGGAAACGGCCGACTAGCTTTTGGCGGGAAACCTACTCTCATCCGTTATCCGCCCCGATTTCATAAAATTGCAAATATCTCGGTTAATATGCAAGATGGGAGAATAAATGTATATATTCATATTTATTGTAAATTTAATTTGCAATAAGATTGATTCTATACAATTTTTCGATCCGACGTATAGTAATGGAAAACGACTAAATACCGAGTTTGGTAACGATCAAACAAAATGGTCCGATTTCAGCCATAAACAAAATTTATCTTTTTTTTTTTACATAAAACGACTAAATATCGAGTTTGGTAACGATCAAACAAAAATTGTGACCGCAAGAGCGGTAACAGACAAATATATATTTATATATATATATAGAGATAGATATATGTACAGTTTTGAAAGGGCCTCATTTTCGTCATCTACTAGGTAGGATCGATGGACATTTGAAGAAAAATTTCGTAAATATCATCATGAGTACAACCTTAATAGCTGATTTCCCCTAAGGGAAATCTGCTAATAAACTTAATGCTTATACAAATACTAAGAAGGAACATATGTGAAGGAGCGAAGAAATGTGAATCTAAAATCTTCGGTAAACTACACATACAAGAGCCAAAGCCTATACAGCATTTGTGGGTGTCAAGTGGTCAGCTAAGTGGATTTCCGACACTATTTTGGTTGGACGACACACCAAAGAACGCTTCTTATTTACCCAACATAGTTCACTCCACTCAACTTCCTCAAGATGTTGAGTGGGAACCAGAGAATACAGAATAGATCCAACGGTAAAGCGTACAGCAGAACAGAAGTTAACGCAGAATAATAATAATAGTTATGGTTAAACTTGATGAGGGGTTAATACGCTTGAACTTGAAATGTAGTAACAATCCTGAAGTTAATGTTGAATCCCATTTTCTTTTGGAATGGGAAAGTAAAGCACCTCATGGTCGTTTCATTTATGACTTGGAGGTAGATTCGGCTTACTCTGTTGGTTGGATAACGTCTGGAAAGCTGTTTTCAGAAAACGGGAGATTTCATTACAGCTATCCAAGACCAAGCGATTGCCAACAGACCATACAAATGTTATACTCTCAAGGACAGTAGTGTCCCAGAGAAATGTAGGTTATGCAACATAGCTTATGAGTCCATTGAACACATTACTTCTGGATGTGAAATACTTGCTGGGCCCCTGTATCTACTAGGCATAACAGCGTGGCAAAAATATACCAACAAGCTCTAGGAGAGAAAATCGGCATGGTAGGCTGGAAGATTTCTTGTTATCGCCATAATCCTCAAAAAGTATTGGAAAAAGATAATGTAAAGATGTATATGGGATGAAGCGATGATAACTGACCATACTGTGCATCATAACAGGTCAAATATACTCATTAGTGACTAGATCAAAAAGTCCGTCACGCAGGGGCTGCGTAAACTAAGCAGATATCCCTCGGGAAGTTTAGTAATAGATAAATATACATACTGCTAACACAACGACACCATGAATAAATACAAATGGAAATAAGAATTTTCATCCAATTTCACTAACCTGCGACAGGAAGCGTTAGGATAGAAAAGTAAACAAACTGGCCGGGCCGGCTCACACCGGAAAGAAAAACAATTTACTGAAAATATCAGAAAATATAAACACATTATTTTATTGAGAACTATTATACTATATCTAGTACAGTAAATTAATATTGAAGTCAACTAATTTGTTATCTCAATACATAATAAATTTTAGTAGTCCCAAACTTTAAGTGGGGGGGGGGGGTTCCACCAGGCAAATTTGGCATGTATCACGTATAAAAAAGGTCTCTTGGAATACAATTTTTGGTATTTTAAACTTCCAATAATGTGATTCTTATGTAGCAGAGTAGTGTTTACGAAACCATGAGTAGAAGTGTTGCGTTTGCTAAAAAACTGAAAAATGCAAATATCTCGGTAATATTCAAGAAGAGAATAAACGTATATGACAATATTTATAGTAAATTAATTTAAAATTAAGATTGGTTATATACAGTTTTTTTTCGATCAATGCATAATAACGGAGTATTTGGATTTTTCGAAAATCCCTCCATTTAAACCCCCCCCTCCCTCTGGTCCGATTTCAGCCATTAACGAAACTTTGATCTGTTCTTTTTACATAAAACGGTTACCATAACGAGTTTGTAACGATAAAACACAAATTGCGACAGCTAGAGCGGTAACAGAGCTAAATATATATATTTATATATTAATATATATATAAAAATATATAATATATATATATATATATATATACATTTAGAACGGACCTCATTTTCGTCATGTAAAGTGTGGATCGATGGACATTTGAAGAAAAATTTCGAAAATTCCGTCATGAGTACAACCTCAATAGCTGATTTCCCTCAAGTGAAATCTGCTAAAAGACTGCTGATGCTATTGGCATAGCAGTACCCAATGATGAGAATTTTCAAAAGTCTTATGCCAAAAAATTAAAAAATATAAATTATTAGCTATTGAGCTTAGAAAATTATACATGCTGAAGTTTTCCACTGTTTTGGCTATTATAGTAAGTATAAATGGACTCGTGCCAAAAACCACCAGAGCAGTCACCAAGAATTTAAATCTGCCAATAAAAATTATAAGAGAAGCACACCGAAGGGTACTTCTTGAAACTACCTGCGAGAATTGTGCGAACATTTTTGAGTTCCGCATATGTCACAACTGCAAACTCCATATCAATTGTATTTTCCTGCGATATGGATTTTACTCCAGTATTCCTAATAACCCTCTCCATAATAGTGAAAACTGAAGGAGATTTTTTTTTAACCAGATTTTCCAATGATGCAATAGCCAATCTGCTTACACCTATCTTGTCTCATAAATTTAAGTGGGCACGAGCTGAAGTATTAATGATTTTATGGTATATTCCTTGTCATGTGTTATCAAAAAAAATTATTTCGAATGCAGTTTTCATATATAACTTGAGAAGATATGTCGATTTTGACGAAAACATAACATAGAAAAAAAACAGACCAATTACCTCTCTCCTTCAGTTGGAATGTTCCATGTAATTGCCTGTTATGTAAGTTGCCCTATTAACTGCCATTATTACTAACGCTCAAATGTTTTCATCCAATTAGATGACAAAATTTGCTTGCCATTAAATTATTGTCTGAAGCTCGTTTAATGATTAGACCAAATATATTTGTAGAAATAAGAAAAATACTGAATATGAGTTTTTTAATGGAGTACTTTTCTCTTTAGACTAAATCTGTATTAAGGCGGTGTTGTTAAGTTTTAGTCGCATTGCGACCCTTTCCAGAGTTAAGTTCTGTTACCGCATTTACAGTTGGAATGTGCCTGCGAAATAAATGGCTACACTCCTAACAAGACCCCAGCGCTAATAGAATTTAGGGGACCACGTTTGAGGCCGTTTTGGCTTTAGTCCCCAGTTGTAACTCGCTTTCTTGTATTTTTCATAATTACAAGTCACAATAATAATTACTTGCAATGATTATCACTTAGCTTCTACTGTTTTAACATTTTTTTAAAGCTTTTCCTCCAGGAATCACCCATATCCATGTGATACCACTACGTAAACACTCTGATCGCCAATCTTTATACGTATATATATTATATATATATATATATAATATATATATATATAAACGTGTGTGTTGTGATGTGTGTGTGTGTGGTGTTTTTGAGAGAGTTGTTCCTTGGTTGTTTTGGTCAATGTATGGTGGAAAATGTTTTTAGTTTATGCGCATATTTCCGAGAATATTTATTTTCTTCCTTCAGGGCTGTAAAATAATACTAGGTCCCATTGGACACTTTGGGGAATAGTTAGTATGGTTGTACAAAACAACTCATTTAATTAATTTCATTGAGCTTCCCCTACATGCGAGTTTTCAGGTAATTTCAATTGTTTTGAGAATATTCATGGCACCCTAAAACTTTTATTTCTCTACCGCGCTAATAAATCCAATACAAAGTTACAGAACCGATTTTAATTGTTAGTTTAAGAGTAAACATCACTTATATCTGTTTTCCTTTAAATTAGTACTGTCATTGGTATAGTAGATAAGATTGCCTTTTTTATTATTAAAAAAATATTAAAGTTTTACTGTATATTCTGAGGTATTGTCTGATTTTATATGGTACTGATGAGTTCGTTAAATTCATTTATTTTTTTCACTGGTAGTGGACCGAGCCATTAATAAAAATATGGAAGTATATACATGTTTTAGAAAATATACACTACGCTTCTGTGAGTGTGTATGCTTTTTGTTTTTCAATAAATTAAAACTAATAACCAAGTCGACTAAATTCCTGTTCGGTGGAAAAACTATAATACAATGCCTTTTTGCAGTCCAAGTAATTTTATTCACTGTTGTTTCAGAAGTCAGATTCCAGTTGGAATATGATAACATGCAACTATTGGTGAATTAAAAACGTCACTAGAGTTCAACCAGTCGGAAAGATGCAAACAGATTTGTGACAGACGAAATTCGTGTTTTATAATCGACGTACTTGATGTGAGTAGATACTCCTCCACCCTAGTCAGTTGAACACACTTCTGCATGAATATTATTTTACCAGTCGACCTTTGACATCTCTTTATAGGAATGCAGAAATCTCTAGAGATTACTGGTTGGTGAAAATATTAGCAGATTTCCTTTAAGAGAAATCAGCTATTTGAGCGTCTGTACTCATGACGGAATTTTCGGAAATTTTTTCTTCAAAATGTCCATTGATCTTACCTAGTTGTAGTGATGTATGACGAAAATTGAGGGGTCCGTTCAAAAACTGTATATACCATATGTATTATTTGTCTGTTGCTATCTAGCGATCCAATTTTTGTTTAATCCTTACCAAACTCGATATTTAGTCCGTTTAGTCGGGTTTTAGAGGGCGAGGATTTTCGAAAATTCGAAATATCTCCGTTATATAAGCGTCGGATGGAATATTTGTACAGAATCAATCTTATTGCACAATTACATTTACTATAAATAATGTACTACATTTTATTTCTCTATCTTGAATATTAACCGAGATATTGGCATTTTTATGAAATCTGTGAGTCATGTGGTCAGGTACAGCTCGGATTAGTTCGGCCTTATCCGTCATTCCTCGGCTCAGGTGGGAGGCTTCTTCTAACCTTACCTTACCTTCGTTACTTTGTGAGATTTGTGCAAATACGTTCTGTTCATCCCGCCCTCCCCCTTCTTTAGTTCTTGGACTACTAAAATTTGAGGTATAAAAAATAAATTATTCTTACAATTCAGAAGCCGTTTCAGTTGGGAATTTATTTTAATTAACTGAAAGATTTCTCATTGCCGTTTGTATTTAATCACGGTGGTGTTGTGTTACCAGTATGTAGATTTCTCTATGGTAAAACTTCATGTGGGAAATCTGCTTATTTTACGCAGCCCCTGCGTGACGGACTTTTTTTTAGTTTATGCCCCTATTTCGAGAATATTTATTTTCTCCCCTTCAGGGCTGTAAAAATACAGGTCCTACTTTATATATATTGCACATTGTTATTAAACTAAAGCGTAGCATTATTGTGTTTATGTTATTTCTACTCACCTAGACTAGAAGTACTTTAAAACTATTCTGCATTATATATTGCACTTCCGGTTACATAAGGAACGCTGGTTATAATCTTCCCTGGTCTGCTTACACTGAGTCCACAGCCTTATGTCTTTGTATATCAATTAGGCATGTCTGTAGTTTATTATCTTTTAGCAGATTTCATTTAAGGGAAATCAGCTTTTGAGGTCATACTCATGACGAAATTTTCGAATGTTTCTTAAATGTCCATCGATCCTATCTAGTAGATGACAAAAATGAGGACTGTTCAAAACATATATATATATATATATATATATATATATATATATATATATATATATATATATATAATATTTGTGTGTTACCTCTCTAGCTGTCGCTATTTTTTGTTGATCGTTTATAAACTCGATATTTAGTCGTTTTATGTAAAAAGAAAGATCAAGTTCGTTAATGGCTGAAATCGAAACAGTGGGAGGGGGGGGTTTAGAGGAGGAGGATTTTATAAAATTCGAAATATTTCCGTTACTATACGTCGGATCGCAAAATTGTATAGAATCAATCTTATTGCAAATTAAATTTACTATAAATATTGTTACATAAATATTATTCTCTATCATTGAATATTAACCGAGTAACATTTGCATTTTTATTAAATTGACGGCATTAACGGGACGAGAGTGACTTTTCCGCTCAAAAACTCGTTCGGATAAGCCGTTATCCCCCTTGATAGCTCGGAACTCTCGTGAAATTTCTCTAATTGTAAAACTTCACGTGGGAAATCTGCTTAAGTTTATTCGCAGTCCACCTAGCCGTGACGGAAACTTTTGTTTGTTGAAAAATCCTATAATTAATAATAATTATATTAACGGCATATTATATTAATTATTGCATAAAACTATTCAGCGTTATGTGTAATAAAACAAACTATGCAATATTTTATTACAAGATATTTACTCAGTTGTTAGTAAGCTATTTATCTTAATATTACATATATAATGTAACAGAACTATTATTGTTTTACAATTACAGATTTGTGATCTTATAAGTGTACTAAATCTAGTCAGATTATATTATGACTATAAGTTATCTAAAATAAAAAACATTACATGAATATATTATATCCATTGAGGTTTTATGAAATGGGACCAGAGTATTATGCTATAGAAGTATGTTATATGAAAAGAAAAAACACAAACTCTATATAAAAAATATAACCCGGCCGAAAACATACACCACAAATATATATATATATATATATATATATATAATAATATATATCTCTATAAAATATATAATATCAAAAATCAAAATAACAAGCTGCCCACATTTTTAGGGTAACCGTTTGGATCAGCCTCCATAATCAGCCCAAGACAGGGTATATAGAAAAAATAAAAATATATGCTATACATTTTTTTTTGAGGGAATTAATTTGATTTACATTAAATTTTGAGACTGGTGAGTGACTAGTTAGAGAACAGCTAATTGAACTTCATTATCATTTATTTATATCAAGTGATTATATAATGATTCTAGATACTTCTTATTTCAAAACTGATGTCATATTTCTTCGGTCTTTCAGAGTCCGTACACGTATTCTTGGAGTGAACGATCGAGGGACCGTTTTTTTGTGAGGGATTTTTTGATTACTCCTCTTTCGCCCAAAAACAGCAATAGCCGTCGACGCTCCAATTTTGAACATGATATTTTTCTTTTAGATACCTATCAGGCAAGGTTCGAAAAATAAGTCTTTTTTTTTCTGTAAAGTCACCCTCAATTGGCTTGAGAATATCCTGTTTCAAACCTTACTGTAGAGATCTATTATATATGTCCGTAGATTTGACCAACTTCTTATAAATTATAAGGTGACTTCGGCACGTCTACTCAGAAGCCACTCTTCTGACTAAGAACAAACTAACACTCTTGAAATATTATTCCCAGATCTGGTTGATATTATTTTTGATGAGTGTTGCTATTTCAGAAGGGCTATTATATATACTATATAGTATATATATATATATATATATATATATATATATATATATATATATAAGTAAACTTTGTCCATAACAGTAACTGGGTTTGGTATAAACCACATTAGACAATCCGTTTCAAGTGGTCCACTAATGGTTGCTTGATCATCACATACAAAATTCACATATTTCGGGAAAGACTCTCTTAAAATACTGCCCCACCAATTTCATTTTATCATCATTATTGCATGCCCCGCTTAACATTGAGATCATATTTGCATAGCTAGTAAATCTTTGTTGCGGCATTTTCACAAAAGATATGAGACACCAACATTTAAAATTCAGTTTAGTTTTAACTTGTTTTTTTTTGTTTTTTTAGTGTGTAGGCAGTTAATTAATATTCAGCGGTAATGCAATTAGCTATCCCATTTGTTGCATATAATTGAAAATGTTGACTCTTTTTTTCTGAAGATGGAATATATGTCGACGGAACGGTTAGAAAAAAATTCACATAAGAATTCTCACTACGCTAAAACCTAAATATCAAAGTTCAAATCTATATATAACAAATGTACAAATTTATAGTGTACAGATTTAATATTTGATTTGATTACTTGCCTTCTGGATAGAGATCATAGGGGGCGAATGTTTCCTCAGACGCATTCTGTTATACTTTTGATTTTGGGGACTGTTCTCACGTAGGTAATAGGAGTTAATTTAGTAACTAACTTACTGAATAAAGTTACCCAGCACAGTTAGAGAACAAAAGGTTGATAACCCACCCCAATTTGGCGCATGTCATAAAGTGGGTGGTAATAAATAACATTTATGGGTAAAATTTATTCTCATCCCCAATTCAATTAGATTTGAGTTTATTTTAACTGAAGATTTAATTAATAATTGAAATTATGACAATCAAAATCATTTGTATTACGTAATTGAATGAATATTTTGTTGAAAAAACAAACAATTAGGCAAATGATTGTTTAAATTAGTTTTGTACGCATGCTTACATGCACCATTTAACGTATGACATGAATTCCAAACTGAATGTGCACCATCAGGTATTTTCATGGAGTGTCACTTTTCAGATCTTTGCTTACATGCATCTTTTTAGGTTCCAAAATTTATGACTTGAATTCCAAACTGAATGTAAAATGTAAGTTAATTTCATGTGTATCAATTTCAGAGGACTTTAAAATCTTTTAGTTCAATTGTTATTAAAAAAAGGTTCTTGCTTCAAGAAGTAATATAGCTCATAAGTGTTTAATTTAAGCGCCTTTTAAAGGCAAAAAACTAATTCCCCAGCGGTAATAAGTTTGATTATCTGCACTGCTTCCCTAAGGGAAATCAGCTATTGAGGTTGTACTCATGACGGATTTTCGACATTTTCTTCAATCATGTTTATCTGAAGGCCCTACCTAGTAGATGACCATAATGAAGTCCATTCACAACATGTATATTTTGTACTAGCTCAGATACCCGGCATTTCCCGCTGAGGGAAATCAAGCTATTGAGGTAGTTACACTGGTGACTGTAAGGAATTTTCGACATTTTTGGCCAAATGTCCATTGACATTCCATACCCCTTAGTAGTTGACGAAAAATGATCTACTTTCGGCATTTTGTTAATAAATAAAATTATTTTTTTATGTAAGACTTCACTGTCCTGCATACTAGCTCATATTCCCGGCTTTCGCTTCGGATTATGCATAGATTTGAGGCTGAATTTTGAGGTAAGGCTTTAATTTGCACAACATACAATTGAATAATTTACCCGTCCCAGTGTTTAGGTGAGGTACCCATTGTAGGCATTTGTTAATTGAAAAAATTATTTTGTATGTGAGCAAACTTCATTCTCTTTGACAAATAACAAATATAGATTAATTTTCCCGTCTCCTGTGCAAATATACATAGTTTGAAAGGATTACGGCAAAAAAATATTTGACACTACATTTGAATATTTGTTCTATTCAGGCATTTGAGGTACCTGCTATCTTAAAATCTAAAGAAGTGATGATTTGCAAATTTCTCTAATATAAATATATAGAACTTTTGTTTAAAAAAGTCAGAATCAATCTTATTGGCCAAATCCCCACCTATAAATAGCTTCTCCCCCCCCCATAAGTTTGGTCCATTATCTTAACTTCAAATATTAACCAAGATATTTGCATTTTTATTAATAAGGGGCGAATAAATGGGCTTCCCACCCAAAAGCTAGTTTGGTCTATTTCCTTAAAACACACGTTGGCTCTCGTGGTGAAATTTCTCTATTGTAAAACTTCACCGTTGAGGAAATCTACGTGTTTTTTAGTTTTACGCAGCCCCTGCGTAGCGGACTTTTTTAGAAAATCAGGTAGAACAACCGTGTAAGAAATAACAAAAACTATAATGAAAAATTGAAACAAAATGAGTGGTTTATATCCATAATAGAACTGGAAACCTAACACCCCCAAAATATATTTTTTTTTTTTCAAAATGAACCACCTTTACTATTGGAATGGCCCTACGAAATTTGAGTTTCTCCGAAGATGGTCACGTGATCAATACATTTTTAAGGGCCATTTTGACTGCATAGACTTCGGCAAATTAAAAGATTAAGAGTTCAAATGAAGATTGTATACCAGTAATTTTCTTTGATATTTCGTAACAACTATGCTTATTGGGAAATCTGCATATAATTGATAGGGAATGGGGATCAGCTGTTTTAATCCGCTTTTGAGAACAGATGGTATGGTTGTACAAACAACTCATTTAATTAATTTCATTGAGCTTCCCCTACATTGAGTTTCGGGAATTTCAAATGTTATGAGAATATTCCTGGACCTAAAATTTATTTTCTCTTTATAAATCCAATACAAAGTTACCGGAACCGATTTTAATTGTTGTTAGTTTAAGAGTAAAGATCACTGATATCTCTTTTCCTTAAAATTAATACTGCCATTGTTGTAGTAGATACCTTTTTATGATTAAAAAAAATTAAAGTTTTACTGTATATTCCGAGATATTGTCTGATTTTATATAGTACTGACGTATTCTTTAAATTCATTTATTTTTTTCACTGGTACTGGACCCAGTTTTTCATAAAAATATGGAAGTATATACATGTTTCAGAGACTATACACTACGCTTCAGTGTGTGTGTGTTCCTGTTTTTCAATAAATTAAAACTATTAACTAGTCGACTAAATCCTGTTCGTGAATGCGATACAATGCCTTTGTAGTCAAGTAATTTATCCACTGTTTCAGAAGTCAGATTCCAGTTGGAATATGATAGCATGCAACTATTGGTGAATTAAAACAGTCACTGAAGATCAACAGGTCAGAAAGATGCAAACAGATTTGTGACAGATGACATTTGTGTTGTGAATTCGATGAAGTTTACGTGAGTAGATACTCCTCGACCATGGTCAGTTTAACACACTTCTGCATGAATAGTTGTTTTACCAGTCAACCTACTTTGACAGCTCTTTATAGGAATGCTGAAATCTCAAGAGATTACTGCTCAGGCCCATTTGTTTTAAGCTTAGTCAGTTTTTATAAAAACGCTAAAGAAATGCATTAAGGAGAACATTACTTAAAATCCCAACGATATTCAAATGCCTATCGTTTAAAGGTTGAAAAGTTTTGTTCTTAATCACAAAAAAGTCTGCGTAAACTAAGCAGATTTCCCTTGTGTTGTTTAACAATAGATAAATCTACATTCGAGAGCCGAACTATTTTTTTAACGTCCTCTTTTTGCAACTTAGGCTAATTGGAACGGGTTCTCTACAGGTTACCACCCTTTTCTAGCCACTTAGGATTTTATTTAATGAATTCCGTCACTAAATAATTTCCTTTACCCAGGCGAGACTTGAACTCGCCACTCTAGGTTTACCATGTGAGATTAAGGCCAACGCTTTAACTCACATGACTAACCTGAGCCCCTTAAATGAAATGACAATTAGTCTACAACCAACTGAGCTATAAATATAGCTTTAACAACTAGAGGGGAATGATCTAAATACAAAAAAAGCATATAAACATAAATTACTCAAGAAAAGAAGACAAGATTAGGACTCGCCCACTCCCGAAATAATTCTATCGACAAGCTGAATGTCTCTGCATCGTTTTACTTTGGAGGTACAGCATTTATAAGTCTGAGTATTTACTCTAGCTGGAATTATCTATCAGTTGACTTAGCTTTATGTACAGATCTTCCAGCAAGTTAAACTTTGGGATCTTGGAGCAGTTGTTACTTAATCTGCGTTTTGTTTAGGTACTATTTTTGGTGAGTCATGAGTCAACAGTATGTCTTATGCAGAATAATATAAGTATAATAATATATCAACCTTCTGTACTGTCAAACAGGAGGAATCAATACGATGTTTCACTTTTTCCAAGTGTTTTAGTTATTTTTACTGTTAAAAACGGTCCTGAATTAATTGGACACGAGCTAATGCGTATCCTATTAATTCAGGAACATGCTTCAAATATAATATGGGCATAGGATAACCCTGCTACTTGTGTGCTTTCTCTCTTGCCGCTTTTCTTAGCCAACTACACTTTCTTTTAAGCTTTCTCTTTTTAGTGGTCGCCTCAAGATCATTAAGGGTCTTTTAAGACGAGTACCTATCTGGTAGAGTTTCCGTCTCCGTCCTCCGACATTAAGAAAAGGACAATAAAGAAATGTCCTCTGTTAAGAGAGAATGTAGAGTCTTGTGCAAAGTTAAGATCCTATAGATAAATGAATATCAAATTGGACAGGATAATTCCAATATATTTGGTCTAAATGTATATACCTAATATTTCATAAGTCATTTTAAGTCAGTAAAAAATGTTTCTAGCAGGAATGATTAAAAAAAGTACAAACATTCAAAACCACAAATCGAAGTTATGACACCTAACCAACAAATAAATAAATATTGGTCATTGAAAATATTAAATACCATTAATAAATATAAATATTACTGGTTAAAGAAAGGAGATTGATAAGGAGAGCGAAGAACCAAAAATAGAAGAAAAGACTAAACATTATTCACGAGAAACCTATATACAAGTTAACACTACTACATACTTCTTCGCAGCGGTTACGTATGGATGATGTTTCCCATTTCCATCTAATTTGATTTCAAATTTCTAAATTTAAATTTTTTGATAGCCATCTTGTTTTGCAGCTTTGCTTCAGGATTCTTCTATCATATTTTTAGAAGCCTTTTGGGAATTCTCTGACGAGGATTCCAAATCTTCAACTGCTTTATTAGCTTTTTTTTTAAATTTATTATGGGATTGCACCCACATGAAAATTATTCATTTATCACTCATTTTGTAACATACGTTATGTATAACCCTGATAAGAGTTTAATACAGGTTTTGATTTATTAGTTTTAAATACAACGCAAAAATTAGCATAAAAATTAGGTTCCAACTTATCTTGCGATATTCAGGGCATAAGAGGCACTGAGGAGCAATCCTTGGACAGCCAACAGAATGTTAAGAGACTAGAAAATCTGAAAAATGTTCTGTCAGTACATTCCTTCCGGGACGGGGCCGGCCCTCCCCAAGGGCAGCAGTAAGCCCCCGCTGTGTAGCTGCTGGGTAGGGGAACCGTAGGAACAGTAGGTCCTTAGTCGGCTTTGCTGTTCCGGGCAGGGGATTACTCCTGCCTTAATGGGGTAAGTTTCTAGCGGCTTACTCAATGTGAACTACGGGCTGGGTGGAGTCCGGAGTGGAGGCTTGCCTTCACTGCCGGTCATAGACGTAGTGGTCGTGTGTTCAAAGCCCGAGGACATACAGGCCAAGAAACTGGTACATGTGCTGTTCGTGTGGGAGCTGGTTAGTAGGAGACTGTCCCTTCCATAGGATCGCTAAACCATCGTCGCGAATCCTCAGTCACCAGAGATGTGTTGGATAGGTGTAGGCTGGATTAAGGCCGAAAGGCTAGGTGCCTCCTGCATTGTTGCCACACTTAGAATGGGTACACAATGTCAGTACATTCCAAAGGACCCAATCGTTTTGCATTCTTGTCATGTTGAAATGCTACCTCACTAATATTTAAATGACTCCGGTGAATAAATACTCAACGTCGACGTGAAAACAGTGTTTGTCAATTGCATCGTGGATATATTTTCTTTGATTGTTCTTAAATTCGGTATTTAATCGTTTCGCCTAAAATTTAAGTCAAAGTCCGTTAACGAACGAAATCCTGGGGGTTTAGAGTCTTTATAAAGGCAAATTGAAAATATATTGTTTAATATATGCAATTTAGAATTTTCGGCCTTCCGTAGACCACTCCAACACATTTAAATTTTACTTATAGCTTCTTTATGTCTAAATATCTCTTGGATATCATATATTTGTTGATCCTATTAATAATTAATTATCTATTAAAATAAGATAATCCAAGAGAGCCTAATTGCCTGTGAATATGCATGTACAAAGCGTTTGTGTATTAGTTATGGTCCATATTAATTACATATGAAAACAACAAGCCGGTAATTTTGAGAATCAATTCCATTATAGTTGTGTAATATGCATCACTTGGTGTACCTGAGGGATTTTGTTGATACATGAAGATTACGTATATTTAATCAAGAATTTAATTTAATTTAAGAAGTACAAAGAAAATAAACGCATCTCTGCAAAAGATTGGCGTACACAGAGCTAGCGCAGGAACCTAGAACCGGCTCCAACCAATCAGCGGGCGAATTGGCGCCTCGAACTTGCTATAGCCAACTAAGGACATCAAAATTTAGCCACCTCGCTGTGTAATAAGAACGTGAAGTTAACGGTGTATATTGTGGTTAGTAGTGAGAAATAATTTACCATATGTGTAAATAAAAATAGTGATCGTCAAATAAATTGTGTGTGAGTGATAAAAACGTGAAAGTTTGTGCATTTATTTTCCAATCCAAAAGGACACTAATAATCAGCGTTTATTATTTTTGTGATAAACGTAACAATATTTTAATCTGAAGTTTAATTCAACGGAATCCAAATTTACATTATAGATTTAAATATAATTACTCTTAAAGTAAAAAAAAAAGGATACATTCTTCATTGAAAGAAACTAAAACGGGAGACAATTTACAACGGTCGTAAATATTAATTTTTGACATTTAAAATAATTTATTCAAAACGTATAATGGCGTTATATAGTATATATTAAGAAGCTCTTATAATTAATAAAAATGGCTGTATTATCCAAAATTTAACTTTCAAAATGATATTAATTAATAGTTGTCAATAAATCAAATAATTACTTAATAATTTAGCACTTTTGTGTGGAGTGTTTTATTTTTTTTTAATGAAATGACAAAGTCAAAATAATTAAAACTCGCTTTATGAGTATTTTTATCAACTGTGATAATAATATATACCAAATATGAGACATATATAATTATACCAAACAGTCCTTAAATTTATTAGATTTCAAACAGAAAACTAATTTTTTTTTTTTTAATTCCTTTTGTATTGTCGCGTTAGAACCTCAACACATAGGATCTCACACCTGGACAATTAAAGGCACTTAGTGAATATTATGAGTGAATTATCTAATGAGTAAGAGAGAGAAGATATTATATATATATTGTAACGGTTCGAGCCATTAGAGCCACCCCGCTGTCTCTATATCTATGAGATCAGAGTAATTAGTACTAGGCTTTCAAACGAGGTAGCAGCACCTGTCAAGGACGGACAGGAGCCCTGTGAGTCCAAGGGTCAATCTCGGAGGACAAGAACAGCCAGTCGACTCCCAAGATGCAAAGAGAGCGTAAGTGTTTTCCGGTTTTAATTATCTAGCCTAAATGTGCTATATATCTCTGATTAAATAGATAAATAGCTCTTATAGCAGAGATGGTGGAAACGATAATGCTTGCCGTGCAATATAAGACTCTGAAGTAGCCGGTACATAGATTAAAATTTTAAATAATAATAAATAATAATCAACCATTCTTATATTAATTTATTTATATTATATATTATAATATATATAAGTGAGAGAGAGAAGAGATAGAGGAGAGAGAGGAGAGAGAAGGAGGAGAGAGAGAGAGAGAGAGAAAAGAGAGAGAGAGATAGAGAGAGATAGAGATAGAGAGAGAAGAGAGAGAGAACCTTTCATTAGAGGATAGAGAGAGAAAGAGTGGGAGAAGAGAGAGAGAGAGAGAGAGGGGGGGGGAGAGAGAGAGAGAGAGGGGTGGGGAGAGAGAGAGGGATAGGAGAGAGATGAGAGGAGAGAGAGGAGAGAGAGAGAGAGAGAGAGAGAGAGAGAGAGAGAGAGAGAGAGAGAGAGAGAGAGAGAGAGAGAGAGAGAGAGAGAGCGTAGAGAGCAAGAAGTGCGTGAGGCATAAAATAAGGTTATAGCAGAGGAGAATATTTCCTGCTCATTCTTTTGTAAATGCTGTAATGGAAATAAACCCCCTTTGGGTTCTGGGGAGCTTTAGACCTGCTCTACATGTCTAAGGTAGCTCCAAAATTGCTTATTGTGTCTTCAAACAGCCCTATTGCTGGTGAGTCTCTCTAAACATTTTCAGCTCACAAAGTCCTTTTAGACTTCTTTTAACAGGGGCTTCCGTTAATAAGAAACTTAAAGGTTAGTATGACGGACAACAGAAAGCGAAAATCGTAGGTATGGAATTCCCAATAAATCTAACAACTAGTAGCTTGTTCTCAGAGGAAAATATACTGCTAACAACGATAGAAAAGTGCTGTTATAAAACGTTTACTATATAATAAGTTTAAACCTGTTTCCATTGAATAAGTTGCTGAACAGTAAAAAAAAAAGTGCTCCTTTAAAATATTTGGAGTTGTATTCTGTATCTAATTTTCTAAATAATATGCACGAGCATACCACTATAAGTAAATTACCGCACATTTTTATTATAAGATACCCTGCTTCGGGAAATCATTTAAGGCTGAATGATGATGGTATTTTTGGGGGACTTTACTTTGTGCAATATTTTTACATTTTCCCATCTCAATGCTTAGGATTTACACCCGAGTCCCCGGCGTGCTGGAGATATGTCAATAAGAAAAGTATTTGTTATTTACTTAATTCTACAAAATACACAATATTTTTATATAACCCATTTTCTGTGCATACATCTTTTTTTATATTAACATAATCATAGATTATCATATTATTATTGTCAAAAATACGAAGTTTCGTTGATTTCGATTTAGTCTTTCGCGACCTATAACATTGCTGACCCCTTCTAAAGTTTTCGTGTATAGCTCATTTATACTTCGTTATATGGCAAAAGACCACATACCAAAAGTTACTTTAAATAACAAAATAAAAAACTTTTGTTATGTGCATGATTGCCGAAAAACCAATAGGAAACGAGATATCACTATTTTTAATTTCAGACCTCCCTTACAACCTCCACTCATGTTCGAACCTCGAAATTTTAATATAGCTTATAATCAGGGATGTGTTAATACCAAATCACACATACGGAGTTTCTAGTAGTTCGATTGAGTCTTTTGTGTCATTTAAAATTGTTAACTCCCACTATAGTTTTTAGCAAAAGACTCATTTATACTTTGGTATACGACAAACTTTTTTATTACAAAAATTACTCTAATTAACAAAATAAACAACTTTTGTCATGTACATATTTACCAAAAAGCAATAGGAAACGAAATATCGCTATTTTTAATTTCAGGCCTCTCTTATAACCCCCACTCCTGTTCGTCTCAGAGAATTTTAATATAGCCAAAAACCTAACTTGGGTTATTAGTAATAAACATAACAAGTTTCATAAAATTTGGTTCAGCCGTTTACGATTCTATAGAGGACAAACAGACAAACATTCATTTATATACAAATAGACGAATAGGAAATCAGCTGGTGAACTGGTTTCAGGTCATTTTGAAATTATATTTATCGGTTAACGTCCAGGATGCCACAATTTGTTTTAGCTAATTTCCCCAATGGAAAACCAGCTATTGAGGTCGTACTAATGACGCGTTATTAAAAAAAATTCTTCAAATTTCCATCAATCCTACCCAGGAGATGACGAAACTGAGGTCCGTTCAAAACTATATATATATATATATATATATATATATATATATATATATATATATATATATATATATACATACATACATACATATACATATATTTGTCTGTTAACGCAGTTTTTGTTTAATCGTTACCAAAATCGATATTTGGTCGTTTTATGTAAAAAGATAGATCAAGTTCGTTAATGCCTGAAATCGGACAACTAGGCGAATTTCGAAAATTCGAAATATCTCCCTTATTTTTAGTCGGATCAAAGAGTTGTGTAGAACCAATTTTATTGTAGAATTATAGTTCTATAAATGCTGTTATGTACGTTTTTTCACTATGTTGGTTATTAACCCAGATATTTGCATTTTGTTGATTTTCGGCCCTCAGTAAACACCCACTCCTACTTATGTCATAATAACAATAAGCTGCTATATTATGAAGCACATTATATTAATAATAAATACTAAATATTGTTTTATTCAACTTCTACGGTTTGAGGAGACGTGACACGTGGGCTTAGTAATGCGATGGTCCTTTTTATCGTTTCGAAACTCAATTTTTTAACAAAGATTTACGTGTTTTCTAAAACCCACTCGTGGTTACAATTTCAAGGGGCTAGACTAAGGAAAATAACAAGAACTATAGTCAGAAAATCGTCGGAGTTCGGAACTATCTCGAGTGCAGTTCTTCACTTGTAGAGCCATGAAGCGCTTGGTATAAAAGCGTCTGGTTTAAACGTTGAACAAGGAGCTGGTCTTCAAACTTTGAAGGAATAATAAAACAAGGTAGTACCTCTTGAGCAGACTCTCGAACATCGGGGAAAGTTGTCCTATTCAATCAGTCAAAACCATATATGAACCCATCAATCAGAGCCAGAGATAAAGAGACAATTCAATTTTATTTGAAAGTTATTTTGCTGACCTACATCATCCAGAAATCTGTCAATTCAGCCCTTGGCATATTTGAATCGAACATTATTCTTTTATAGTAAATTATATTATTTATTTTTCAATTGAGTCTCCCGGAACTCCAATATCCTGGCCAAGTAGGGGTAGTTTGTGTTGGCAGGAGTGGGACTGGTAAGGGGTAATAATAATAGCCCTTGATAATTTGATCCATTTCATTTTGTTATCAGCTATAAACAAACATTTACGGAAACGGTCGCACTAGCTCTCGAAAAATACTAACCGAGTATTTTTTATGTAAAATGAGTAGAACTGGGGGTTTGAAAAAAGCTGAAAACTGAAAAATTCAAATATCTCGGTTAATATTCAAGATACAGAATAAATTTATAGAACAAATTGTATAGTACATTTAATTTTCAATAAAATTGATTCCATGCAATTTTTCAATCCGACGCATAATAACTGAGATATTTCGAATTTTCTAAAATCCCCCCTCTAACCCCTCCCCCTCCCACTGGTCTGATTTCAGCCATCAACAACCAACTTGATCTTTCTTTTCTACATAAAACAATTAAATTTCGAGTTTGGTAACGATCAAACAAAAATTGCGGTCACTAGAGCTTTAACAGACAAATACACACACACACACACACACATATATATATAATATATATTATATAATATAATATATATAATATATTATCCGTATAATTTGAACGGACCTCATTTTCGTCATCTCCTGGGTAGGATCGATGGACATTTGAAGAAATTTTCGAAAATCGCGTCATGAGTGACCACAATAGCTGGTTTCCCTTAAAGGAAATCTGCTGAATGGATATTATAAAACCGTTTTTTTAATACTTAAGAAAAATCGATCAACTCGTCAGATGTTCAATCTCGTTTTTGTTTCTCCACATAATTAATTTTCACAAATATAGGGAACTTACACCATGCAGACAAGTACACCATCAGTAAATGTTTCAATTATATATCTTACTTTCTTACACTTTGTCACTCCTCCATAAGAATGTTTTGCTGCCCGTTATTATAATTGAAGTGTATTACAAACAAAGTGATGTTGTTTGTTTGTGGTGAAAAATACAGAGCTGAAATAAATAAACTGAAGCATTGAACATACTTTTGTTATTCCTTTATTAGTTGCTATAACATCCTGGTAAAATATCGTGCCACTGTTCCTTCGAATTAATTACTCTTAGATTATTTGCTGGGTATCGTCAATTTAGGCTGATCTAAGTAACTGGTCAGACTACACGTGATTAATTACTGGTAGTAATGTACCAATTTTAATGGATCGTCAATTGAATTTAGACAGATCTAAGTAACTGACCAGACTACACGCGATTGCTAGTAGTAATGTACCAATTTTATTGGATCGTCAATTGAATTTAGATAGATCTAAGTAACTGACATGACTTCACGCGATTGCTAGTAGTAATGTACCAATTTTTTTGTGATTGTCAATTGAATTTAGGCAGATCTAAGTAACTGACCTGGCTACACGCGATTGCTAGTAGTAATGTACTAATTTTAATGGATCGTCAATTGAATTTAGACAGAGCTAAGTAACTGACCTGACTACACGCGAATGCTGGTAGTAATGTACCAATTTACTTTGGATCGTCAATTGAATTTTGTCTGATCTTAGTAAATGATCAGACTACACGTGATTAATTTCTGGTAGTAATGTGCCAATTTACAATGGATTGTCAATTGAATTTAGACAGATCTAAGTAACTGACCTGACTACACGGCGATTCCTAGTAGTAATGTACCAATTTTAATGGACCGTCAATTGAATTTAGACAGATCTAAGTATCTGAACTGACTAAACGCGAATGCTAGTAGTAATGTACTATTTCTTGGGATCGTCAATTGAATTTAGATAGATTAAGTAACTGACCAGACTTCACGCAATTGTTAGTAGTAATGTACCAATTTTAATGGATCGTCAATTGAATTTAGACAGATCTAAGTAACATACCTGACTACACGCGAATGCTGGTAGTAATGTACCAATTTTAATGGATCGTCAATTGAATTTAGACAGATCTAAGTAACTGGCCTGACTACACGCGATTGCTAGTAGTAATGTACCAATTTTAATGGATCGTCAATTGAATTTAGACAGATCTAAGTAACTGACCTGACTACACGCTATTGCTAGTAGTAATGTACCAATTTTCTTGGGATTGTCAATTGAATTTAGACAGATCCTAAGTAAATGATCAGACATCACGTGATTACTGGTAGTAATGTACCAATTTTAATGGATCGTCAATTGAATTTAGACAGATCTAAGTAACTGACCTGACTACACGCGATTGCTAGTAGTAATGTACCAATTTTAATGGATCGTCAATTGAATTTAGACAGATCTAAGTAACTGACCAGACTACACGCGATTGCTAGTAGTAATGTACCAATTTTAATGGATCGTCAATTGAATTTAGATAGATCTAAGTAACTGACCAGACTACACGCGATTGCTAGTAGTAATGTACCAATTTTATTGGATCGTCAATTGAATTTAGATAGATCTAAGTAACTGACCAGACTACAAGCAATTGTTAGTAGTAATGTATCAATTTTAATGGATCGTCAATTGAATTTAGACAGATCTAAGTAACTGACCTGACTACACGCGATTGCTAGTAGTAATGTACCAATTTTAATGGATCGTCAATTGAATTTAGACAGATCTAAGTAACTGACCTTACTACTCATGGATGTTGGTAGAAATGTAACAGCTCTTACATATTATATATTTTCGCCCCCTAAGTTACTTTACATTTGAATTTAGAATGCTTTTCATTCTATGTAATTAAATTCACACGGTATAAAATAAATTGAAAACTGTAAATTGAGCTGAGCTCAGAATGATTTTGTTAAGTACTATTAAGCAGTTAAGAGGCATCGTCTCGGGGACTTAAGTTGTTGGAGACAAGAGCATGGCGTGGACTAAGCCTTTATTAAATCTGATAAGAAGGTGCAAAGTTCAACTGGCATTAGTAAACCAAGCCCACTTCTAACTTTACTCCCAGGCCGCTAAATTCAACTTTCTTTATGACCTCAAAGAACAGCTTTCTTAAGTCCAATCAATCTAGCCGTGAATTTAGGCTCAGAGCGGAGATGCTAATAAAGAAAGTTATACAAATAACGTAGTTCAAGGGGAATTAACTCTGGAATAGCACATATATATGATACTGTAAAACCCCGAAGTGTGGTAAATGTCAGGACTTACCGGTAAATCCTAGGATTTACCAAGAGCACTGGTTAAAGTCCGAAATCTAGATGAAATTTGAGCTTTTACCGCTTGGCAGTTGGTCAATCCCCGGATTTACCGTCTGGCTTGGTAAATGCCCGAAAAACATTAAATAAATGTGAGATTTCGTACTTTTACCAATGCTGTTTGGTAAATGTGCGGATTTTCCTAGACTCATTGGTAAATGTGCAGTGAAGAGGAGTGGGGACAGGGATACTCCCTCCTACCGCTGGTGAGCAGGAGAATTTCATGTCTCCTGATGAAGTGTCCGACGAAGAGATAAGCCTTCGCACCGCAGTTCGTCAACAATCATTGGTTGGTGGCCAGGGTTTCAAAAAATGCAACCTGCTTAAAAAAATGTTCAAATGAGAAATGTCTGTGCAAGTTAGCTAATATGAAGTGCAATTCAAAGTGCCACAATTATCTCCTATGCTGTAACAAATTATAAAAAAAAACTTATTCTAAAATTTTCATTTCAAATAACCTTTATTCCAACTTTTACCGGCAGACGCTGGGAAATGTTAGGATTTACCAAAATCTGTTGGTAAAAGTCATCCTGAAATCAGGACGCATCCTGATTGAGATAATTCTAGCTTTTACCGAGCCTCTTGGGAAATCCTAAGATTTACTGGCTAAAGTCCGATTTGAAAGATAAAATCGGACATTTACCAATGCTTCTGGAAAATCCTAAGATTTACCGGTAAATCTTAGGATTTACCACACTCCGGGGTTTTACAGTAACACATGTTTATATATATATATATATATATATATATATATATATATATATATATATATATATATAAAATTTAATCAGCGTTCTTTAAAAGATGTCCTGATGAGGTTTCAACTTATTTTGATAAACTGAAAGACGGAGGGGGGGGGGGTTAACGGTGGTCTCTGTTATACTTATTTGACTATCTTTTAGCAGATTTCCCTTAAGGGGTAAGTTGTACTCATGATGCAATATTCAAAAAACTTCCTCAAATGTCCGTCGATCCTGCCCAGGAGACGGCGAAAATTAGGTTCGTTCAAAAGTTTATATATATTCGTTTGATAACGCTCTAGCGGTCGCAATTTTTGAATGCTCGCTACCAAATTCGATATTCAATTGTTATATGTAAAAAGAAACATCAAGCTCCTTAATGGCAGAAATATGTAGGACAAGTTGGGAAGCGGATCTAGAGGGGAAATTTTGAATATTAGAAATATCTCAATTTCTGTAAGTCGGGTCAAAAAATTGTACATAACCAATCTTATGGAAATTAAATTACCTATAAATGTTGTTATAAACACTCTATCTATTTCAAATATTAACCGAGATATTTGTTTTTTTTTTAATTTTCAGCTTTCAATAAACCCCACCTCTTTGTCGTCGTACGTTATGAATAACTGTCCTATTTATCGCAAGATGATATACCAAATATTCTGTTCAACAAGTCGTTTCTAGGCGAGATACGTGCAATTACGTTCTGATGACCCCCCCCCCCCTCCATTGACTTTTAGCATATTTCCCTTAAGGGAAATCAGCTATTAAGGTCGTACTCATGACGCGATTTTCGACAAATTTCTTCAAATGTCTGTCGCGAAGGAGATGCCGAAAATGTGGTACGTTCAAAATTATATATATATATATATATATATATATATATATATATATATATTTGTCTTTAACGCTATAGCGGTCGCAATTTTTGTTAGATAGTTACCAAACTCGGTATTTAAAGGTTTTATGCAAAAAGACAGATCAAGTTCGTTAATGGCTGAAATCGGACCCGTGGGAATGGGGGGGGGTTAGAGGGGGATTTTCGAAAAATTGAAATATCTCCGTTACCATACGTCGGATGGAAAAATTGTATATAACCTATATTATTGCAAATTACATTTAATATAAATATTTGTCTATACATTTATTCTGTATCTTGAATATCAACCAAGGTATTTGCATTTGTATTGTGTGTGGGGTCGGCAGGAGTCGTCTATGTTCGAAACTTTCCGCCGAGAGCTAGGGCGGCCGTTTCCGTAACTGTTCGTCCTCGTGAATAGGTTTAGAGGTTCCTTTCTACTACTGTTGTTATTAGGCATATTTCTCTATTGTAAAACTTCACGTGGGAAATCTGCTTAGTTTACGCTGCTACTGCGTGACGCACTTTTTTTCTTGGATTACTAAAATTACAGTTATTGAGATAAAAATTACTCTGGATGTACACATTAGTCCTTTTTTCCTCTACAATACGTTTATTTATTTTTTAGCTCGTTTATTTAAATTGATTTCAAGATATAATTGTTGTTTTACTTTTCAAGTAATCAGTATATGTTATTTTCTAAAAATTCTCTTTTTAAGTTAAAATGTTATTTGTTTTTAGCAGTCAATTATAGCAGAGCAGTTTTTAAATTTGTTTTTTTTCTTTTTAAATATTGACTAGCTTATTATGCTTTTAACTATTGACATCCCGTTTTCTGTGATATTCTGTGACCGTTGCCTTGTATTTTAATTATTATTATGTTAGTTTTCTTTCTTTTTTGTTTTTTTTTAGGTGAAGATTGTTAATTTAAATAATATTGGTTGCGTGATTTTCATAGGTTTCAGCAGATTCCCCTTAAAGGAAATCGGACCAGTGGGAGGGGGAGTTTAGAGGTGGAGATTTTCGAAAATTCGAAATATCACCGTTACCATACGTCAGATCAAAAAATTGTATAAAACCAATCTTATTTCAAATTAAATTTACTGTAAACATTTTTCTATACATTTAGTCTCTAACGTAAATATTAACCGAGATATTTGCATTTTTATGAAATGTGGGCGTATAACGGAAGATTGAGTTTCCCGCCAAAGGCTAGTTCGGCCAATTCCGTAACTGTTTGGCTCTCATATGGAGATTTCTCTATTGTATAAATTCACGTGGGAAATTTTCTTAGTTTACGCAGCCCCTGCGTGATGGACTTTTTTTGTTTATGTCATCAGACTCTGAAGATGGAATTGTTGCTCTAAAAGTTCACACTGTCAAAGTAGACGTCTATTATAGAGGAAAATTAGCCTACTGTGATTTCAAATAAAATTAATATATTAGATTCAGATATAGGTACTTCAGTAATTATTTTCCAATGCATTGTGGCCAAGAATATTTCTATCACTCAGCTCTGAGAGGTTGGCTGACATGTTTGTTTATAATTCAGAAGCTTTCCGTCATGGGGGTTAATACAATGTAAAATGGCTGAAAGATTTCTCCTTGTCATTTGTTTTAATTCACTTAATATTCACGTTGGTGTTAAGTGTATATGTTTGCAGATTTATCTATTGTAAAACTTCATGTGGGAAATCTGATTAGTATACGCAGCCCCTGCGTGACGGATTTTTTTACCCGTCTCTAGGAAAACATAGAAACAAGTCCTTGTACTATCTGTAATAAGATGGTGACATTTACAGGACGTATTAAATTTAGTTTATGAACTAGAAAGAGCCATTAAGTTTTGCTAAAAAAAACGCCCTCACCCTATGCTGAAGGAAAATGGGTTTTCCCGTTGAACGGGCTGCACATGGGGAGATGGAGTCAAGTTTGATTTACTTTAAATAACTAGTCTCTGAAATGACACCTTGTTACGTCACTTTACTCTATCCTTCCACAACAGCCTCATAACCTAGACCAATATATGACATTATTTTTATACACCACTCAAGAACATTATACACCTCAAGGCACGATAAAAGTCTTTAAATCCGTCACTATGCATTTTATACTTATCTTAAGCATGTGGAACGTTTTTTAAAAAAAAATTTACCACCGTAAAATAAGGCCCGGCCCATTCATCAATCAGTCACACACACATATATATTTGTAATAGAAGGATTAAGCGTAAGTTGGCATTCATATACACGGTTACTTAGCTCATTACAAAGAAATGATCACAATAAGTACTGTGGGTTAATTTTATAAATTACGAAAAAAGTCCGTCACGCAGGGGCAGAACTAAGCAGATTTCCCACGTGAAGTTTTACAATAGAAAAATTTCACGAGTGTCAAGCAGTTCAGGAAACAGCTGAACTACCTTTTGGCGGAAAGGGGAACCAGAAGGGAGAAGCCCAGATTTAATAAAAATGCAAATATCTCGGTTAATATTCAAGAATAGAGAATAAATGTATATAACAATTTTAATAGTAAACTAGCAGACCCGGCCACGCGTTGCTGTGGCTAAAGTTATTGTTATATTACATTGTAGTATACAATTTAAGAGGAACGGTAGGAGAACATCAGTCACGGGGTCCACCATGCTTTTTACATAGATGGTATTTGTAAAAAAATATGGTGACCTCCATGACAGATTTTCTACGACTACAACCCTTTAGTACAATGAAATTATTTACGAACTAAGACGGAAATGTTGAAGGTGGTACACACATTCAAGGGATTAGGATTTGAAGGGGGAGGACGTTGAACACGATTGATTAAAATTTTCTTACAGTTTATATTAATCAGAAATCAATGCAAAAGAATTATTTTTTAAATTATTTATTTCCATTTAATTTTGTAACGAATGAGCATATTACAAAGTTGTTAGTGAATAACATATGACATTTAAACTTATGAATCTAACACCAAAAATTAAAAAAGTAGAAATAATTGAATTTCACGGTATTTCGTTTACTACAAAATAAATTTAATTTATACTTTAGCCTCAATAACACGTGGTAATCATGCTATTGAATTGTAGCTTATATGACACGTTTGTCGGTTTACCATAGCAGTGCCATCTATTGATTACTTACTCAATCCAGTCGAAAAGTATCAACATCTGTTAGAATGTTTTGTAGTTACCAGATAATTGTGACTGTCAATTAATTATAGACAAATAATTTGCAATAAAATAAAATTGCGACTATAATTAAAGATCTAAGCTATCCTATCTCTCAAGTTGGACCAGACTGCTCACGGTGTGCCAATTTAATTTAAATTCGGTTAAGTAGTTTAGGAGTCCATCGCGGACAAACATCGTGACAGGAGATTTATATATATTAAGATTTAATTTGCAATAAGATAGAACCTGTATAATAAATTTCGACCACCGACGTATAGTAAACGGAGATATGTCGAATTTTTGAAAATTCCTCCCCTCTAAACCCCCCCTCCCACTGGTCCGATTTCAGCCGTTAACGAAATTGATCTTTCTTTTAACATAAAACGACTAAAAATCGAGTTTGCCAACGATCAAATTGCGAATTAAATGTCAATTGTAAATCAAAAATTGCGATCGCTAGAGGGGTAACAGAAAAATATATATATATATAGATAGATAGATATATATATCTATATATATTATAATGAAAGGTTGATTATGTTCATTAATATTTAAATTTACACTATGTGCCGGCTACTTCTCCGGTTCTTATATTGCACGGCAAGCATTTTTGTTTCCACCATCTCTGCTATAAGAGCTAATTTATCTATTTAATCCGAGATATAGCACATTTAGGCTAGCTAATTAAAGAAACACTTACTCTCTTTGCATCTTGGGAGTCGACTCACGATTCCTGTCCTGCGAGATTGCCCTTTGGACACATAGGGGTCGCTCTCCTCCTTGACAGGTGCTGCTACCTCGTTTAAAGCCTAGTACTAATCACTCTGATCTCATAGATATAGAGACAGGCTCTAAAGTTCGACCGTTACAATATATATATATATATATATATATATATATATACAGTTTTGAACGGACCTCATTTTCGTCATCTACTATGTCGGATCGATGGACATTTGAAGAAAAATTTCGAAAATTCCGTCATGAGTACAACCTCAATAGCTGATTTCCCTTAAGGGAAATCTGCTTATAAAATTACAAAGGGGGTGCCATTAATTAGAAATAAAACATTTTATCCGTGGTTGAAGAAATGGCCAACACCTCCAATGGGTTTTAAGCATTTATTTCAGAGCTAGATCCCGAGGTCATGTCTCATCATCAGTGCCCTTTCTCAAAAAAAAAACGCCGACGTTCCAGTGAAATTTAATTTATATTTAAAAATAATGAAAACATGCCTATTTACAAAATTACAAAAAAATAAATATGAAAAGAGAAACAAACTTTTTGAATCTTTAATACTTTTAAATTACCTCTGAACACTCCTGCAAATTAAAAAAAAATGAATTAAAACGAAACTTTATGTTTTCAATAGCTTTTAATTAATTATCAGCACACCTCCAAATGGATTTTATATAAAGTTATCAAAATTATTTTATCTCTAATAATCCAGAAACAGGACGAACAAGAGGAAATAGAAAGGAAAGAGAGAAAAATGGATTATTTAGAAAAAAGTAAGATCTTACATGTAGAATATAATAAGCTATGATACAAAGAACAAATAAAAACGAATAAACAGAAGAAAAAAGGAGTAATCATTTTAAAGCACCGTGGACAGATTTAGAAACAAATGAAATTTCTAAAATGTACTCTATTATTCAAAATCATTAAAATTAATATTTCTTTGAATTAGCATAGAAAGATGGGATTTAATCCGTCTTTATTGTTAAAACCCCAAATAAAAGTGTTTTTATAAAACTAAAAAAAAACAATAGTGAATTGTTGATAGAAATATGATTTTTCTGTATTCCATACGGCTGTAAAACTTCATTTGGATAAGATTGAAGTTATAAATTATAATAACTTCCATTTTATTCAAATGAAGAAGCATTTTTTTTTTTAAAAAAAGAAACTACATACAATGGATATTCTTATCCAAAAATAGTTTATTTTAAAATATTAATGTCATTAAAAATAAAAAGATTAACTTAGACAGCAAAATTGCCAGGCATTTACTGTTCCAAACATATCATGAAAAAAATACTCAGAAGATGAAATTAAGGTCATGGGAAAATATGACCTAAATACCTTGCAGATAAGCATAAATGAGTAGTTATTACCTTGAATTATTAATAGATGCATTTTAATTTGGGGATGTGCTCACAGGAAAAGCGGAAATACAAAAAAAGTCCGTCACGCAGGGGCTGCGTAAAGTAAACAGATTTCCCACCTAAAGTTATACAATAGAGAAATTTCCATACGAGAGCCAAACAGTTACGGCAAAGGGCCGAACTAGCTTTTGGCGGGAAATTCCGTTATTGGCCCAAATTTAATAAAAATGCCAATAGCTCGGTTAATATTCAAGATAGAGAATAAATGTAAAGAAGAATATCTATAGTACATTTAATTGACAATAAGATTGGTTTTATAAACTTTTGTGATACGACGTATGGTAACGGAGATATTTTGAATTTTCAAAAATCCCCCCTTTAACCCCCCCCACCCCTCCAACTGGTCCGATTTCAGCCATTAATGAACTTAATCTGTCTTTTTGGCATAAAACGTTTAAATATCGAGTTTGGTAACGATCAAACAAAATTGCGGACCGCTAGAAGCGTTAACAGACATATATATAACATATATATATATATATAATATATTAATAATATAGTACATTCTAATTTTGAACGGCCCTCATTTTCGTCATCTCCTTAGTAGGATTGAAGGACATTTGAAGAAATTTTTCGAAACTCACGTCATGAGTACGACCTCAATAGCTGATTTCCCTTAAGGGAAATCTGCTAAAAAAGAATACACGCGTTACGTGAATGAATTCAAGCTCCGAAAGAGATTTAGTACGCAATGCCGGTTCACATGAAATGAGTTTTAACTTTGTAATATATATATATATAAAACTGAGGTTGAGGCAGATCAAATGAATTAATTCATCTGGATTAGAATTTTTTTCTTCCTATTTTCAATCTTCAAATTCTCTATAAAGTCTGATCCTTGATTGACCATATTTTTAGCAGATTTCCCTTGAAGGAATAATATATATGGACGTATATATTTTTTTTGGCACTCTAGTGATCGCAATTTTTGTTCGATCGTGGCCAAACTCGATATTTAATCGTTTTTTGTAAAACGATAATTACTTATATCGGACGAGTTGGAGTTAGGATTCAGAGGGGAGTGGATTTTCGAAAATTCGAAATGTCTCCGTTACTTGCTGTACATTGGATGGAAAAATTAGATGAAACATATCTTTTTAAACATTACATGTACTATAAATACTAATTCTACTAATAATAGTACTATAAATTTGCATTTATTCTCTATCTTGAATATTAACCGAATATCTTGAATATTATTTCAGTTTTGGGCCTTCAGAAACCCCCCTCCTCCTATTCATGTCACATAAACAATACCCTATTATATAACAAACCATATTATTCGAAGCTTAAAAACCAAATATTGTTTTCAAGATACCTTTATTGTACAATATGCAAACATGTTTTGTTGCCCCCCCCGTCTTAATTTTTTGGATTACTAAATTTTGAGTAATTGATATAAAGTATATTCATTATAAATTACAGTACTTTATATAGTAAGTAGTTTTCAATAAAATTAATATTTTCTATTCCGATATTTATTAGAGTAATTGTTTTCCTTTTCGGTGAAGAATATTATATACTATCAGTTCATCTCTCAGAGGTTGACTGACCCGTTTGTTTCAATTCAGACGCTTTCTTTGGGAGGTTATTAAAATTGACTGAACGATTTCTCATTACCGTTGGAATTTATTCACTTCATATTCACGGTGGTGTGTGTTGTTAAGTGTTACCTGAATGTATTTATCTATTGTAAAACTTCAGTGGGAAATCTGCTTAGTTTACGTAGCTCCTGCGTGACGGATTTGTTTTTAATTTATGCATATCTTACATTTGAAATAAAAAATTATCTTATGATATTACAATTTTTTTATATTTTTTATAACGGGTGAAAAACTACAAGTCCTCACAAATTTCATTTCAAGTATTCCTTTTTTATTATTTTCAGAAGGAGTGTTTGTTCCCCACTCAAATCAAACAAGTTTTGAAACTTTCCATTTCTCTAACTGAGTTAAGCTTCCTTCATTTTAGCCGAGTTTGCAAGCTGTGTAGTACCAAACATTTCCTTCAAGAAACCCTGTGTCACACTTAATAAGCATTATTAACTTTCACGAAGAGCGTATTCATAATTCTGTGTTTCATCATAGCAAAGGATTCATGCTTTCGTGTATACAAGAACCCCTCCAAAAAAATAAAAATAAAATAGAAACACGAAAACAATTTCTGATATGTTCTCCACTCAAACATTAGCCCTAATTAGCTTATCTCATTAAATAACTAGCCATGTTGCCCTACGGTCACATGCAGAAAAATAAATGATTTTCGGTGTATTAACTAATGAAGAAATCATCCCGTTGTTTTTTTTACAACGTAACATAAATGTCCTGTAACGTGTAGAATAATCAATTTCAATTTCAATTTATTTATTAATGGACACCACATCGAAGGTGATTGGCCCTTTCAAAAATAATAACAAGTAACAATAGCAAAAAAAAAACATACCTTAACAGCAAGTAACAATAATAAATATCTTAACAACAAATAATAACAAAAAATATCTTAAAAACAAGTAACAATAATAAATACCTTAGAAACAAGTAATAATAACAAATTCCTTAGCAAAAAGTAATAATAACAAATACATTAACAACAAGGGACAATAATAAATACCTAAACAACAAGTAATAATAACATATACCTTAGCAACAAGTAATAGTAGCACATAACTTAGCAGTAATACTAATAATAACAAGTACCAAAAAAAAAAAAAATAAAAAAAAAAAAAAAAAATAAAAAAAAATAAAAATACATATACAGTTGGTGGATGATTAATGTATGTTAAATGTTATCATATATTTCAATTTTGTGTAAGTATGAGAATATATTGTTAATGTGTGGGCTGCCTTCCGTCAATAGTTCTTGTAAGTCGTAGGGGAAGTCCTGGTGTTGTCGTTTTCGGCATTCTGTCAGTATATGTCTTATAGTCAAGGGAGTGTTACAAGTTGAGCAAGTAGGTCTGTCAGTCTTTGTCATTAAGTATGAGTGTGTTAATTTAGTTGTGGCCGATTCTAAGTCTCGAGAGAACTACTTCTTCTCTCCTAGAGTTTTCTGAAACTTGATGGCCACATGCAAATAGTGTTCTTTATAGCTCGAAGTTTGTTTTCAGTACTTGTGTTTAGTCCAGTCGGTTTTGCCATGTATCAAAGATGAGGTGTTTTGTTTGTCTTGAAATATCTTCATGTAGTAACATCTATTTGTTCATAATCAAGTTTTCCAGCTGCTTTTTCGGCCTCAGAGTCGGCAGTCTCATTCAGTCCTAGGTTTTCGTGTCCTGGTAACCAGTAGAATGTAGTGTGTTTATTTAGAATGGTAAGCTCATGTTTTTATTTTTTTGGGCTATTGGGTGATTTGTGTAAATATTGTTTAGTATTTGAAGGGAACCTAAGGAATCCGTGCAAATGATAACGTGTTTTGCTTAGTGATGTGTGGGTGTTTCTTGAGGGCCAATAGAATACCTTGGAGCTCGGCTCCTAGAATAACTGTAACAAGGAGGCAGTGTCTTCGAGATTACATTTCCCTCTCTTACTGCAGCTGATCCAACTCCCTTCTCGTTTTTAGACCCATCAGTGAACCACAAAGTGTGTTCTTGTTTTCCCTGTAAAAATTCGATGAAGTGTGCTCGGTACTGGAATTTTGATAGTGTAATTAGATTTTTTTAAATTTTGTGTGTTAAGTCTGTGTTGTATCTAATAAGCCAAGGGGGTTCCTCAGTTGGTTTATCGGGACAAATAGCATATTTTAGGAGGTTTAAATTGTGCTTTAACGTTTTGTAGCGTAAACTTACTGGACGGTTATGAGTTGGTCTCAGTTCATATAGGTCTTCGTATTCATTCTCTAGGATATTTTCAATACACGAGGGCGTGGGGAATGATTTTATTTTATGGAAATATTTTGCTAATAAATATTTTACTTATCTTTTGTCTAGAGTAGGGTTCCTACAGCTTCTACCCCGCTAAGACTGTCTATAGGAACTTGATCTGAATGCACCTAGTGCTAGTCCGTAAGCCTGAATTTGTGTATAGTGTTAAGCATATTTAGTACTGTGGGCTTGGCGGATGAATATGCTACACTAACGTAATCTAAAAGTGATCTTGTGTAGCAACGATACATGTCTAACATTACTTTTTCTGTCAGCCTCCCCATGTTGAATTGCTTAGAATCCCATAAGATGTAGCGACTTCTTACATTTGCGAAGAGGAGGATCTTTAAATGGGCACCCATGTCCATCGTTGGTCAAATTGTAATTCCTAGAAAATTTTCAATACATTTGTTGAGGGAATGGGGGTATTGTAGAGTGTTAGTTTGGAAGTGTGTATTTCGTCTTTTCCCAGTAAATAATATGGAAGATGTTTTGTTGGTGGAGAATTTTTCAATCCACCCTATATGTTCAGCCCATTGTTCACAGTAATGTAATTGTGTGCTGTATTCGTTCCTGTGCTTTTGAAACACAAGAATCAGACTAAAAAATTAAAATGTCCGTCAACATACAGGCAGGGTATTGGATATCTGCTGGGATGTATTCTTGAAATGGTAATCCCATTGCAGTACGAAATCAAGGTTGTGCTGAGTACGCAGGCCACTTGTGGAACACCCATCTCTTGTTAAAAAGAGATCTGAGTATGAATTACCGTTTCTTACTTTAATGTTCTGTTCAAAAGAAATGATCTGACAAAGTTAAGACACTTTCCTCGAATGCCACACTCATGAAGTCGTGAGATGATTATGTCCTGACGAACTGTGTCAAAAGCCTTAGTAATATCAAACGACACTGCCAATGTGGATTTCTTGTTTATTAGTGAGTTTAAGATGTTGTCCTCCAGTCTGACTATGTGATCTGTTGTTGAATGGCTTTTCTTGAAACCACATTGAAATGCAGATAGTAAGCTTTTGAATTCTAAAAACCACATTAGGCGTTTATTTAGCATTCTTTCCAACAGCTTGCAGACACAGCTCGTAAGATTCTTTCCAGAGATTTGGTCTGTAACTTGATACGTCAGAATTTATCTTTTTTGGCTTAAGGATAGGAAACTATAATTACTTTGTCTCAACATCTGGAAGTATTCCTGTGTCATAGACAGTATTCATGATGTCCAAGAAATTTGAGTTGATACTGATTCGGTAGGTGCTTTAACATGTCATATGGATTTTATCTGGTCAGGCGCAGTATTATTTTGTTTGGATAGGCATAAAAAATTCTTTGTGTGAAAAGGGTTGGTCTTTAGATGTTATATGGATGAGATGTCATGATTTTATAGGTTTGTGAACTACGTCAGGGTTATGGCTTTTGATACGTTCCTGAAATTGACCAAAAGTATTAGTATTTGTTTTCGGGTCATTGATGACTTGATCACCCCGATTTTCAGCCCAGATAGGGATTTTAGATTTTTTTCCCTAATATTCGCCGTTGCTTGACCAATTTTATATGGAGGAGTATTCCTATTAAATGTGGATACAAATTCTTTCCAGGATTCTTTTTTACTCTCCAGAATAGCATGTCGAGCAATAGCTTTAGACTTTTTGATAAGCTATTAGATTTAAGCTACTTGGGTACCGTTGAAATTTGTTTAGAGCTGAGCGTTTATCTTTCACTGCACGTTCACATTTTTCATTCCACCAAGGCACAGGGGGATGTTTTGTGGGTGGTTTTGATTTGGGGATAGATATTTCGGCAGCATCGATCAGTAATCTGTTGAATTCTGGAATAGATTGAATGTTCAGAGTAGGTGATTGATCTGATAAGAATTGTTTGAATCCACTCCAATCTGCTTTTTTGCAGTTGTAGAAGCAAGGGCCTTCAAATGGCTCCGGTGGAGTTTCTAAGCTTATGAAGATAGGAAAATGGTCACTGTTATAAGGGTCTTCATTCACTCTCCATGTGAAGCGAGTAAATAAGTTAGGAGTGCATGTTGTGACATCAATATTAGAATAGGTGCCAGTTCTCGGGCATAGGTGTGTGGGTTTTTGGTCGTTTAATGGAACTAAGTCTTGTAAGTCAAGAACATTTTCTATTAGTCTACCTCTTGTATTCGAAACTGGAGAATTCCAAGATGTACTCTGGGCATTCCAATCCCCAAGGAATATAAGTGGTCTAGGGAGTTGCGAAATTAAGTCATGTAAGTCCGTTGAATCGATCCGAGCATTTGGTGGGAGATAGATATTACAGATAGACATACGAAAAGGGACATAGACAGTCACTGCAACGGCTTGTAAGGTGGTACGGATTGGGATACGCTCACTGTGGATAGTATCTTTAACAAATGTACAGACACCTCCCGAGGCTTTGCCCCCAAGGGTGTAGTCCAACCTGTATGCCGTGAACCCACGTAAGGAAATGGGTTTGCCCGGAGAAGTGTGTGTTTCTTGTAATGCAGCAATTTTGATGTTATTCTCTTTTATTAGCAACTGTATGTAGAAAACCTTTGCAAGGGTGGGGTATTAATTTTAATTCTGGAGTCCGTTAAGGTTCCATTGTAAAATCATATATGTTGATTTAGTGGATGGAGATATTTATCACACAGGTACCGAGTGGTGTAAGTTCTAGTAGAATTCTATTTGTCACTCATTAAATCTCGCCTATTGCCAGGGCAGGGGTATTTAGAAGATCAGTTTTTCTTTCAAGGGTAATGGATGTCGTATAATTACAACTGTATTTTAACATTATTTGCGTATCCTGGGAGTTTGTACATACTAAAGAAACAGAAGGATTATTTGGTTTGTGATCTTTTACAAAATGGATAATTTGTTATAGATGTTTATAAGCCGGATGGTTTGTGTGGCATAATTATGTGTATACATGTTTCTCAAATGTATCTTTCAAGAACTTGAATTGATAGAATCTTTGGTGCTTAATCCAGTAAAAAAGTGAAGATATGGAAATGATGAAAGATACGGATATGGAATCGCTTTTCTACTTATGTATATTTGGATAAAACATTGCCGGTTCATGATGTCTTTATACAGGTAATTTGACGACTATAGGGTAGGAAAACATTTTGAGTGGTGCATGATATGAGGGTTTGCATGTGAGAGAAAGTTGATTATCAGAGAGCTTTTGTGAGAAAACGAAAGATATTACACCTAAGTACCTATTTTGGGATGCATTAGCCGGTTTCTTAGGTGGCGCTCTTTTTCTTTCTCTTTTTTGTTGAGTTATTTACAGGAGGTAGTAATGTAACTTTCAACGCTTGGACTATTAGTAATTCATAAGAATCATTATAACTTATGGGCTATGTACTCCTCACCATTTATGTTGACTTGCATGTTGTGCAGTGGATTCACCAGTCCTGCCCTGTTCTTTATCTTGTGTTTTGCGTTCTGCCGGGTGGGGGTTATCTTCTCTTCGTACATTCTTCTTAGTTTAAATGTAACTTCGTTGTTCGGGTTCTTATTAAGATGAGGGAATAATTTCGTCGGTTTGGGTTCCAATCAGATGTTTTGTTGTGCTATCTTATTTTCTATAGAGAACCGATTTCTGTTTTTGGAGACTACTACTAAGGCGTAGATAGAGAGGGTGGTGCTTTTTCAATGTTTCTTTAGCATAATTCTGGATCTGTTTTGCTGTTGGAAATGGGTTTGTAGTAACTCATGAAGCTTGGCCGAAATAAGTTAGATAATCGTGTGTCCAGTGGCTTAGTGAGAGTGAGAGCAGTTGAAACGTTTAGTTGAGCTAGATTACTTTGTGCTAGCATATGAAGATTGCCTCTGCTTATTATTCTAATTACATTTTCAGGCTAGCTTCCCTGTAGGAAATTCGGTCAGTTGACATTGTTTTGAGTAACATACTTGGGCTTCCTTTAGATACACATGTCACTTTTTATCCATTCAGCCGGGATAGTACCTTGTCCACAGAGGCAGCATATAATTCTCTTATCTTTTCCTATCTCCATCACCCAAATAGTTCCCCTCGTGCTTTTTTCTATTCCGAACAATTTACATCACATTTAGTCTTCCTCCTTAATCGCAGACACCTTGTAATAGTGGTTCATGGGCTCCAACAATTTGAAGCAACGTAAAGGAGTACTCTATGTATAAACCTCACTCTGGAACGCTGGACATAGCCATATTTTTGAATTTTATCCGTAGACATTTCTTTGTTTTTATAAAGGTAGCGATCGAAAACAGTAGAATTTTTATGGAATTGAGTTTTTTGTATTTCGGGTTATGAATGATGCAGAATATAGAGTGACATTTTCGTGGTGTGATTAATTCTTTGTGTAAAATGTCAGGGATATCTTCCTAAATGTTCTATTTGCCTCACATTGAAGACACCCTTTAGATATAAAAAATTTTAAAGCTTTTATGAGGGTAAATAATAATTTTTGAGTCCATTAAAACAATTTTCTTTAAAATAATTCGATAGGTCTGATGTTTTGTATCCCGGGCATTTTATTAGGAGAGTACCGAGTTTTTTATTTCTATTAACTTCGATGTTTTGGACCGAGATTTGCTAATACCGCATTTTTCGACTAAAAATGGAACAAACTGAGTTGAAGTAGAGTGCTTTCATTGTGAAGCCATTTTCACATAACAAGTGTACTTTAAAGTATTTACAGGTTTATTCATTGTTTTTAATTCTTTTATAATCAACGCAGTTGCATTAAACGGGATTGGTGGCTTCGTGTTTATTGTCCCATTAGCGCCTGGTATTATTACAAATGTTCCGTTATGAAACAGCTGATGTGGTCCGTTGGAGAGGAAGGAAAGTTCAGCAGGGAGTAAGTAGTGGGGGTCGCGTTCATGGCGCCCTCGAGGGCTCGTTTTCCCGGTTTCTTCTGGACGTGGCGTCCTCTTAAACTTAAAATTTACTAAACCTGACTTTTCTTTCAATCTTTTATCCTTTGTTCTTTCTGTCAATATATGGATAATCTGCTTCCGAATTAAGGGGGCAACTGACACACTCAAGTTATACAACTTTTAAAATGGCAAAAGTTTCTTCACCGCAAATTCCGCACTCTGTACCGTTCAAAAAAACACATTAACTGAGCACCGGTCTTTACACTACGGCTGATGGCGCCAAACTCTCTGTAGAATTACTGAACAGCCGTTTAGTTAGTCGACTCCTGCCGGGACCCACACACACAATACAAATGCAAATATCTCGGTTAATATTCAAGATACATATATATGAATAAATGTATAGATCACTATTTATAGAATATGTATTTTGCAATAAGATTGATTCTATACAATTTTTGATCCCGGACGCATAATAACGGAGATATTTTCGAATTTTCAAAATTGCCCTCGTCTAAACCCCTCCCCCACTTGTCTGATTTCAGACCATTAACACACTTGATCTGTCTTTATACATAAAGCACGATTAAAATATGAAGTTTGGTAAAGATCAAACAAAAATTGTGACCGCTAGAGCGTAAACAGACAAATATATACATCAAAAGGGAATTGTCTGGGTCATTCGACGCTGGACTCGACGGGTCTAGTAGGGGCTCGACCCTCTGTCGGCTTCTTTGATCTATCTTGACACTTCCCAAATACGGCGACTCTCTCTCTCTGAAGGAAATTATTCATGTATTTAATTTTCGCAACAATATATATATATATATATATATATATATATTTATATATATATATTTATATAATTTTGAACGGACCTCATTTTCGTCATCTCCTGGGTAGGATCGATGGACATTTGAAGAAATTTTTTCGCAACTCGCGTCATGAGTACGACCTCAATAGCTGATGAGCTTAAGGGAAATCTGCTAAAAAGGTATCCCACGAAAATAAAGATTTGATGAAATAAGCTCTGAGAAGTTCCTTTTGTTTTTGTGTAGCGTTGAATGGACATTGGACGAACATTGATGAACTTATTATCCGTTTATAAAGTCAAAAAATATAGTTTTCCGTCAAAAATTAACATTTGTATTAGCCTAGCATTCAATGAAGTTATGAAAAAAAAATTCTGTTTAGACTAACTGTGTTGAAATGAAAATGGTTTCTAGCCATGCTGACATAAAAAACCTTTGAACATGAACCATAATTTAAATAATTCAAAAAATACAAAAACAACCCAGTTAAAAATACAAAAAAAAAAAACAGAAATCACAATACAGGCTAAAAATCAATATTAAAACTAAAAACTATATATCATAAAGAAAAGAACTGTCATCACTTAAAAACACGCATTTCAATTGTTCTAGGAATAAAGCTTATCAGCCTTCATTAAATAAAAACAATTTCTTGTTGATCACTTTGGGAAACTCGTGGTAGTGATTGTTTAAAGGTTATGCGGGCAATCACCGGCCCGCGAGGACATTTTGAAAAGCCCAATTAAACAAAAATATAACACTACTTACTCCAAATGAGGAAGATGAGGAGAGATTTGAGCGTACTTGCGCAGTACTTATAACTGTTAATAGTTCTTTTTTTTTTCTTTTTTTTTACGTCCACTTTTATGCTACTAGGCTAATCGGGACGGGTTATCTACAGGTTACCATCCTTTTCTAGCCAGAGTGGGCCCAAGGAGTTTATTTAATGAGTCCGTCATTAAATAAATTTCTACTGCCCAGGGCGGGATTTGAACCCGCCACTCTAGGTTTACCATGAGAGAGTAGGTAGGACCAACGCCCTAAATCGCACGGCCAACCCGAGCCCCTGCTAATAGTTCTTGTCAATGATCAAAGTTAATAAATCAAATCATCGTACAAGGCTGACTGATGATAATATGGAAAATTCTTTACGTATTTGTATCAGTGAAATTATTCCAAACATTGATAGATTAGTCTCAAAGCTCAAGTGTCTCATTCATTTCAGTGTCGCTATTTAACTTTAATTGTTTGAAATAATTCAAAATTTTACGATTTAATTATAATGTTGTACCTATGTTTGCATTCATTTTGTTTATTTAAAAAAAAAATGTATTATAATTACATTGTCGTATAATTTAATGTCTGATATCTATAGTTAAAAAAGTCCGTCACGCAAGGCTGCGTAAACTAAGCAGATTTTCCCACGTGAAGTTATACAATAGAGAAATCTCAATACGAGAGCCGAACAGTTACGGCAAAGGGCCGAACTAGCTTTTGGCGGGAAACTAGTCATCCGTAATCGGCCCACAATTAATAAAAATGCAAATATCTCTGTTAATATTCAAGACAGAGAATAAATGTATAGAACAATATTTATAGTAATTTTAATTTACAATAAGATTAGTTCTATACAATTTTTTGATCCGACGTATGGTAACGGAGATATTTTGAATTTTTGGAAATCCCCATTAAACCCCCCCCCCTCCTACTGGTCCGATTTCATCCATTAACGAACTTGATCTGTCTTTTTGCATAAAACGTTTAAATATCGAGTTTGGAAAACGACATAAACAAAAATTGCGACCACTAGAGCGCTTAACGAATATTATATATATATATATATATATTGATATATATATATATATATATATAATTTTGAACGAGGGAAATCTGCTAAATTATGAAAATTACTTTAAAATGCACTACTTTTAAGCGCGGCCCACGAACAAATTTCCCCACTGAAGTTTGGCTCACTACGTGTGAAAGGTTGCCCATACCTTGTTTAAAGCGTCATCACTGGCCCTATACTTGGCGAGTAGCCTAGTTCAGCACAGCAACATGTTGTACAGCACATTAAAAATGTTAAGGAATCAACAGTTGCTCACATCCTTTGCTGAGACGAAATCGTTTTCTGCGCCTCCATTTAATCCCGAAAATCGTTAACGGGATGTGCAACCCGAGCTGAATAACTGGAAATAGGAAGTCTAATAGAGTTTCCGATAGTGTGCCCTTGATTAAGATTTGTTGGAGGCTATCCCATCGCAAACAGTGATAAGTGCTCCAAGAAGTTCGTTTTATCACCTTTAGAAAGTGGATTCTGCCAATGAAAGAGGCCAAATAGCCATAGACCTGTAATCATTTAATTAGTCAGTTAACTAACTCTTTTAAAAGTCTACAATAAATTAATTAATGAATTCATGTATTAGGTATTCACTATATTAAAATTAGTTGATACTTGCCACAAGAAGAAAAAAAAGTCCGTCACGCAGGGGCTGCGTAAACTAAGCAGATTTCCCACGTGAAGTTTTACAATAGAGAAATCTGCATACTGGTAACACAACACCACCGTGATTAAATACAAATGGTAATGAGAAATCTTTGAGTTAATTAAAATAAATTCACAACTGAAACGGCTTCTGAATTGTAAGAAAAATTTATATTTTAATAACTCAAATTTTAGTAGTCCAAGAAATAAAGAAGGGGGGGGGGCGGGCGGATGAACAGAACGCATTGGCATAAACCTCACAAAGTAAGGAAGGTAAGGTAAGGTTAGAAACGACAGGTAAGGTTAGAAGAAGCTTCCACCTGACCCGAACAGTTAACGGAAAAGGCCGAATTAATCCGAACATACCCCTCCACCACGTGTCCCATAGACTTCATAAAAATTAAAATATCTCGGTTAATATTCAAGATAGAGAATAAATGTATATAACAATATTTATAGTAAATTTAATGTGCAATACGAGTGGTTATATACAATTTTTCGATCCGATGCATAATAACAGAGATATTTTGAATTTTCGAAAATCCTCCCCTCTAAACCCCCTCTCCCTCTAGTCCGATTTCAGCCATTAACGAACTTGATCTGTCTTTTTACATAAAACGGTTAAATATCGAGTTTCGTAACGATAAATTGCGACCGCTAGAGCGTTAAAAGACAAATCTACCATATATATAGGTATATAATTTTGAACGGACCTCATATTCGTCATCTCCTGGGTAGGATCGATGGACATTTGAAGAAATTTTTCGAAACTCGCGTCATGAGTCACGACCTCAATAGCTGATTTCCCTTAAGGGAAATCTCCTAAAATTCAAAAGAGGTGATCACGATCAATGTTGATTGAGGACGAGTACTTTTGGCGGAATAAGCAGCGTGTGTTTGGATTTGTTGTAAAATGAACAAGAACAACTCAGTCAATTGGACCAGGCTTGGTTCTGAATTACTTCCGTCAGAACCGTTGATTTTATGATATACAGCCCCCCCCCTCCATTTACGTGCATAAGAAACTAGATTATTACGCATTATATGTAAAAAAAATTCAAGCAGGGGCTGCGTAAAATAAGCAGAGTTCCCTCGTGGAGTTTTGCAATATATAAATCTACATAATGGTAACACAACACCACCCTGAATATTAAGTGAATAAATAGAAAACGGTATTGAGAAATATTTCATTCAATTTTAATAACCTCTAAAGAGCTCTGAATTGTAAAGAAACTGATCTGCCAACCACTCAGAGCTGAACAGATAGATAGACATATTCTTCACCGGAAAGAAAAAACCAAATTACTGAAATATATCTGAATACTAGATAATCCGGCAAACGTTGTTTTGCCTTATAAACTATTTCTAGTTTCTAGATAAATTCTAGTGTAGACAAAAAGTAACTTACTTATTATAAGTGTGTAACTTATTGTGGTATATGCGTGATATAGGGCATGGAGCGCTATTGACGATAAGGGAATATAAAAATAACAAAACGCCAAACAATATTATTTTTATGTTATTACAGTTTATTTCTTAAAATTACAAATCACATATTAATTACGACAGTAACACTAACAAACAACATCTATTTTTAATGCTATAGCGTGAACAATATTTTTTGTTAGCCCATCTTTAGCGAGCACAAACAAACTGGATGGTTTACCCACTCGGGAAGCATGTTTTACGTACAATTGTGAAAAACATGGTGTACTCAAATTTAAGCCACAAATAGACATCGTTTGGCCTTGGGATATGTTGATTGTCATTGCAAATGCCAATCTAATTGGAAACTGAATTCCTTTGAATTGAATTGGCACATCAGAAGGTATTGATAGGAATCAGTGTTATTAATATATTTTCAACATTTGAAACTTGCCATTTAAAATGCTGGCTTCGATAACGTTTTTCATCAATTTTCCAATTGACTAATCGCGTACCGTTGCACAGCCGTGGCGGGTTTAAAATTACGAAGCAAGATAATTGGAGGTCCAACCTTCAATTGAAAATTATGCGGTGGCATGCCTGGCAAATACAGTGAGTTCAAAAATTCTGTGGGAAAATTGACAGCTTCGCTGGCATCGCAAACTGTATCAATAGATTGTATGATACCAAGTTCCCTGGCAACAACTGTTGTATCTTCAAATTTAAATTGTCAACGTCTGCATTTACCGGCTTCAGTCTCATCCCTACTCCGTGCTGTGATTACTGTACTTAGAAGTGACACCGGTATAGTGTGGCATTTCACTCAACAGTAAAGGCGCGGCAAATTTTAGAAATCTAAGATTGGCAACACTAAGCATATATCAGGATTATACATTAATAATAAAAATAAATGTTTATTTTCATAAAAAAAAATTTAGATTTGCCATAAGCTAAGGGAAATTTTAATCGAAGTAAAGTTAAAAACACTATAATTGATCAGTTATCGAGCGGGATGATAATGATTAAATTACTAAGAAGCCTATAAAAAAAATAGGGGTTGGTGGTAATAATTTAGGGTTGTATGTATTTTTTAATGCCACATTATAAAAAAATAAAAACAAAAAATTTCGTCCAAAAATTAAAAAAAAATGTTAATGGTGAACAACCCTTATCAATTAGGGGTAATTTTTGAAAATCCCCTCTCTTAACCCCCGTTCGATTTCAGCCATTAACGAATTTGATCTTTCTTTTTGAATAAAACGAGTAAATATCGAGTTTGCTAACGATCAAATAAAAATTACGAACGCTAGAGCGTTAACAGACATATATATATATATATATGTATAATTTTGAACGGACCTCATTTTCGTCATCTCCTGGGTAGGATTGGTGGACATTTGAAGATATTTTTCGAAAATTGCTTCATGAGTACGACCTCAATATCTGATTTGACTAAATAGAAATCTGCTAATAAGATTAGATGCTAAAATCATGTTAATGACTGAAATCAGACTAGGACAAGAGGGGGCATCGAGGAGTAAATTGAAACTCGAATTGTTTCTGTGAGTCAGATCCATTAAAAGTCATATAATAGTAGATATATAATAAGGGTTCCAGAGAACCTCAACAAATTCAAAAAGTCCGTCACGCAGGGGCTGCGTAAACTAAGCAGATTTCCCACGTGAAGTTTTACAATAGAGAAATCTGCCTAATAACAGCTGTAGTAGTAAGTAACCTCTAAACCTATTCACGAGAGAGACGAATAATTACAAAAACGGCCGCCAGAGCTCACGGCGGAAAGTCCGAACATAGCCACTGCTGCCGAGCACATGCAGAATACAAATGCAAATATCTCAGTTAATATTCAAGATAGAGAATAAATGAATTAACAATATTTATAGTAAATTTAATTTGATTCTATACAATTTTTCGATCCGACGCATAATAACGGAGATACTTTGAATTTTCAAAACTCCCCCCCTCTAAACCCCACTCCCACTGATCCGATTTCAGCCATTAATGAACTTGATCTTTCTTTTTACATAAAACGCTTGTATATGATATTTGGTAACGATTAAACAAAAATTGCGACCGCTAGAGCGTTAACAGACAAATATCTATATATATATATATATATATATATATATATATATATATTTATATAGATATATATATATTATTTTTAACGGACCTCTTTTTCGTGATCTCCTGGTTTAGATCGTTGGTCATTTGAAGAAATTTTTCAAAAATCGCGTCAAAAAACCCAAAAATTCTAAAATTATAAGAAAACTACAAATAATATTTTAAAAAAAATTATTTAAAAAACCCACAAATTAAAAAAAAAAATTTAAAAAATCAGCAAAATTAAATAAACCCAAAAATTTGAAATACTTTTTTAATAGAATATACTTGAATTTTAAAGTGGGCATAGAGGATAATCACATAGTTCTATGAAATTTAATTTAATTTAATAAAAATATGCCTATTTACAAAGTTGCTAAAAAAATTATAAAAAGAAAAACAAACTTTTTGAATCCTTAATACTTTTAAGCTACTCCTGACCACCCCTGAAAATTAAAAAAAAAAGTAAATTAAAACCAAATATTTATGTCTTAAATAGTTTTAACTACTTTTGAGCACACCTCCAGATTGTTTTGATATAATGTTATCGTATTTATTTTACCTCTAATTATCGTGGACACACTAATTGTCGTGGAGAAACAGAAAGAACTAGAAGAATAGAATGAAAAGAAATAAAAATGGATTATTTAGCAAAAAGTAAGATCTTACATGTAGAATATAAGCTATAATAGAAAGAATAAAAAAAAAAAAACACGAATAAACAGAAGAAAAAAGAATTAATACATTTTTAAAATGTATTCTATTGTTGTAAATTATTAAGACAAATTAATATTCCTTGGATTTAGCGTAGAAAGATAGGAAACACAAACCACCGTGAGTAAATACAAACTGTAATGAGAAATCTTTCAGTTAATTTTAATAAAAAAATCCTCACGCAGGGGCTGCGTAAACTAAGCAGATTTCCCCGTGAAGTTTTACAATAGAGAAATCTGCATACTGTAACACAACACCACCTGAGTAAATACAAAGTAATGAGAATTATTTCTTTTAATTTTAATAAATTTCCACCTGGAACAGCTTATGAATTTTAATAATAATTTATATTTTAATAACTAAAATTTTAGTTGTCCAAGAACTAAAGAAGGGGGGGGGGTTGGATGAACAGAACGTATTTGCATAAATCTCACAAAGTAACGAAGGTCAGGTAAGGTTAGAAATGAGAAGTAAGGTTAGAAGAAGCTTCCACCAGAGCCGAACAGTTAACGGAAACGGCCGAACTAACGCGAACATATCCCTCCACCACATGTCCCATAGACTTCACAAAAATGGAAATATCTCGGTTAATATTCAAGATAGAGAATAAATGTATTAACAATATTTATAGTATATTTAATTTGTAATAATATTGGGTCTATACAATTTCGATCCGTCGCATAATAACGGAGATATTTCGAATTCTCGAAAATCCCCCCTCTAAATCCCCCCCCCTCCCACTGGTCTGATTTCAGCCTTTAACGAACTTGATCTTTTTTTTCTTACATAAAACGATTAAATATCGAGTTTGGTAACGATCAAACAAAAATTGCGACCGCTATCTATCTATCTATATATATATATATAATTTTGAACGGACCTCATTATCGTCATCTCGTAGGATTGATGGACATTCAAAGAAATTTTTCGAAAATCATGTCATGAGTACGAGCTCAATAGCTGATTTCCCTTAAGGTAAATCTGTTAAAAACAGTGAATTGTTGATAGAAGAAGGATTTGTCTGTATTCCAGACAGCTGTAAAATATATAATTTAGAACTTCCTTCGTATAAGAAGCTTTTAAAAAAAAAAATGAAAACACAAACAATAGATATTCTTATCCAAAAATAGTTTCTTTTAACATATTAGATGTCAATAAAAATAAAAAGATTTTCTTAGACAGCATACTTGCCAAACATTTACTTTTGCAAACATATATTGAAAATTTAACTTGTAACTTTATATTTTTTTTTCCACCCTTAGAAACCATGACTTCCAGTCATCTCATTTATATTATGCAATTTTTTTTTCGCATACAATATTTAATATATTTTATATAGTGTTGTTTTAAAGGTCAAAAGGAGAAGAATATAAGGCGAATCAGATGCATAAGGAAATGGAGAGAGAGAAAAGAGCAAATGGAATTTTCTGTCCTAAAATCGAACTCCACTATCTACGTATACCTACTTCGCCCAGATATGTTTTTTTTGTTTCTTTTCCCTGGTCTTTGTTATCAACTCCAGCCCTAGAGAGCAACAATTGTTGTTTCTCGTATCGTTAAATTAGAATCACGTCCAGTTTTAGTAATTAAAATTGTTGGCAACAAGCAAATACACTAAAACATAAATAATCGCAAACATAAACAGTACACTAAACTATGGAAGTTTTAATTCCATCGAATGACTTAAAAAAAACTTATTTAACACTATCAAACTGTTCAATAACACCAGACTTATTACGAATATAAAAATATCTAAAATAACAGCGAAAAAAAAACTTTTTTTTTTTTTAATTTGTGGATTTTTTAAATATATTTTTTTTAAATATTATTTGAAGTTTATTTTATAATTTTAGAATTTTTGGGGTATTCCCATTTCCTCGTTTTGAATTTGTTGAGGTTCTCTGGAACCCTTATTATATATCTACTATTATATGACTTTTAATGGATCTGACAGAAATATTTTGAATTTCAATTTACTTCTCGATGCCCCCTCTCGTCCTTGTCTGATTTTAGCATCTGATCTTATTAGCAGATTTCTATTTAGTCAAAACAGATATGTAGGTCGTACTCATAAAGCAATTTTCGAAAAATATATTCAAATGTCCACCAATCCTACCCAGGAGGTGACCTTTTTTTTTGTTTTATAATAATTACTGAAAATTTGAAACCAACTGTAACTTAGAGATTAGCATGAGGTGCCTTTTCAGATTCAAGCAGCAGTACAGATCAAAAGCCGCCAAGGTGATAAAAGGAAATTAAATATTTCTTGAGATGAATGCCATAACAGCTCATGGAGATTCTTTTTAGTTGAAGCATACCCTACGTGACCAACTTCTATTTATTTGTACTTGCTCTTGCACTACATATCGGTTTAATAATACTAAATATGAAGATATATATATATATATATATATATATATATATATATATATAAATATATATTTATCAGGTGTTAAACTAAATTGGACCTGTGTAAAGTGAACAAAAGTCATAGATTCATCAGAGTTCAAGGAGATACTCCGTTAAATCCAGTCATGGAAAATATGCGGGAATGAGTTATTAATCATGATCTAATGGCTACACTTTGTAGTTTCTATCATTATGTTTGTTTTCAAAAGTTGCTCTTTTCATATTACCAAACTAACCGAAATCCACAAGATGTTTGATGTCACAAGGATAGTCGTTTTGGCTTACGATATTGCATGGCTAAAAAGTTTAATCCTTTTTTTAGTAGATTTCCCTTAAGGGAAATCAGCTATTGAGGTCGTACTCATGACTCGATATATATATATATATATATATTTGTCTGTTACTATACGTCGAATCGAAAAAATGTATAAAAGAAATCTTATAGCAAAATAAACTTACTATAAATATTGTTATATACATTTATTTCCAATCTTGAATATTAACTGAGATATTTGAATTTTTCAGTATTCAGCTTTCTTCAAACCACCACTTCTACTCATGTTACATAAAAAATACTCGGTTATGTAATAAAACACGTTATTTGAAGCTTAAATACCAAATATTGTTTTCAAGAGATATTTATTATACGTGATACAAACAAATATGTTCTGGTGACGCCCCTCCTGCCTTAGGTTTTTGGACTACTTAAATTTGATTGGTTGATATAAAAAGTATTCTATTATTTTAAATTACAGTACTAGATATAGTAAATAGTTTTCAATGAAATTATTATGTTATATTCAGATATATTACAGTAATAGTTTTTCTTTCTGGTAAGACGTTGGCAGAACTGTTTGTTTACATTTCATAAGCTATCCGTGGAGAGTTGTGATACCAGGATGTAAATTTATCTACTGTTAAACATCAGAAGGAAAATCTGGTTAGTTTTATCAGCCCCTGCGTGTCGGACTTTTTTCCATGACACTGATAAGACATTTGCTTTTACTTACCTCTTTAGAACTTCCAATTAGGCTTTTTTTTTTCTTTTTTCAACTAACTCAAGTAATTCTATGTCACATGCACATTTCAATTGCTTCCAATATTTTATAATCCGTTTTGAGTAGAGGCAAACCTCCACTAAACACGAAAGACTTAGAAAACGTTTTTCTTGGTATCCATGATTATATGCTTATTAGTTAAAATACTTTTTTTGCTTTGGAAAGCTTGCTTAGCAAGTAGCTATTCTTCTATCAACTTCAGCTCTACTATCATTGGCTTCGATGTTGATGCTCCCTAGGTAACAAAATAACATCACCTTTTGAAGAGTAATGTTTCCAATTCTAATATTTATATTTCTCTGGTTTTATAATGAGTAATTACAATTGAACAATTCAATTGTCGTACAATTTTGCTAGTCAAAAAGTTCTTTAACGCAAAACAGAAAATACTTGGTGATATAAATTATTCTCAAAAATAGTATTGTTAGATTTGTTATTACTAAATCATATGTTCACTAACATCTGATCTTTGTTTACAATGTTCTATTGTGTTAATTAAAGCCTAGCTTCAGGTATAACAAAGTTTTTATTTCAATTTAATTAACACAATTACATAATGGATAAATTACTACGTCCAGAAAGATTAGCTATAGATCCTGAATCACAAACAGCTACAATCGAGTGGAATCATTGGTATCGAACTTTTCAGAACTTCATACTAACCTACCAAGTAAGTGATGCTGACAGGTTACGTATACTAATTAATCATGTAACCCCAGCGATTTATGAGTACATAATTGAATGTAAAACCTTTAATGATGCAATAAGTGTTTTAAAGAGCATTTTTCTAAAACCTGTTAATGAAGTATTCTCCAGATACAAGCTTGCAAACACAGATACCTAGAATCTCTTAAGCTCTTAAGCAAGGAGTGTGGTTTCAAAGCTGTCACAGCTGAACTAAATCGTGACGAATATATAAGGGATGCTTTCATAGCTGGATTGTTTGAGTCTACTATCCGGCAAAGACTCCTTGAAAGTTATAACCTCACTTTAAATGACGCATTCAGCCAGGCACGGTCTATGGAATCTGCACTAGAGCAATCCCAGCATTACCGTGGTTCTGCTTTAAGCTGCAATCGACCTAACAAGTGTAAGTCTTCAGCTCCCTGTTCACATAATAGTAAAGAAGTTGATGAGGACACTGACTCATCAGGGGAGATAGTCGCAGCTGCACAACGGAAATGCTACTTCTGTGGACTAAGTTATCACAAAAGAAGCGATTGTCCAGCGAAAGAAGCTACTTGCAGAGCCTGTTCCAAGGTTGGACATTATTCTAAGGTATGCAAGAGCTCTGGACGAGCTAAAGTTACTAAGCCATGTAAATGCAATACTATTGTCTCTGCTAACATTGCTCTACCGTCTGGCTTATCCAAGGCCACAACTGTCGTTCTTCTTAATGATTCTAAGGTACATGCACTGGTTGACACCGGCAGTTCAGCAAGTTTTATATCAGAAAGGGTGGCAAGGAAACTTAAGGTACCAATAAAGACAGGTCAAGGGATGACTGTCACTATGGCGTCAACATCATTTAGTTCTGCGATAAAAGGAATTGTTAAGGTAGACTTGAAATTGAATGAACACGAATATTGCGACGTTGCGCTCAACGTCCTTCCAGACCTATGTTCAGATGTCATACTGGGTCATGACATTCTAGGACGACATTCGTCAATAGAAATACAATTCGGTGGCTCAAAAGAACCTCTAACCATTTGCAGTTTATCGTTAGCTAAGGTACCACCTGTCAGGCTATTTCGAAACTTATCTCCCAACCATACGCCTATAGCCACAAAGTCTCGACGACATTCAGCGTCAGATGCTAAATTCATTGAACTTGAAATTGAGAAATTACTAAAAGATGACATTATCGAAGAAAGTTTTTCTCCGTGGCGAGCCCAAGTATTAGTTACCCAAACGGAAAATCACAAACGCCGAATGGTGATAGACTACTCACAAACGATAAATCGTTATACTGAACTTGATGCTTATCCTCTACCGCGGATACAGGATATTGTCAATAAAGTGGCAAATTATGAAGTTTTTAGCTCCATAGATTTGCGAAGTGCCTACCACCAAGTGCCTATCAGCGAAGAGGATAAGCAGTGCACAGCTTTTGAAGCGTGTGGTAAGTTATGGTAATTCAAACGCATACCATTTGGTGTTCGCAATGGAGTTGCTTGCTTTCAGAGAACGATCGACTACATTATTGCCACTGAGAAGTTTACAGGTGTATATGCGTACTTAGACGATATTACTGTCTGTGGGACGGAATCAAGGAGGAACATGACAAAAAACCTTCGGAAATTCATGGCAGCAGTAGATAAGTATGGGACTGACAATTAATGAAGGTATGAGTGTTTTTTCATTGAGGTCGATTAAGTTGTTAGGCTATATCATAAGCGATAGGACGATACGGCTCCGGATCAGGAACGATTAAAAGCACTACGGGAGCTCCCTCTCCCAACAGATGCTCATTCACTTCGAGGGGCCAATAGGCATTGTTTTCACATTTTTCAAATTTCATACCTAAATTTTCACAGTAAATTAATGACCTTACGAGTAAAAATAAAGTTTCCTTTACAGGGACACGGCGAAAAGAAAACTTTTGAACAACTCATAAATGATATAGAAAAGGCAACTTGTTTCTGCTGTAGATGAGGAAGCGGTATTTACTGTCGAGACTGATGCCTCTGATCAAAGCATTAGGAGCAACCTTAATCCCAGCATGGACGACCAGTGGCATCTTTTTCAAGAACACTTACTCCTTCTGAACAACGAAATCATTCAGTGGGAGAATGTAAGCATATGCAATCATTGAGGCAGTAAAAAAGTGGAGGCACTATTTGATTGGAAGACACTCACGCCTATTTACAGACCAAAGGTCAGTTTCCTTTTAGGTTTGACAACAAACAACAAGGCAAAATAAAAATATGAGAAAATAATGCGCTGGAGACTAGCATTATCATGTTATGATTACGAAATTATTTATAGATCGGGGAAACAAAATGGAGCCGCTGATGCATTATCCCGCATATGTTCAGCGATTGACTGCGCCACAACAAAACTGAAGGCTCTCCATGATGCCCTTTGCCATCCTGGGGTAACCCGAATGTATCACTGGGTGAAATCCAAAAATTTGCCCTATTCCTTGGAGGAAATAAAAAAAATTACCTCTACTTGTAAAATATGTGCAGAACTAAAACCAAAATTCATGAAACGAGAAGGAACTCTTATTAAAGCACCACACCCGTTCGAGCGTCTAAATATCGATTTCAAAGGTCCGCTGCCTACTGAACACACGGAATCGCTACTTACTTATTCTTGTTGACGAGTATTCACCGTTTCCCATTTGCTTATCCCTACGTCAGATATGACTTCTTCAACTGTCATTGCGAAATTTAAGAAATTGTTTTTCTATATTTGGCGTGGCCATCTTATATTACATTCGGATAGAGGTGCCTCTTACATGTCTCAGGAACTTAAAAACTATTTAACATCAGCGGGTGGTAGCAACAAGCAGAACAACTCCGTATAATCCTCAAGGGAATGGCCAGGCAGAAAAGTATGTTGGTATTGTTTGGAAGACTATAGAATTAGCCCTAAGAACACGAGGTTTAGACAACCGGCACTGGGAAGAGGTTGTCGATGAAGCCCTCCATGCCATTCGTTCATTACTGTGTACAACAACAAATGAAACGCCTCATGAACGATTATTTAAACATCAGCGAAAATCTAGTTGCGGTCCCTCAACACCCTCGTGGTTAACTACTCCAGGACAGGTGTTGATGAGAAGACCGGTAAGACATTCCAAATATGAACCAAATGTCGATGAATTCACCTTAATTTAACTAAACACTGAGTATGCTCACAAAAGTCTGCCAGACGGCCGGGAGACTACGGTATCCACGAGAAACTTAGAGCCAACTGGAGAGGACTTTCATTGTAGGGAGGAGGACTGTTCAAAACAGGAAACCACACAGTCTGATTATCCGGTAGAATATCGTCAAATTCAAGTAGAAGGTAATGGCAAAACATCAGCTGATCCATCTTCTCCGGAGACACCCTCGCCTGCAGTTTCTCCGAGCCTAACCCCTACATCATCTGGTGAACCTCGCAGAAGCTCTCGGGTCAGACAACGACCTGCCTACCTACAAGATTACACTACCTAGGAGGGGATGAATGATATAAATTATTCTCAAAAATAGTATTGTTAGATTTGTTATTACTAAATCATATGTTCACTAACATCTGATCTTTGTTTACAATGTTCTATTGTGTTAATTAAAGCCTAGCTTCAGGTATAACAAAGTTTTTATTTCACTTGGAAAAATGTACTCCCTGATCTGAAGGAGGAAAACGTAGGGAAAGTTAACAAAGGAGTTTTTGTAGGCTCAGTACAGGAAGCCGTGAAAAAATAAATGGATGTTGTAAAATAGGAAAGGTTATCCTATCTGAAGTTCACCTTTTTCACGAAAAAGCCGATAAGATGGAGACGTCTCACAAATTTTGAAGATATTGCTCGCTCCATGAGCAAGCTTACTTTTATTTATTTAGCTTACTTCTTATTGTTTATAAACTCAAATTACCGTGAGGAAGGATTGGAAATTAGTGTATGTGAAATGAAGTAGTCTCTTCAATTCAAAAAATAGTATTTGAAAGAGGATTTGTCAAGAGTTTGTTTCTTTACTTCACAAAATAGGCAATTATTAATTTAATAATTAACGAAGTATCCATTATAAATATATTTTAGCTATATATGTATTTCATTTTAATTTTTTATAATAATTTAAATATGTTTAATTAGTATACCATTCTGACTCATACTTCACGTTTCATTTATTATTCATGAGTAAGTGGAGTAACAGCGCCACAACTGCAAAGATCAAAATTAAAAAAAAGTCCGTCACGCAGGGGCTGCGTAGACTAAGCAGATTTCCCACGTGAAGTTATACATTAGTGAAGTCTCCATTCGAGAGCCGAACAGATACGGAAACGGCCGAACTAGCTTTTGGCGGGAAACTCACTCGTCCAATATCGGCCCAAATTTAATAAAAATGCGAATATCTCGGTTAATATTCAAGATAGAGAATAAATGTACAGAACAATATTTATAGTAAATTTCATTTGCAATAAGATTGGTTATATACAAATTTTTGATCCGACGTATGTCAACGGAGTTAATTCGAATTTTCGAAGATCCCCCCTCTAACCCCTCCCCCCCCCCTCCCACTCGTCCGATTTCAGCCATTAACAAACTTGATCTGTCTTTTTGCATAAACGTTTAAATATCGAGTTTGGTAACGATCAAACAAAAATTGCGACCACTAGAGGATTAACAGACATATAAAAATAATATATATATATATATATATATATTAATATATATAGATATCTATAAGTTCTGTTAATCCTCTAGGGTCGCAATTTTATATATTTAGTATATATATATATATATATATATATATATATATATTAATATATAATTATTGAAACGGACCTCATTTTTCCGTCATCTCCTGGGTCCGATGGACATTTGAATATAATTTTTCGAAAATCGCGTCATGAAGTATCGACCTCAATAGCTGATTTACCCCTTCAGGGGAAATCTGCTAAAATACTATGATGGGCAAATCAGCATGGTTTGGTATTGGCTATAATATAGATTTTGTTAATTCTCCAAATAAAGGAGTTTTCTTCTGAGTATGTTGGACTGTTTTTTCCGGGCACCATAGGTTCCCTTCTTCAGAGCTGACAATGAACAAAAACCAAAAGATGTAAGACATTTTTGAACAAATGCACACTCAATAAACTGCTTTTTATTATTTACAGCTGATGAAAAAAAATACTCTTTAAACATGTTGGCTATCTTAGGACTTAAAACAACCTTAGATATTAGTATGTTCATCAGATCCACCTGACACGGGTTTTGATGTTCAAATGAGCCATAAATGAATAGAGCTGCCGAATTTCCCAAGTAAAATTCGAAGCCCACAGTACTTCAATGAAGAAATAGGGATATAAGTGAAAGTAAATACCAGTTGTGTCAGCCAACAGCTGATAACCGTCAGAGAAAATAAAAGGAAACTATTGGCAGAAAGCTAATACAATATATAGGAGAAACACAGAAGTGAATATATCTATGAAAGGGAAATGAAAATCCATATGTATGGAACATCAAAGTTAACCCTATCAGACCTTCTTGTTTTCGTATCTCCTTGCTTTGATGTCACGTCAAAACCTTATCTCCTTTACTACTTCGATACGAATTGAATTGTGATAACAAAACTTTCAACTTAGTATTACGAGTTTTAATCGATAAAGAAAAAAATAGAAAAACATTGCATTTCTTACTAAAAATTAAATGAGAGTTTTAAATATTTTGTTTAACCGTGGAGGAAGCGCCATAGGGGGGGGGGTGTACCTAATATCGTATTACAAATATTTGATCATATATACCTAAAATTAATTTTGCTCTATATTGTTATTTTTAAAGGATTTAATATTCACTTTTAATTTTAAATGTATTGTATTTATATTAAGAAAAAAAGTTTTTATTCTTAAAAATAAAAGTTATTTGAAACATATAACGAAAATCTCATTTATTCGTCAAGGCTTTACTCTTCTTCTATAGAATCATGGCATGTTGTAATATGGCTGCAGCGTCGATAACAATAAAAATAGTGGCACATTCCCCAAATAATTTTAGCTATATTACCCTTATGACTATTACTTTTGTAACAAGCCCTAGTTTTAGCAGAATTCCCTTGAGGGAAATCTGCCCCTGGGAATTCCTAGTTTTAGGAGATTTTTCTTAAGGGAAATTTTCTTAAAATGTCCATCGATACCAACCAGGAAATGACGAAAATGAGGTCCGTTCAAAATTATATATATATTTGTCTGTTAACGCTCTAGCGGTCGCAATTTTTGCTTGATAGTTACCAAACTCGATATTTAAACGTTTCATGTGAAAATAAATATCACGGTCCTTAATGGCTGAAATCGGACTAGTGGGAGAGGGGGTTTAGGGAGGGAGGATTTTCGAAAATTCGAAATTCCGATACTATACATAAAATTGTATAGAATTAATTTTATTGAAAATTAAATTTACTATAAATATTGTTATATACATTTATTCTCTATCTTGAATATTAACCCAGATATTTGCATTTTTATTAAGTGTGTGCGGATAACCTATGAGATGAGATCGGCTAACTTCGGTTCTAATCGTGACTTTCCACCGAAAGCAAGTTCGCTCGTTTCTGTAATTGTTCGGCTTCGTGAAATTAATCTATTGTAAAACTTCACTTGTGAAATTTTCTTAGTTTGCGCAGCCCCTGAGTGACGGACTTTTATTTGTTTTCTGTGGGAATGCTGCAGTATTTTTCCAGGAATAATTTTTTCGGAAGATTTTTCTAGTGTGTAGTTCTCCTTTTAAGTAATTATCAAGCAAACTATTAGTTAGGTTCTTTCGGAAAACACTACTTCGCAAGCTGATGGAATTATTAGAATTGTATATTACATGTGCGTGTTTGCCAGCGATGTCAAACATTCCAGCACATAGGGTGTCTGGAAGATTTATTTTTTATTAAAACAATGAATACTTCTTATGAACAGTGTTAGCTCTAATGAACAGAAATAAACTACGTGTTTAGATGTTTGCGACAAGAAGTTCAGTCGAGGTTTCGGGACAAATGCATAAACCCATTATAGAACCATACATTTTCAGTAATATTGGTTCTATACAATTTTTCAACCCGGAGACTTATAACGGGTATATTAAGAATTTTCGAAATTACTTCCCCTAAACTCTTCCCCACACTGGTCGTATGTCAGCCATTAATGAACTTGATCTTTTTTTTTTCAAAGAAAGCGGATAAATATCGAGTTTGGTAACGATCAAACGAAAATTGCGACCGCTAGAGTGTTAACAGACAAATATATATAGTTTTGAACGGACCTTAATTTCGTCATCTTATGGAATATTTGAAGCAAATCTTCAAAAATCCATAAATTCAAGAAATCTATTAGGATTGTAAAATACATTTTTTCAAAAGAAATACGTATATTGGCAAACAAGGTATTCAACGTAAACTCGCACTCCTGGTAACGCATTCCTTTAATACATATGCAAAAAAATTATCTATTTTATTCAGGCTTTTTCGTGGAAAGTTTTTGGCCCTCGGAAGTCAAAAGATCGGCATTATTACATTTTAATAACGCTTTAGATCTGAAATTGTTATTCTAAACACAAGTTTTTCTTTCAATTTTCCGGTGAAACTATTATTTACAAAGATATTGAACAAAATGTAATTTCATGTATGTTTGGGGATCGAAGAGGCTTTCCATAAAAAGATCTATAGGGAGATGCCCCTTCGCCCCTTATTTTGAATTTGAGAGAGTGGACTGTATGGTGGAAGGGTATGGTGTTGCAAATTATAAAGCATGGATGGATAATAAAATATAATTAAGTCATATCAATAATAATGAGTACAAATGATAAGGAAATTTTTGAGCTTTTGATATCTAATGATGTTCCATTGGTGAGCTGCTGTGGGTTGATTGGAACTTGTGGTGGAGCTGGTTGCTTCGATGTGCGACGAATGTTGAAATGAATGTGAGTACTCACTTTATCTTATTGTCCTTGTTTCTTCCCCTCCTTGTTTCTTCCCTGCTTCATCGCCAGACGGGCCCTTTTGCGCCTACTCTTGCATTTTTAGGGGGGTTTTCACCTCTATGATAATATAGCTCCTTTCTGCCGCACTAGGCTCCCATCTTGTCCAGTCTCCTTCTTGCCCTTTCCTGCCGGTCCCCCTCGTGGCTGGATGCGCTAGCAGCGAGGTCCCCAGTCCAGGGCAAGGATGAGTGGCGGTGGATGACGTCATCGATGTCGCGCGCCTGCTTCACTCTTCGTGGACTTGACTCTTCCGCGAACAATTTCAATGTAATTTCATGAAGTAAGCCCTCCCTTCCTCCCATTTGAAAATTGAAATTCTCTTACAGTCTATCTTGTACTCTCGGATAGTCGACTCACAAATATAAAAGTTAATAGAACGTGGACAGACAGATGAGATTTCAAATTTTTATGCCATTTTTATAGGATAGTGATGAAATGAAAAAATTGATTCTCTCTGGATTTAAATAGAAAATCAGATAAACGTTAGAGTTTCATTATCATAGATAAGTCAAATATATGGATCTGGATTGTACAATAAAAGATGAAGATTGTCACAAGTCTAGAGCCTATTTTAAATAATTCTGGGAATAAACCTTATCAACTGTCATTGATAAACAGTCCTTCGTGTTGATCCCTTTGTAAAACTCATGGAACTGATTGTTGAAAGCATCAACACTGACCTCTAATACTTGGCGAATAGTCTGGTTCTCATTTTCTTCAAAATTCGCGGTATGAGTACGACCTAAATAACTGATTTCTCTTATGGGAAATCTGCTATCAAATAAGAATGCAACCTGTGCCCTTCAGAATTTCTTCACTAGTAAACGGAAATGCTGTGCTGAGTGGTCTCTCCAGAATTATGAAACGAACTGCTATATTAGATGAAAATAATTAAATTTTATCTCTCTTTATTTCATTACATAACTCAAGTTAGTATAAAGCTTTAAAGTGTTAACTTCTTAGTTATTAATTAAGAGAAAAATGTTTATTTTTATCAACATGCTTTGATTCTATTGGTCTGAGATGCATTATGGATCTGAGAAGGGTGAAGGGAGTTGTTGGAAAGACTACTGAAAATTGCTGAACAATTTTCTGGACCATGAGAATCTAAGGAAGAAAGTTTGATTTTTGTCTTCATAACTTACTTCCAGTTATAAGATTTTCTTAAATGTCAGTCGAGATTTATAGAATCTTCATAATCTTTACAGGACTTTAAATTCTTTTTGAAAGTAGGAGGATTAAAAAAAAAAACTCAAAGAACCTGATAAAGGGCTTTTATGTTTTAAAATGGGCCAAGATGTAACATAAATACGCTATGCTATCATGCTCATTTAGATGGCATATATGACAGCTTTCGAAATGTTTCTTTAGTTCAAGAAAGTTAAATTGACCTGTACATATGGTTTTATGGAGAATTGAGAGTTTATTCAATGTCTCTAATTTTAAAACTTTTAGGGCCTATTTATATTTTTTATCTATTTCCTTAATATATAATATTTATTATTAACGAACCTAATTATACATATCTCCAAAAAAAATATCTGCTATTCTATGTACCTCACCAGATATAACCTCAGACTGACGGTTTTATTATCAGCAGGGACACAACCATTAGCCATTCTCAAATATAGTTTCTGTCAATAGAAATAATTATATTTAAGACCTTAAGGGAAATCAGCTATTGAGGTCGTACTCACGATGCGATTTTCGAAATTTTTCTTGAAATATTCATCGATTCTACCCAGGAGATGACGAAAATGAGGTACGTTCAGTATTGTGTATATATATATATATATATATATATATATATATATATATATATATATATATATAAAATTGTAACCTCTGTCTGTACATTGATTTTTTTCTCAAAATTTCACAATAACTTTTCGTTTCACATGTCATAGACACCATAACTGCATTTTGTTTCTTTCGTGTATGTTTGTTTGTTTATTTGTTTGTTTGTTTGTTTGTTTGTTTGTTTGTTTGTTTGTTTGTTTGTTACCTTTTCACGCATAAACGGCTGAACCGAATTTTATGAAACTTGGTATGTATATTACTACTAACCCAACTTAGACTTTAGGCTATATTAAAATTCTCTGAGACGAACAGGAGTGGGGGTTATAAGGGAGGCCTGAAATTAAAAATAGCGATATTTCGTTTCCTATTGGTTTTTCGGCAAATATGTACATAACAAAAGTTATTTATTTTATTATTTAGAGTAACTTTTGTTATATACACTTTTTTCGTATACCGAATTATAAACGAGATATACGCTAAAACCTATAGCGGAAATGAACAATTTTATTTGGGACAAAAGACCCAACCGAAATAAATAAAACTCGGTATATGTATTAGCACTAACGCTTTCATTATAACAAGCCATACCAACATTTCTAGGGACGGGCAGGAGTGGGGGTTGTAAGGGAGGCCTAAATTTAAAAATAGCGGTATTTCGTTTTCTATTCGTTTTTCGGCAAATATGAACATAACAAAAGTTGTTTATTTTGTTATTTAGAGAAACTTTTATTATATACACTATCGTCGTATAATGAAGTATAAACGAGATATAAACTTAAAACTAGGACGGGAGCCAACAATTTTGTTGGGCACTAACGATTGAGCCGAACTTAAAAAAATAACTCGGTATGTGAATTATCATTAATTCTTCCAATATTATAAGCTATATTAAAATTTTTAGGTTCAAACAGGAGTGGGGGGTTGTAGAGGCGGCCTGAAATAAAAAATAGCATTTTATTAGTGTTTATTTAAGCGTTTTTAATGACAATATTTCGTTTCGCATTGATTTTTCGGTAAATATGCACATAACAAAGGTTCTTTATTTTGAGTAACATTTGTTGTATTCACTTTTTTTTGAAACTATAGCCCGAGTAATTCATTTTATTAGTGCTTATTTAAGCGTTTTTAATGAATGCATATTATGAAAAATTATTTTGTGTTAAAGTCACATTTGATAACTCTAAATATGATTCGGATTAGTGAGGTTATATATCTCCGTCGCCTCCTTCTCATTTATTTATTTTTCCTAGAGAATAACATTGTTATTTATTTCCAATAGAAATGTATACTATAAGAGCATTTCCGTTATTTAATTTGTATAATGTATTATTTAAACAAAGTCATGCTGAATTGGCACAAGGAGCGATAGCGGAAGTTGTAGGGAAGCAAACTCTTTGGTTCTGCTAATATATATCTTATTTCCGATATTTTGATGTTATTGAAACAAATATGTACCATCATAACTATTAGACGTTAATGGTAATGCCATTATGAAAAAAGACAATATCCGGTTAAACTTAATATGATTTAAAGTATTACTTATTTTGCTGGGAGTGCTACAATCTCTTCCCCTCACCCATCTCTTTGAATATAAATGAAATTATTTTTAGGGTAATACTATTATTTAATTCCGTCAGGTAGATAAATTATTAAAATAATACTCTGAATCAATAATTTAAGAAAAACATGGTGTTTAGCCCTAATGCTGGACCGGAAGATGACTGGAGCCTAAACAGTTAATTGAGTTATCTTATTACCAGTGAAATGCTGCCATTCCTGGAAGTTATTTTCACTGAGCTCTGCTATTACGCTATTACGAATATAATCTAATGTACAAAACTATGCTTAAACTACATGTGCTCGGATTAGTTTTTAACAGGAAATAAGTTTCATTATATATTTAATTGTAATAAATGCAATCCATGATTATGATTTTAATTATTCAAAAAGGAGACTTAAGAAGTGGAAAGGGGTAGATTAGGAACACATTTTTATTTATTCTTCAACAGTAAAATTTCTCATTTATAAGTCGCCTGCCTGACCCTCACGGGAAAACAATGCGCCCAGACGGGAAGTGTACATTGAACATTGAAGCCTTGCCCAAAAAAATACTATAATCATTCAGCTCACAGCAACTACGGGTATAGACCCAAACACTGGTATGGTACTGGGAAATGTCAAATACTGTGCAAAGTACAGGCTTGCCAAAAAAAATACCACATCATTCAACCTCAAATGAATTCCCGGGCGAAGCCGGGTACCTTAGTTAGTATATATATATATATATATATATATATATATATATATATATATATATATATATATATATACAATATATCTAACGGTCGCATTTATTGTTTGATCGTTACCAAGCTCGATATTTAGTAGATTTACGTAAAAAGAAAGATCAAGTTCGTTAATGGCTGTAATCGGACGAAGGGGAGAGGGGGTTTAGAGGGGGGGTTTTGATAGTTCGAAATATATCCGTTACTATACTTCGGATCGAAAAATTTTATATAACCAATCTTATTGTACATTAAATATACTATAATTATTGTTATATGCATTTATTGTAAATCTTGAATATTAACAGAGATATTTGAATTTTTCAGTTTTCAGTCTTCAGGAAATCTCCACTTCTACTCATTTCACGTAAACAATACTTTGTTATATAATAAACCACATTATTCGAAGCTTAAATACCAAATATTGTTTTGAAGAGACCTTTTTTATACTAGATACATGCAAATATTTTCTGGTGACCCCGCCCCCCATTTTAAGTTTTTGGACTACTAAAATTTGATTGATTGAAATAAAAATTGTTCTGATTAATTACAAATTACAGTATATTTTTCAAAAAAAAATTAATATGTTATATTTTGATATATTTTCGTAATTGTTTTTCTTTCCGTTGTGAGGTTGGCAGCCCTGTTTACATTTTAGATGCTTCCCGTCGAGAGGTTTGATATTATCATTTGTATTTATTCATTTAATATTCTCGGTGGAATATTCTACTAGCAAGTAGATTTATCAATAGCTAAACTTCACTAGGGAAATCTGCTTAGTTTACGCAGCCCCTGTTTGGCTGACGTTTTCCATTTCATGGTAGCTCTTTAATTTTCATAAGTCTGGAATAAAAATAAAAATCCTTGTAAACTAAGTAGTTTGGCCATGTAAATAGTTTGACTAAAGATTTTTTAAAAATTATATTTATTGGACAGTGTAAATTGTCTTCTTAGCGCCATTTCTATTAACATAAAATTAAAGTATATTCCAGCATCAATTATGGCATATTGAATTAAAACACTTATCAGATAACAAACCTCCATTCCACAGAAAATAGGACATTTTCAGTTCTCAACGAAATATAACTGTAAAATAAAATGTCAGCCATAATAGTAAAAGAAACGTTGCAAACAACCTCTCTGGTTGATGAAACTCGTAAGCATGCCCATAAAAGCTTCAATCATGAAATTTCGAATAAATTGTCCTTCACCAACCCTCATATGAAAACACACAAACATAAACCTTCACTCTGAGAACCTTCCTCAAATAGCATTAAGAAAAAAGTAGTCACACAGGAACTGATAAGTGAAGTAGATTTCCAAAGTTTGTCTTACATCTTCCAACAGAATTCACAAACACTTCTCTGGTAGTGGTCATGGTAAAAGTCCGTCACGCAGGGGCTGTGTTATCTGAGCAGATTTCTTACGTGCGCCTCGTATTTGCATTTGCCTAAAAAACGTAAAACTTCAATAAGAACAATATTAGGTATTTGGGCTTTAAATAATGTGCTTCATAATATAACACCTTACTGTCAATGTGGCACATATCTCAGTTAATACAAAAGATAAAGCAAAAAACGCACATAACAACATTCATCCAGTATGACATGTGCAATAAGATTAGTTCTATACAATTTTTCGATCCGACCTATGGTAACGGAGATATTTCGAATTTTCAAAATTCTCCCCCGCTAACCCCCCACCCCCTTCCTCTGGTCCGATGTCAGTCATTAACGAACTTGATCTTTCCTTTTACATATAAAATGACTAAATGTCGAGTTGGATGCGATTAAACAATAATTGCGACCACTAGAGGTGACAGACATATATATATATATATATATATATATATATATATAAATAAAGTATTGAACGGACCTCATTTTCATCATCTCCTTTGTAGGATCGATGGACATTTAAAGAAAAATTTCGAAAATCACGTCATGAGTACGACCTCAATAGCCGATTTCACTTGAGGGTAATCTGCTAAAAGTGAACCCTTTGTGGTATATCAAATTTATTTGCTCCCATACTCTCATTTAAGATTTTCAAAAATTGAAGAAATAAACTGATGATATATACAATAGTTAATGAAAATCCTTCTGAAGTCGTCCATGTAATTAAATAACACTTTTTTTGAATTCATTTCAGTTATTGAACAACAGAATACGATTTCTAAAAACAATCCAGCAAACGATTTTCCGTAACAGAAAAAATATATATAGCACGCTAATGCCCCTTTAATCCTCAATAGTATTAAACTCTCGCTGGGAAAAATAAAAATAGGTAAATGACTGAAAACAATTTCAACGAAAAGGAAAATGAAAGCCAGGATTATGAAGTAATTGAATATTGGTTTTCATGAAAAACCATTTAATTGAAAAAACATGTTATTCGACAGTGTTTTCGGATAAAAATAGAATACAGCTTATTTGTATATTAGAGTTCATATTCCTAATTGCTATTCGCATGTATTATTAACTTTTTTTTTTTTTATATATTTAGAGCTTTATTTATGATGAGGTAGGATGCAGACCCAAAAGCTGGATTACATGAAATAGAAGAAATTACGTGTGATTACTTATAAATTTAATCAAGTGCTCCACCTACCTCTTCCATCTTATATAATTCGTAATTTCACATGATTAACCTAGAGTCGCAAGTTCGATTCCCTCCTCGCCAATAGGAATTTATTTAGTGACGAAATCCTTATATAAAATCTTTTTTCCCACCCTGGCTAGAAAAGGACGTTATATTGTAGATAACTCGTCCCAATTAGCCCTAGTAGCAAAAAGTGGACGTTAATAAATAAGAATGGGATTATAACTAAAATCTGCCATAGTTACGCCTATTATAGTTAGTTCAATTGGACTCGTGCCAAAAACCACAATAGCAGGCACCAAGAATTTAAATCTGCCTACAACAATTATAAAAGAAGCACAGCAAGGGGTACTTCTTGATACTGCAAGAATTGTGCGAAAATTTTAAATTCCCCTTAACATATCACAATCACAAACTCCATATCGGTTGGATTTTCCACCGATATGGATTTTATTCCAGTTTTTACTGAGCATAAATCTCCCCCCATAATAATAATAATAATAATTATCAAGTTCTCTTTAATGAAAAAATACAAATCATTATAAGTTGATTTCAAAAATTTCGTAAAATGCTCAATTCAAAAAATACGCTATTTATTATATTTAGCACATCAGTAAGTTCAGTATTCGATCATTTTTGACTTACAATATTTTAATGGTATTGGTAAAAATACGTTTTATTTTGATATTGGCAATATCACCAAATATATTCAATTTATATGAAATTTATGGATTAGACGATTCAACATAACAGTTATAAATCTCACATGGTAAATCTTGAGAGGCGAGTTCGATTCCCGCCTCGGCAAATAGGAATTTATTTACTGACAAGCTCATTAAATGCTATTCTTAGTCCCACCCTGGCACAAAAAAAATTCTGTCACGCAGGGGCTGCGTAAACTAAGCAGATTTCCCACGTGAAGTTTTACAATAGAGAAATCTGCCTAATAACAGCTGTAGTAGTAAGTAACCTCTAAACCTATTCACGAGGGACTAATAGTTACAGAAACGGCCGCCAGAGCTCTCGGCGGAAAGGCCGAACATAGCCGACCACACGCAGAATACAAATGCAAATATCTCGGTTAATATTCAAGATACAGAATAAATGTATAGAACAATATTTATAGTAAATTGAATTTGCAATAAGATTTATTTTATACAATTTTTCGATCCGACGCATAATAACGGAGATATTTCGACTTTTTGAAAATCCTCCCCTCTAAACCCCCCCTCCCACTGGTCCGATTTCAGCCATTAACGAACTTGATCTTTATTTTTACATAAAACGATTAAATTCCGAGTTTGGTAACGATCAAACAAAAATTGCGACCGCTAGAGCGGTAACAGACAAATATATATATATATATATATATATATATATATATATATATATATATATATATATATATATATATATAGAATACATATATAGATATATATATAGATACAGTTTTGAACGGACTTCATTTTCGTCATCTACTAGGTAGGATCGATGGACATTTGAAGAAAAATGTCGAAAATTCCGTCATGAGTACAACCTCAATAGCTGATTTCCCTGAAGGGAAATCTGCTAAAAGGGTGGTAAACTGTAGATAACCCGTCCCAATTAGCCATAGTAGCAAGAAGTGAACGTTAACAAAATAAATAAATAATAACAAAAGATATGGTTTTGCTCCTTTTGATTTATTATTTTTTTGGCATCATCTGCATATTGATTTCTTATTTATTTATTGAATTTATTCTCGAAATTGAAGCTGTTTATACCTTTGAACATTCCTACTTGTTTATGTTTTGTAAACTGAAACATACATTTTCAGAAAGGTTATTTTAAAATGTGTCTCGGAAAGAATGTGTAACAGTCAGAAAGAGCATATTTTAGCCTTTTCATTCGGAAAGCAGTAGCATTAATGTAAGTTTCACCCCATGAATAATGTACTAAAAGGCACTCAATGAAGTTTTCTAAATCAGAGAAAAGCTAGAAAGTAATTTTCATTGGAGTATATTTCATCTAGAAGCATTTCGTTTCAAAGCTATTTCTCTTTCATCTATCACTATTTTTTGGTCTAAGCCTGGCGACCAAAAGTTGTATATTAGTTTAAACAAATGTAGAGAGTGATAAACCTTTTTTGTTCCAAAAATAACATAAATCGTCTACTTCATGAACTCCAAATTTAACATAGAGATGCATTAATATTAATTATTAATTGTAAGGAACATATTTTTCCAAGCATATAATAAATTAGTTAAATTAAATAACTAATATTATTTGTTATTAACCCTCCGTCGGGCGCACCTCTGGACGAAACAAAATCGGGTGCACTCGGCCTGAGTGGCCGCTCACATATTTTAAACCCCCACTACCCAACTAATTAATTTTAATTTAAAACGCTAGTAGGACATACTTCGCTAGGATCTTTAGAAACCAAATATAATATTTAGAACGTAAAATATTGTTTTTATTAGAATAGAATGAAGCTTATACTAAAACAAGTAAAATTGATCAGGCGCATTCGGCCTGAGAGGCCAGAGTTAGACTAGCACTTATTTCTCAAGATATCGACGAACTTCCATATAGAATAGCATTAATCTTAGTAAAATGGACGATTGCAATAGATGTATCTTGAAAAAAAAAATCATCTTCGAAATTAAGGAGCAATTGGGCGCAGTCGGCCTCACAAGCCACCTAGGGACCAGTCGGTCTGGATGAAGGATGGCAATAGACTAAAGTAGGGGATTCTAAGCATGAACACAAATCAGGAAATTACTGGGAATGGCCCCACACAGGAGAAACAGAATGAGGCACGGTATCAAAAAGTATGTTTTCCTGGCCTCTCAGGTCAGCTGCGCCCGACGGAGGGTTAAATTTAAATAATAGCAAATGATATCCTGAGGTTTAGTTGATTACCGGGATGATGTAAGACAGTTTCTCTGTTATCATCTATCAGATTTACTAGTACAGTTATTTTAACGAAATACTTCCAATTATGGACTAAGATTTACGGCGGTTAGTAGAGACTATCACGTATGCCACAAAATACCGACATTAGAAGGCTGTACCCAAGTTTTAAAAATTTTTAGGATCGAAATTAATTTTTGCCATATGAAGAAACTTTTATGAGGTTTAGTTCGATTAAAAAAGCCCAAACTTCCTGAGTAAAAGTTTATTCAAACGACATAGCGTTCTACGTGAAGTGTATAATTGTTAGTGCACTGTTCGCACACCAAAAACAGTTTGAAAATATTGCAGAGCCGAACAGATAAAACTATAAATACTACCACTCCTAAAAACTAAACAACTGCTCATTAGAAAACTTTTCACACAATTAAAGGCAATTTTAATGAATAAATAAACCCTTGAGTCAGAAAAATAAATTGTCAGTCACGCAGGGGCTGAATAAACTAAGCAGAATGGTGAAGGGTAAAAACTTACAAATATCTCGGTTAATAATCATGATAGAGAAAATATGTGTATTACAATATTTATAGGCAATTACATTTGCAATAACATTGTTCCTACACTTTTTTTTCGATCCGACGTACAATAACGAAGATATTTCGAATTTTCAAAATTCCTCCCTCCAACCCCCCCGCTTTAGCCAGATTTCAGCCATTAAAGAATCTTTTTTTTTTTAAGACAGAACAAAAATTAGAGCGTTAACAGACAAACTTATATATATTTTCGGTCAGACCTCATTTGTGTCATCACCTGGGTAGGATTGTTGGAAGTTTCAAGATATTTTTCGAAAATCCCATCATGAGAGCAACCTCAACAGCTGATTTCCCCGAAGGAAAATCTACCATAAAATTCCTATGTCAGAAAAATCAATATCAAAAATACTTAACCTAGTCAACAAACTATAAAGAATAATAGAACGAAACCAAATTACTAACTGTATTGTGACCAGAGAGAAGAGGTTTATTCACGATAGTGTTGTTTGAATTGATGAATATGTACTTGTAAATAAACATCACTCACAATTTTTGTAGTTTCAGCGCTAAGATTTTTTCGAAGACTTATTGTCTGACCTATCTTCTTTTACAGAGACAAACAGCGCAAGAGTCTTTAAAACTATCGATAGCTCATTATTCAAGGTCAACAACGTCTTTTGTATAGTAATAACAATTTAATCAGATAATTGCAAAAGTCCATCACGCAGGGGCTGCGTAAACTAAGCTGATTTCCCCTGTGAAGTTTTACAATAGAGAAATCTGCATACTGGTAACACAATACCACCGTGATTATATAAATCATTCAGTTAATTAAAATAAATAACCAACTGAAACGGCTTCTGAATTGTAAGAAGAATTAATTTATTTTAATAACTCAAATTTTAGTAGTCCAAGAACTTAAGAAGGGGGGGGGGCGGATGAACTAAACTTTATTTGCATAAAATAAAATCTCAAGTAAGTAGGCAAGTAAGGTAAGGTAAAAACGCCAGGTTAGAAGAAGCTTCCGCCTGAGCCGAGAAATGACGAAGATGGCCGACCGAACTCATACCCACCACAGACTTCATAATAATGCAAATATCTCCGGTTAATATTCCAGATAGAGAATAAAATGTATATAACGATATTTATAGTAAATTAACTTTGCAATAAGATTGGTTCTGTACAATTTTTCGATCTGATGGATAATAACGGAGATATTTCGAATTTTCGAAAATCTTCCAATCTAAAGCCCCCCCTCCCTCTGTTCAGATTTCAGCCATCAACGAACTTGATCTGTCTTTTTACATAAAACGGTTAAATATCGAGTTTCGTACTGATCAAACAAAAATTGCGACCGCTAGAGCGTTAACAGACAAATATAAATATATATATATATATATATATATATATATATATATATATAATATATATATATATATATTTTTGAACGGACCTCATTTTTCGTCATCTCCTGGGTAGGATCGATGGACATTTGAAGAAAAATTTCGAAACATCGCGTCATGAGTACGACCTCAATAGCTGATTTCCCTGAAGGAAAATCTACTATAAAATTCCTATGAGAAAAAATCAATATCAAAAATATCTTAACCTAGTCAACAAACTATAAAGAAAGAAACGAAATAATTCCTACTGTATTGACAAGAGAGAAGAGGTTTTATTTCACGATTGTTAAAGGATGATGTATTACATTAAGAAAAGTTCTTTTATTTCAATTTTGACTATTGTCTCCATTATAGTTAACAATTATTAATTATAACAGTCAACAAGGTCATTAATTAGAAGAATTACATTATTAATAATCTGCATACTGGTAACACAATATTAATTATTATAGATAATGAGAATTATTATGATTATACCAACTGAAATTTCTGAATTGTAAGAATAATAAATTAATTTTAATAACTCGCTTTTTTATCACTATTTGCAGATTTCTTAATAAAATCTCAGTTTAGTCTTCCCAGCAAAGTGAGGAAGGTATAGTTTATATTGCAGTTGTTCATAAAAATGCAAATATCTCGGTTAAAAAAAGATAGAGAATAAATGTATATAACGTAAATACCCATAAGATTGGTTCTGTACAATTTTTCGATCTGATGGATAATAACGGAGATTATTTGAATTTTCGAAAATCCCCCCCCTCCTAAAACCCCTCCCTCTGTTTTCCGATTTCAGCTCATCAACGAACTTGATCTGTCTTTTTACATAAAACGGTTTATTTCACGATAGTGTTGTTTGAAGTGATGAATGTTATGTACTTGGAGAGAAGAAAACATCCACTTCTTCACAAGTTTTTTTATTTCAGCGCTAAGAGTTTTCGAAGACTATTGTCTCCATCTTCAGAGACAACAACGTCATTTAAAATCTATGTACATTATAACAAGGTCAGTAATCATGCTAGAAGAGGTTTAGTTTAATCAGATAATTGCAAAAGCTGGATTGACAGAGGAATGTCCCAAAGTTATTAATTTGGGTAAATGTTAAATATATGAAAACTGGCATTGTAAACACTGAGTGATTTTTCTTCCTATCAGGAATAATGTTATTGAAACAGATGATGTATGCGGATATAGCTTCAAAAAAGATGGTTGCTTCTCTATAACCAAATATCCATCGAAAACCTATTTGGAGTTGGATGTCGGGAGTAATGATTTTCTCCTCTGGCCATAAATTTTTGGCAGACGACCGATAGTGAATTTGAGTTGGAGTGACAGGTGTAGACTGACGACCTTATTTGGTGATAGGGAAGAGATTGTAGCTGTCTGGTGGGAGATATGACGAAAGCTATCAATCACCAAGGTAGCTGGTGCCTCCCTCTACAGGATGTGGAGAAGCGACACGTCACCAGGATGACAGCTCGTACGTTCGAGGAGGCCAAGGTGACGGCATCTGTCACGTCCGACACATAAAGTGTACCTAGAGTAATTAATAACGGTTCAGTAGCGACATAAATCAATATCATATACGGGTTGTTCATTGCTGACGTATAGAATGCTTCAGGAGTGATACTAAACAATGCTGAAACAGAACGGCACCTCCTAACTGTCATGCCCTAAGTTATAGGTCCTAAGAAAATTATAAATAAGTTAAAGGTCTGTAATAGATTAATCTACATAATGGTAACATCAAAGTGAATATTAAGTTATTTATCATTGTTTTAGCAGATTTCCCTTAAGGAAAATCAGCTATTGAGGTTGTACTCATGACGTGATTTTCGAAATTTTTCTTCAAATGTCCATCGATCCTACCCAGGAGATGACGAAAATGAGGTCCATTCAAAACTGTATATATATATATATATATATATATATATATTTCTGTTACCGCTCTAACGGTCGCAATTTTTGTTTTATCATTACTAAACTTGATATATAATCGTTTTATACAAAAAGAAAGACCAAGTTCGTTAATGGCTGAAATCGGACTAGGGGAAGGGGGGGGGTTTAGAAGGGGAGATTTTCGAAAATTCTAAATATCTCCGTTATTATGCGTCGGATCGAAAATTTGTATAGAACAAATCTTATTGCAAATTTAATGTTCTATAAATGTTGATATGTACATTTTTTCACTATCTTGATTATTTACTGAGATATTTGCATTTTGTAGTTTTCAGTCTTCAGTAAAGCCCCACTCCTACTCATCTTTTATTTTCAATATTCTATTATAATATGATGCACTTTATTTGAAGCTAAATGCCAAATACTGTTCTCATTGAACTTTTAATTTTTGAGATAAATGCAAATATGTGGCGCACGTGGGAAATCTGCTTAGTTAACGCAGCCCCTGCGTGACGGACTTTTTCTGATATTTGTTGTTACTTGTTATTTATTTTACTTCTGTTATTTAACTATGTACAATTTTTGAAAGGGCAAATCACCTTTGATGTGACGTCCATAAATAAATAAATGAGTTTCAACCAGAAATCAATAGATTTATTTTCTACCCCTTTTAGCAGATATCTCTTAAGATAAATCAGTTATTAAGGTTGTTCTCATTACGCGATTTGGAACATTTCCTTCAGATGTCTATCGGATCTACCTAGGAGATGAAAAATTAAATAATATATATATAAGGGGTGAAAATAAAAAAATTCAAAATATCTCAAAATACTATTATCGAGGAAATTGCATAGAACCAATGTTGCAGTAAACTTAGTTAAGAATACACGTTGTTCTACATACCGAGATTTTTGTGTTTATTTCATTTTCAGCCTTCAGAACCCCCCCCCCCCCGATTTCAGATATCGAAAATTAATAATAATTATTATTCAAAGTTAAGCAAAAATGTTATTCATAGTTTAATAAGAAAAATTGTTTTCAACTGACTATTAATATGTGAGATACTTAAAAATATGGTCTGTAAGATTTTATTTGTTCACTCGAAAACTTTTATTTATCCATACGATACTCGATACTTAACTGATTTGACGCTGAAAGTCATATTCATTAACGACTGAAATATGACCAGGAATAGGCGGGAGGGGGTTAAAAATGAGGGAAATTCGAAAATTCAAATTATCTCCGTTTTTATAAGTTAGATCGAAAAATGTTATAGAACCAACCTAGTTAAACTATTAATGTTCTACATTTTATATTTTATTTTTATTAAAATATTTCTTATACACATTTCGTAATTCAAATAGTCTCTGTCGGAATCAAACGCACGATTCAAAGAAAATGAAGGTTAGGCCAACGGCTAAACACACATAGCAAACCAAAGCTCCAATATTATTATTACATAATGTTTACTCTGGAAGTAATTAATATTTTTGTTTACTTAAATTGGTTTTAAATCCTTTAATATAAACTAGGTTTGATTTGTAAATTACTTACTATTTATAATTCATTCTTTTCCTTATTTGATCCTGGTAATTTCCTCATAGAATTCATATATTTACCCAGTTCATTTTTTATCAGTTATATTTTAAATTCGTTTTAATTTCGGTAATGAGTCCTACTTGAACAAAGAAAATTCACTGTTTTCTACATACTAAGAAATACGTACACACCTTTTACGAGTAAGGACACATAATAATCAAATTAAATGTTTAGTAGAGCCGTTTGGCAAAGATTTATGAATAGATCTCAGTAATTTGGTCCGAAGAATCTACCAACCACACTGTGGTCAGCATATTCAATAGTTAAAGCAACGTTGAGAATGACAATCTTTGTTCAGTATTGACTCCTCTTTAACGTCATATAAAATACAAAAAAATACTGGTGACATCCGCTTATCAAGATTTCTCTATGGAAGATTGGAGGAGACCCTTAGGAACTATGGATCAAAGTTTCATGTGTTTTGAACAAACTCTAGAACTTTGGCCTGTCAATCTAAAACTTTATATGTGATCGCCTGGCGGCAACATATGGGTTAACCATGCGTCAGTTTTGAGATGTTTCTCAGGGTTTGAAATATATAATTTCCATAATATTTTTGAAGAGTACTTCCTTCATAATACATCTGTTTCCCTTTCTGTAAATGTTTAATAAGGAGCTCTTACAGTCGTACAACTTCAATTGACTTGTTAGTTCCTGTATCTAGAATTTAAAAAAATTAATATTTTTAACTCATATAATATTGTTATTAATGCTTAATATAGGTAAATTCTCTTTAATCAAAACTTTCAGAATTTTAACAGATTTCCCTTAAGGGAAATCAGCCATTGAGGTTGTACTCATGACGGAATTTTCTTCAAATGTCCATCGATCCTACCTACTAGATGACGAAAATGAGGTCCGTTCAAAACTGTGTATATATTTGTCTGTTACCGCTCTAGCGGTCGCATTTTTTGTTTGATCCTTACCAAACTTAGTATTTAATCGTTTTATGTAAAAAGAAAGATCAAGTTCGTTAACGGCTGAAATCGGACCAGTGGGAGGGGGGGTTTAGAGTGGGGATTTTCGAAAATTCGAAATATCTCCGTTACTATACGTCGGATCGAAAAATTGTACATAACCAATCTTATTGCAAATTAAATTTACTATAAATATTGTTATATACATTTATTCTGTATCTTGAATATTAACCGAGATATTTGCATTTTTATTCTGCGTGTGGCCACCAGTAGGCTATGTTCGGAGTTTCCGCCGAGAACTCTGGCGGCCATTTCCATAACTATCGTCCCTCGTGAATAGGTTTAGAGGTTAGGTTAACTGTTTTTTGGGGCTAGAAACTACTGGGTTATTACGCTCTAAATAATGTTTTTTTAGGTTTAGAGGTTTCTTACTACTACAGTTGTTATTAGGCAGATTTCTCTATTGTAAAACGTGGGAAATCTGCTTAGTTTACGGAGCCCATGCGTGACAAACTTTTTAGTAACCTTTAGTGGGCTACTTACAACCAGGAAAAATTTTACCAACAAATTCTTTGCTTATCACATATTCCAGAAATGGCCATGTGAAATACTCCATTTCATTCACCATGTAAAACAAATATTACTCACGGATCTATTAGCAGATTTCCCTTAACGCAAATCAGCTATTCAGATCCAACTTATGAAGCGAATATCGACAATTTCTTCGAATGTCCATTGATCCTACCCAGGAAATGATCTTACCGCTTTATTCGAAGTTTAAATGCCAAATATTGTTTTCAAGAGACCTATATTAAACGAGATACACGCAAATATGTTCTGTTGATCCCCCCCCCCTCTTAAGTTCTTGGACTACTAAAATTTGAGTTATTGCGATAAAAAGTATACTGATTCATTATATTTTTATCTATCTGTTCAGCTTTGAGAGGCTGTTTGTTTACAATTCGAGAGAAAGGGTGAGAGAGAGAAAAAGAGTGAGAGAGAGACAGAACAAAACTCAAATCCTAAATATTGAATACTCAGCTTTAATTTCAAAACTTCCATATTTAGAATTCTTGGTAATTGAAAGTGACACGGTGAATATTGTGCATACTTATATGTCCCAGCATGCGAGAAATCTGCTTACTATACACCAAATTTGCGTGACGTTTTAGCAGATTTCCCATAAGGAAAATTAGCTATTGAGGTCATGTACTCATGACGCGAGTTTTGAAAAATGTCTTCAAATGTCCATCGATCCTACCCAGGAAATGAGGTCCGTTCAAAATTATATATATATATATATATATATATATATATCTATATATATATATATATATATATATATATATATGTCTGTTAACGCTCTAGCGGTCGCAATTTTCGTTTGATCGTTACCAAACTCAAATATTTAAACGTTTTATGCAAAAATAAAGATCAAGCTCGTTAATGGCTAAAATCGGACTAGTGGGGGGGGGGTTTAGAGGGGGGATTTTTCGAAAATTCGAAATATCTCCGTTTACTATACGTCGGATCGAAAAATTATATAAGAGCAATCTTATTGCAAATTAAATTAACTATAAATAATGGTATATACATTTATCTTTGTATCTTGAATATTAACCGAGATATTTGCACTTTTCTGTTTTCAGCTTCTGAGATGAGTTCGGCTAACTTCGGGTCTAGTCGTGAGTTTCCGTCAAGAGCTAGTTCGGGCCCTTCCCGTAACTGTTTGACTCTCTATTCTGAAATTTCTCTATTATAAAACTTCACGTGGGAAATCTGCTTAGTTTACGCAGCCCCTGCGTGACGGACTTTTTTTTTTTTGTTTTCACTTGTGTTTTGAATCACGGAAGTAATCAAGCTGGCAAAAGTCCCGATATAGATTGTACAGTTTTACAAAGCCAGGATAACAAAGTAACCAAAATATTGATTTTTCCGATGTAATCAATCTTGCGTCTCGTCTAAAAATCAAATTCAGAACTGCTATAATTCGAATTTCGTTTTCATAACATTCCCTTTCTCGCGGGATATACTGTGATTCCAGCTCTGATATTCAGTGCAACATTGTAGCGGACAATACGGAGCAACTTATGTGTAATACATCAAAACCCGGCAGCGGATACGGTTTTTGGTCGTTTGTGAGTTGGTAATTAAGGGGTTGGGGGGGGGGGGGGAGTGTCCTGTATAAATGCTGAAACTGCCTGATGAGAACAACAATATAGGATTAACAATGCAAGAAACATCCCTGAGCTTAGTTTTAATTGGGGTTGGCTTAACTGGGACCCCTCTAATTAGTTAAAACTTCATGACAAGTGATGTATTGCATTTCTGATTCCTTTGGAACATTTGGCTATCTTCTGGCATAATAATCGATCTTGAATGATAGCTCCAAAAGTCTCTAGTGTTATTGTAATAAACTATTAACTTCTGTTCTAGGCTCTAGATTTATTGCTCTGTCATCTTAGCTACTTTAGTCAAGACTTGAATGGAAGTTATTCTGTGGTTAATTTTGATAAATTGACCGGTTTATTAGTTTATTAATGAACGCCAATTTACCTCCCAAACCATAACTAGAACCACTAAAACTAGGAACAAAATTATAATCTGTTTACTTAAGTTATCATTTATATTATTGTCAGTAATTATTGCTATTCTACACCGGAATGAATAACAAGAAAAAGAAACTTGCCAACATTTTTTGCTTATCATTTTAATGAATAATAATTATTCATTAATACTTTTTGCAGGTAGGCATCTTGTACAAAATAAGAATAATAAATTATGGCTTATAGATTGTACAATTGATATATGTCACTAACTGTGGAGTTAAGTTAAACTGAAGCCTCCATTAATTCATCAAATAAACACTTTTATTACTTTAATTTCATTAGGTATTATTTTATTTATTTTTTTTGGAGGCGGATCGCATTGCCGCGTAAGTTTAGTCTTACAACATGGTAAAAATAGAGTTGTGGGTTCGGATTTATTTATTGAACTAGCTCAGATACCCGGCTTCGCCCGGGAATTCATTTGAGGCTTGGATGGTGATGGTATTTTTTTTGGCAAAGCTTTTACTTTGCACAATATTATGACATTTCCCCGTCCCAGGGTTTAGGGTTAATCCCCGTCGTTGCAGTGGATTTGTTAATAATAAAATTAACTTTTTCTGTAATCGTTGAATAATGGTAACATTACTAAACTGAAATGAGTGAAGAAAGTGAAACATTTTGCAATAGAGTGAAGAAAGTGAATTGCCTTCTTAATTAGTAATAAGTATAAATTAAAAAATAATTTGAAGTTGGGGAAATTAAATGCTTTTAAATGTTTCTTAACATTGTAAGAATTTATTTTAACAAAATCAATTGAAATGTGAATGAATTATTGGTGGACATAATCAATATATTTTAAAATTTTAAATATAATAATAATTACCTCCCTTGTTTATAACCTGCACTTGTTTATAACTGCGTACTTCACAATCATCACTAGTTGTTTTATAACTATGCTTATAACCTTTCACAACCATGCTTATAACCTACCAACAACATACCATAATCTTCACAACATCCTAATTTTGTTCATATTCTGGTTAGATTTGATCATGTATTACACGAATTACAGAAAAAGTGTAAAATACACACTCGTGACGAAAGTAAAATTTACAACTCTCGTGAAATTACCACGAAGCTCGTGTGGGTAAACGTTTCACTCGAGTTAATAATAAATAACTATTTTATGTAAGACTTCACTGTCCTCCATACTGTCATATACCCCGTTTCCTGTGCATTATGCATAGATTTGAATTATTAAGGACAAAATATTAACAAACATTTTGAATTAATTTTTCCAGCTGAGGTACCTGGTAGTTCATATTAAAAAGAATTGTTCAACAAATTTCTCTAAATAACAAAATAAACAACTTTTGTTATGTGCATATTTGCCGAAACGACAATAAGAAACGAAATATCACTATTATTAATTTCAGGCCTCCCTTATAACCCCCACTCCTGCCCTTCCCTAGAAATGTTAGTATGGCTCATTATAAGGAAGGCGTTAGTGCTAATACACATACCGAGTGTTTTATTTAGTCCGGTGAGTCTTTTGTGCCAAATAAAATTGTTGACTCCCGCTATAAGTTTTAGCGTAATAACGCCTTTATAGTTCATTATTCGACGATAGTGTATATAACAAAACTTTTCTCTAAATAACAAAATAAACCACTTTTGTCATGCGCATATTTGCCGAAACCCAAATAGGAAACGAAATATCACTATTTTTGATTCCAGGCCTCCATTACAACCCCCACTCCTGCCCGTCCCTAGAAAAGTTGGTATGGCTTATTATAATGAAGGTTTTAGTGCTAATACACATACCCAGTTTTAATATAGTTCCGTTAAGTCTTTCGTGCCAAATAAAATCGTTGACTCCCGCTATACTGTTTGGCGTATAACGCAATTTGTACTTCGGAATACGACAAAAGTATATATTACAAAAGTTACTCTAAATAACAAAATAAACAACTTTTGTTATGTTCATACTTGCCGAAAAAGCAATAGGGAACGAAATATCACTATTTTTCATTTCAGGCCTCCCTAAAACCCCCCACTCCTGTTCATCTCAGAGAATTTAATATAGCCTAAAGTCTAAGTTGGATTAGCAGTAATAACATACCAAGTTTCATAAAATTCGGTTCAGCCGTTTATGGTGAAAAGGTAACAAACAAACAAATAAACAAACACACACGAAAGAAACAAAATGCAGTTATGGTGTCTATGACATGTGAAACGAAAAGTTATCGTGAAATTTTCGCGAAAAAAATCAATGTACAGACAGAGGTAACAATTTTATATATATATATATAATATAATATATATAATATATATATATATATATAAATATATAACTCATTAAATAAAATCCTTAGCCCCACTCTGGCTGAAAAATAGTGGTAACCTAATCCATCGGTGATAATCCGTTTCAATTAGCCATAGTAGCATAGAGTATATGTTCAATTTAAAAATTGAAGCGGTAATAAAACTACACCAGCGTCATCTGTTATCAACTAGGAAGCCCCCTGAAGAGTGCTGAGCTCTATTGCCTTAACACTACCTGAGAGGACATCCTTGGGTTCAAAGGGCAAAGATAAGGAACAGGATCAGAACAATAGAGTGAGTAGGACAACAGAAGAGAGTAGAGCCTCTCATTAGTGACAGCAATATTAGTTTCTTTCTCACACCCCTTTTAATAAAATGAGTGAGTAAACGAAGGAGCATCCAGGAGGAGACCAGGATGGAGGGAGAGAACCAGAGCAGCATCGAGAACATCATCACAATTTCATCAGCATCCCTTGAACTAATCATTAATCTACTAACATACTAATACATATCTGCCCTGCAATAGTCCATCCCCCAATATCATGTAATTATCCAATATAATATTAATTGTAATAACCGTCTTATACATCAACATGGTCCTCCGGTATTAAATCATATACAACTTCCATGAACCAGCACCTTTCTTAAAATATTGCAATCTATTAGCGGGTAAGGCCGAAGGGCTTGTAAATACAGTATACGTTAATAATAATATTAACATTAATATCTTTTCATTATTATTTTATTTCGTTAGGCACATTTATTTTCACATGTTAGTTTTATTTATCTACTGATAATCTTCTTTTTTTTTTTTAACTGAAACCAATAAATATAATTTAGGTTTTTAAGATATTGATAAATAAAATGCATGAAAGAAATGTCTAATATCTATGTTGGATCATGGGAAATAAATTCCTATTTCGCAGCGGCACTAAAACTAACTCATTAAAAAAAAAAATACCCTGTTTAGGTTGATGAAGACTGCCCAACACTACTAAGATTCGAGATTCATTAAAATCTCTCTTGGCAGTAACTAATGCTGAAAATAAATTATTTAAATAGTGGACCTACTATTTGCCTAATGGACAAGGATAGTAAGTTTCCTGAAATAGTTGAGTTTAAATAATTCAGCAGTATCCGTTGGGTACATAAATATTACTACCTTTCTAAATCTCATCTGGTAGATGGGGTTCTAGGAACATTAAATTTACTTCTAAGTCTTTGGTTGACTGAGCGTTTGGCAATTACTATAGAGAGGAAAGAAGATTTTGGAGACCTGGAAGTCTTGTTATATAATGAAGGAAATAAATGTTTGTATATAAAACTTCTTAAGTCCTTGTGTGCAGGATACTACTTTCCTTATTTAGAGGGCAATTGCAGAGTCGCTCAATAAAAGGTATGCGTGCATGTAAAGAAAATCAAAAAAGTCCCTCGAGGATAGGCTGCGTAAACCAAGCAGATTTCCCACGAGCGGTTAGGTCAAGCTATTGATTCCATATATTCTATTTTTCTTACTAAATATCTGATATGTTTGCTGAGATCTGAAAACAAGAAAGTAAGAATATTCTACATACTTACTTAATATTGAACCAAGATATATAATGTATAGAACAACGATTGTAGAATACAACAAAATTGGTTACATAGCATTTTTCGATACGACTTGTCATAATGAAGTGTGGTGTAGTGATTTGTGTTTTAGATATAGAACAGTGTGCCGTAATGAGAGCGAGCGAGCGGGGGCAAAGACATGCAGACTGCTGACAATGCGCTACTGAAAATGGGAGCGCATTGTATTGCTAGCTTTTAGAGAGTGGAGAGTTTTTTGTGATACGCTAGTGCTAAGCTCTGTAATGTAATTAGCGTTAAGTCTTAGTATATGTTGTAAGTAGTAGTATATGTATATAGGGTAGTAGAGAAGTTAGCTATATGTATTTATTTTATAAATATATGTTCTGTAGCAACCAGCCGTGTGTGTGCCATTCCCGGTTAGCCAATGATATGGAGATATGTTGAATTTTCGATTGCGATTAACAAACATGATCTATATGCTTAAATAAAACGTTCGAATATCAAGTTTGGTAATGATCAAACAACAATTGCGACTACTAGACAGGCTAATATGTATAAGCTTGGACCTCATTTTCGGTAGGCTCGATGGAAATTTCAAGAAATGTTTCAAAAATCACGTTTTACTCATAATTACAATCTCAATACTTATTTCCGTTTAGGGAAATCTGCTAATAAGCTGGCCTGGGTATAACATTTATGACCTAATACTGAACATGTTTCTCCCAAACCAGCTAATCACCAATTTTGACAGGTTCAAAAACCTCATGAGACACTACACAGAATTTTCAAAGAAAATGTTTCTCTTGACTTATTCAATTCTCGTTACTGCACTCGGACCCTATCTCTTTATAACAAACGTGAATTGGATTTAATGAATAAAATGCACGGAGCATCATAGAGAAGCTGATTCCTTAATGAAATCTTATTAACAGAGTGGATTGAAATTACTGAAGAGGAAAAAGCATAGAGATAGAAAGGCCCAGTAACAGAGGTAGAATGAAAAGGATTAGGATAAGTTTTCGAAAGATGGATAAATCTGATAACCATTCAAAAGGTTTGATGCTGTAAATGCAATGATTGACTATGATAATACTATTACAAATGCAGCTAAGGACTGAAAGAACAACGGAGACAGAAAAATAGAAATGAGATAGAATGAAAAAATAAAAAAAAAACTATCTGGTTATTATAGAAGAAAGAACAAAGAGACAATCCTGTTGATGTAACTAAGACATCGAGTGAGCCTTTAGCTCCTCTTCCAGTTAATAAGGAAGAACAGACAAAGTTCATATTTATCTGTCAGTAAGAACTTGAAAAAAAAACAAGGACTCTTTAAAAAAAGAAGCCAAAAGAAGACTAAAACGGTGAGAGGATTCAGAAAGGGAGGAGAAAAGAAATAAAAAAGAATGCTGATAAAAGAGAAGATGGAGAAATCACTTCAGGGGTAAACGTTCAACTAGTTCATGTAACACAAATCGAAGTGTGGTCTCGGAGCAAATACTAACCAATTTTTAGTAAAGAATGATAACGAACTAATTACAGAGAAGAAGAAACAAACAAGGTTGTTAGGAAGGCTGTCATATGACCTCAAGAAGGAGTACTTTATAAATGAGAAAAGCATTAAATAAAGTTGTTTAGTGACCACCCCTAATCCCATACTGGTAAAACCACCGTAAATATTAAGTGAATAAATACAAACGGAAATAAGAAATTTTTCAGCCAATTTCAATATCCTGCCAACAAGAAGCGTTAGGAATGTAAACAAAACAGGTCTGCCCGACTCACACCGAAAAGAAAAACATTACTGCAATATATCAGAATATAACGTATTATTTTTTGAGAAATATTTACTATATCTAGTACTGAAGTTAATACCGAGTCAGAATAATTGTTATCTCAATCAAATGTTTAGTCCAAAACCTTATGATGGAGGGGGGGGGGGTCACCAGGACATATTTGCATGTATCTCGTATAATAAAGGTCTCTTGAATATAATTTTTGGTATTTAAACGTCGAATAATGTGTTTTATTCTATAAGAGAGTATTGCTTATGTGACACGAGTAGAAGTGGGGGTTTACAAAAGGCTGAAAACTGAAAAATGCAAATATCTCGGTTAATATTCAAGATAGTGAATAAATGAATATAACAATAATTGTAGTACATTTAATTTTCAATAAGATTAGTTTTATACAATTTTTCAATCCGACGTAGAGTAACGGAGATATTTTGAATTTTCGAAAATCCTCCACTCTAAACCCCCCCCCTGGCCCGATTTCAGCCGTTAACGAACTTGATCTTTCTTTTTTCATAAAACGACTAAATATAGAGTTTAAAAAATATTGAGAACGCTAGAGCGGTAACAGAAAAATATATATATACAGTTTTTTGAACGGACCTCATTTTCGTCATCTCCTAGGTGGATCGATGGACGTTTGAAGAAAAAATTTTGAAAATCGCGTCATGAGTACAACCTCAATAGCTGATTTCCACATGCATCAGGTATTTGCATTTATCTATAAACGTAAAAAATCAATGAGAACATTATTTGGTATTTGGGCTTCAATTAAAGTGCTTCATAATATATAGCTTATTGTTAATATGACATGAGTAGGAGTGGAGGTTTACTGAAGGCCGAAAACTAAAAACTGCAAATATCTCCGTTAATAATAAAGATTAAAGTTAAATGTATATAACAAAATTTATTGTACATTATACTTGGAATAAAATTGATTCTATATATTTTTTCGATCAGACGTATAACAGAAATATTCCGAGTTGTAGCAGATTTCCCTTCAGATTTCCCTGTTACCGCTCTAGCGGTCGCAATTTTTGTCTTATCGTTACTAAACTTGATATAATCGTTTTATACAAAAAAGACAGATCAAGTTCGTTAACGGCTGAAATCGGACCAGGGTGAGATGGGGTTTAGAGTGGGAGAATTTTGAAAATTTTTAATACCTCCGCTATTATGCGGCCGACCGAAAAAGTGTATAGAACCATTCTTATTGAAAATGTAATGTTCTATTAATGCTATTATGTACATTGTTTCTTTATCTTGATTATTAACTGAGATATTTGCATTTTTTAATTTTCGGTCTTCAGTAAACCCCCCACTTCTACCCATCTCATATTAACAAAATTTTATTATGTTCTGAAGCATTTTATTTTAAGCTTAAATACCAAATATTGTTCTCATTGAACTTTTAATTTTTGAGATAAATGCAAAAACGTGACGCACGCGAGAAATCTGCTTAGCTAAAATAAAAAATTCTCCCACTCTAAATCACTCCTCCTCCCACTGGTTCGATTTCAACCATTATCGAACTCTACCTTTAGTTTTGTGTGATAAGCTAATATATATCGAGTTTGGTTAAGTTCAAATAAGAATTCTGACCCCTAGAGCGGTAACAGACAAGTATATATATATATATATATATATATATATATATATATATATAATTTTCATTAATAATTAAAGATCTTCATAGAATGTATCATTCTGATTCAAGTGCACTTCTTGTTGTGTAATTGTCAAAACAAAATAAGTTCTGTGAAAAGTCGAAAACCGTTTTCGATTGACGTAATATATGTTAAATAAAGAAACCAAAATGAAGGAGAATGTAGTTGTGAAGAGAGATGGGTGCTGGAAGCGAAACAAACCCTTTCCATCATTGGCCATCATGAGAATCTGATGTGAGTGGCTGGGAAGATGGCGGCCTGGACTTGACTTGATATATCCGCTGGAGTTAATGGAGATGAACATTGAGTTTCCATGTTCCACTCCCTGACTCCAGGGTGGTATATCCACTTGCTAGCTCAGAAACTACCATGCAATCCTCGCCATTCAAACTGACACCTATACGTCAATGGCATAATGCTTATGGCAGATTTCCCTTAAGACGATTTAGCTATTGATTTGTATATATGTACTTGAGTTGCCAAACCTTAAATCTTTGGACTTTTATTTAAGAAATGCATTACTAATACGTTAGAAAATTGAGTAGATAGGGGGAAAACGTCCGTCACGCAGTGGCTACGTTAACTAAGCAGTTTCACGTATTTGCATTTATCACTTATCGTAAAATAAACTTTTACGATTTTATGAGACAATATTTAGTATTTATGGGTGAAATAAAGTTCTTCATAATATAAGAGCTTATTATTAATATGACATGTGTTGGAGTGGGGGTTTACTGAATGCCGAAAACTAAAAAATGCAAATATCTCGGATTATTATCAAAATAGAGAAAAAAGTCCGTCACGCAGGGGCTGCGTAAACTAAGCAGATTTTCTATGTGAAGTTTTACTAATAGAGAAATCTGCATACTGGTAACAACACACACGGGAGAAGTAAATACAAACGGTAATGAGAAATTTTTCAGTTAATTTTAATAAACCCCCAACGGAAACGGCTTCTGAATTGTAAACACATTGGTCTGCCCACCACTCAGAGCTGAACACATAAATAAACACATTCTTCACTAAAAGAAAAACAAATACTGATAAACATCTAAATATAAAACAATAACTTTATTGTAAATTATTTACTATATCAAGCACTGCAATTTGTAATGAATCAGAATAATTTATATTTTAATAACACAAATTTTAGTAGCCCAAAAACTAAAGAAAGGGGGGGGTGGATGAACAGAACGTATTTGCATAAACCTCACAAAGTAAAAACTGAAACGACAAGAAAGGTTAGAAGAAGCTTCCACCAGAGCCGAACAGTTACGGAAACTAATCCAAACCATACCCGATCACATGTCCCACACACTTAATAAAAATGCAAATATCACGGTTAATATTCAAGATAGAGAATAAATGTATATAAAAATATTTATAGTAAATTTAATTTGCAAAAAGATTGGTTCTATACAATATTTCGATTCGATTCATAATAACGGAGATATTTCGAATTTACGAAAATCCCCCTCTAACCTCCCCCCCCCCTCCCTCTTGTCCAATTTCAGCCATTAACGAACTTTTTATTCCAGTTTTAAGCCATTATCTTTCTTTTTACGTAAAACGGTTAAATGTCGAGTTTAATAACGATCTAACCAAAATTGCGACCGCTAGAGCGTTAAGTGACAAATATATATATATATATATATATATATATAAATATATATAAATATATATACACATATAATTTTGAACGGACCTCATTTCGTCATCTCCTCCGTCCTTTCGTCCTCAATAGCTAAAACGTACATTAGAACATTGTTTTTGCAATAAGATTATATACTATTTTTCTTTCCGTCGCAAAATAACTGTTAAAATTAGAATGTTCGAAAGTCATCGACTCCCCCCCCCCTTACAATTGGTCCGATTTCAGCCGTTAACGAACTTGATCTTCATTTTAAAATAAAACGATTAAATATTGACTTTGGTATCGATAATCGATAAAAACAAAACTTGTGATCGCTAGAGAGTTAACAGACAAATATATATATATATATATATATATATATATATATATATACAGTTTTTACGGACCTCATTTTCGTCCTCTCCTTGTTAGGATCGATGGACATTGTAGGAAATTTTTTAATAACTGCGAAATGAATACGAGCTCAGTAGCTGATTTTACTTAAGGCAAATCTGCTAAAATTGCTTTGCAGTATTTTAAAATTTAATCTTGGGCATTTTCGATGTCAAAACTAACAAAGAAGTTATTTAATAGAAATTTACTACAACTTCAATTTACTATTACTGCATTATGAGGTTATTTTCAGGAAGAATCTGAGAAAATGAAATATTCCGTAAAAGACATTTTTCATCAAAAGAAAAATTATAATTCCACGGAACTGTGTGTGGCCGTTGAAAGGAGTATTACTAAATTTTCTTAACTGCTGAAATTTCTCAGTGAAAAGTGAAAGCCCCACATCATCGCGTTACGTTATAGCGTGCACCAATGCGCAAAGAAGTATATAAAATTAAATTCAGACAGTAATTAATCTAGGGAATAATATGGTGGAATTACAATTTATTTATTTAAATAAGTAAATTTAAACTAGCTAATGATGAATAATTCGTATTAGAATTTACTCTCTGAATATAAGGAGCTTAGGAAGAATTTCAACCGGCTTTGGCTCAAATGAACTTCCCAAGAGAATTACAAAATATGGCATCTGTAGTAATTTGTGAACTTTTTATGATACTTTTACATTTGATAATTCCAAAAGCCTTAGAAAGTTTAATAGAAAATGCAGATTTCCGGAAGTTAATTAACTCAGGTAGAGTGCTTTTAGAGGAAATTGTTATCAAACTGTATCTTTGTGTAAGTACTTTAAAATAAACGTTAATCCTCTCATATCAACTTGTAAATACAGTTTAATTAAAATAAGTAGCTATCATTTTCTTTGTTTTTAATTGAGTAAGTAATCTACTTTTAAGAACTTCTTTGTCAAATTAGTTTTTAGTACTGAAAGTTACAAGAAAACTCTTCTGATAAACACGAATGATGTCTTATACGTTTATTGATTGACTTAGATAAATGGACATACTTAAAAACAACAGTAAATGCTCTTAACTACAAAAATTATTCTGGTAAGGCTTTAATATTACATCGAAAATATGACTAGTCTGTGTTAAAAAAAACAACAAACAAGCCATAAAATGGTATCTTAATCTGAAACCGGACTCGCCTTTCTGTATAATCCGACTAATTATAATTAGAATAAATGGTGGGCCTTATCTAATAACATTTTATCATTCAAATTGTTCATAGACATACGTGAAAAGTAGTTAACTTAGAATAATGCAGTTATTTTCTGTAAGATTACGTTTGTTTAAGCAATTTAACATTATTTAAAAGTACTATTTAATTGAAAGGTAAAGTACATTTTATTTGAATTTAGAACTTGATAGTATTATGTTTCTTTTTGAAAATTAATTAAAGAAAAATAGTATACATGAACTTGATACAATCAGCCTTGAAGTATTCAAAAGTACGTCACGCAGGGGCTGCGTAAACTAAGCAGATTTCCCACGTGAAGTTTTACAATAGAGAAATCTGCCTAATAACAACAGTAGTAGTAATGTATCTCTAGACCTATTCATGAGGGACGAATAGTTACGGAAACGACTGCACTAGCTCTCGGCAGATAGTCCCAAACATAGCCGACTCCTGCCGACCACACACACACAATACAAATGCAAATATCTCGTTTAATATTCAAGATAGAGAATAAATGTACAGAACAATAGTTATAGTAAATTTAATTTGCAATAAGATTGATTCTGTACACTTTTACGATATCGGAGATATTTCGAATTTTCAAAAAATCCCCCCTCTAAACCCCCCACTGGTCCGATTTCAGCCATTAACGAACTTGATCTTTCTTTTTACATAAAACGATTTAATATGAAGTTTGGTAACGATCAAACTAAAATTGCGACCGCTAGAGCGTTAACAGACAAATATCAGACTATCCAGCAATAAAGGAATCATTAGGAAAAATCCATTCGCACCAGTAAAGGCATGAGTGGAGAAAATTCTATTCAACCACAGAGTTGTTAGATAGTCATCCCTCGGTAGCCTGCAGCCTGCATAAGCTGACTAATGATAGACTATTAGCCTGTATGAGCATGCAGACTACAACTTTAATCTACCCTCCAGTCTTGCCCCACTGACATGTTGTAAGTGAGAATTTAGGCAGGAATTGTGTATATATATATATACGTACATACATACACACATGTACGTACATACATATATACATGAATTTATATAAAACGTATTATTCATGAAGGAAACAAAACAGAGCTGTAGTTGATTTTTCGCTGACTGGATAAAAGAAAGAAGAGTTTATTTATTTATTTGGTTTATGTTTCAAATCAAGGCACACAGGGATTTTCATGATCTCTGTTTAGAATAATATATTTATTTCTTTCTGTAAACCGTCCTACTTTATTTATATAGTATGGAAAATATTCATTTAATGTCTCAGGCTTCCTCATATCCGTGCTTTGTCTAATAGAATTAATTAAAGCCCGTCACGCAGGGGCTGCGTAAACTAAGCAGATTTCCCACGTGAAGTTTTTACAATAGAGAAATCTGCCTAATAACAACAGTAGCAGTAAGGTATCTCTAGACCTATTCACGAGTGACGAATAGTTACGGAAACGACCGCACTAAGCTATCGGCGGATAGTCCCGAACATAGCCGATTCCTGCCGACACACACACACACAATACAAATGCAAATATCTCGGTTAATATTCAAGATAGAGATAAATATATACACCAATATTTATAGTGCATGTAATTTGCAATAAGATTGACTCTATACAGTTTTCGATATCGGAGATATTTCGAATTTTCCAAAATCCCCCCTCTAAATCCCCCACTGGTCCGAATTCAGCCATTAACGAACTTGATCTTTCTTTTTACATAAAACGATTTAATTAAGTTTTCAGTCGAAAAAATCTACCCAATAACCACTGTAGTGTATGGGATCTCTAAACCTATTCACGAGGGACGAATAGTTTACAGAAACGGCCACCAGAGCTCTCGGCGGAATGTCCCGAACATAGCCGACTCCTGCCGACCACGCACAGAATACAAATGCAAATATGTCGGTTAATATTCAAGCTACAGAATAAATGTATAGAACAATATTTATTGAAAATTTAATTTGCAATAAGATTGACTCTATACAATTTTCCGATCCGACGTATAGTAACGGAACTATTTCAAATTTAAGAAAATCCTCCCCTCTAACGCCCCCCCCCCTCCCACTGTTCCGATTTCAGCCATTATCGAACTTGATATTTCTTTTTACTTAAAACGACTACATATATAGTTTGGTAACGATCAAACAAAAATTGCGGTAGAGAGCGATAACAGACATATATATAAAAATTTTGAACGGACCTCATTTTCGTCATCTCCTGGGTAGGATTGATGGACATTTGAGGACATTTTCAAAACTCGCGTCATGAGTACGACCTCAAGAGCTGATTTCCCTTAAGGGAAATCTGCTAAATGGTAGAACACAAAAATATAGTCTGTCAACTTCTATGAAGCACAAGGAGAGACCCCATTATAAATAAACTGGTCAACAGATGCCCTCAAGTTAAGGTTTTATCTTTATATTGTAGACATAATCTTTTAAACAACCATAGTAGTTGGCTAGATTAGACTGCTAGGATCGATTGACATTTGAAGAAAAATGTAGAAAATTCCGTCATGAGTACAACCTCAATAGCTGATTTCCCTTAAGGGAAATCTGCTAAAAGTTGTCTCCTTTAAGTCTTCTTAAGTATGTTGTAGACCAATTGTATTTTAATTCTATATGCATTGGTAAATCGTTTGTGTGGAATATATTGGCTGCTGTTAGTTTGTAGTTCAGTCATATTGTGAGGTATGTCAAGATGTTTTCGTTGAATAGTCTTTCATTATGTGTTCTATTGTTACGTGTTTGTTGCAGTATTTGCATGAAGGGTTGTCTGTCCTTGCAAGTGTCTATGTGTCAGGTATGTGTGGCCGATCCTGAGTCTGGCAAGAACTACTTCCTCCCGTCTAGTACTCCTATGGCTCGATGCCCACTCCTTAATAGTACTTTCGGAGATTTTTGATTACTTTCAGCCATTCTGATTGCCATTTGTTGACTCTTGGCTACGTTTGTATTTGTAAATATAAGCCCATAAATTATCTATGTATCTAAGCTGGCCTGTTTAAGAAAAAGCTTGATTCCTAAATGCCGAAATGATCATAAAAGGGCAGATGATTCAAGATGAAGATATCAATATTCATGACAAATAAATAACCAAATAGTGGAGTGTACAAAACAAGCGAGAAACGTTCCTAAAAAAGTTGCATTATTACTCTCCACCTAAATTTTCACACTAACGTTCCAAAAAAAAAATAAAAAAATTTAAGAACATAATTTGCGGGAATAGAAAAACAATTATTTTTTCTACATAATCGTATATCTAAATGATCAGTTCAAAATGTCGATAGATCTTGTCTTTCTGTAGCACTGTTTGCCATCTATGAGTATTCTTTTATAAATAATTATAAAGGATACTTTTGAAAGACTACGTTCTTGAGGAATATCGATAACTTAAAATTTTATGTGAATAGAAAAAGTAAGAAGATGAAGAAAGACTCTGCCCGCTGATAATTTTCCTACTCAAGAAGACTCAAGTTCTCGAGAGCTGGGGTTAACGACGGCTGTTTGAGGTTCGCTGAGTTCGGTTTCGCCAAAGATCCCTTTTGACGCTTGTTACTTCTCTACCTCGCTGCGGCATTTTTTAAAATATACTCCGTTACCGAGTTTATTTTGCTCCAAAGATATATATATATATATATATATATATATATATATATATATATATATATTCAGTCTATTATTTTCATTAGATTATTCCGAACATTATTATCAAAATGTCTTATGATATTATTATGAAGATTTTTTGAGCTATATAGAAAAACTCTATGTTACAGGGGTCCTTCTATTAAATAATATTAAATATAGAAAAAAAAATTAAAGCATACATTAGAAAACATAAATCTAAAAAAAATAATAGTATTTATTTCTTTTTATTTATTTATTGTGGAGCTTCCACTGCGAGTCGATATTGCTTATCAAAAAACAATGAATATAAACAAAATATACATATAGTCAGCAAACCTGAGTTCCTATAATTAAATGAAACACAATTAAAAGTCCGTCGCGCAGGGGCTGCGTAAACTAAGCAGATTTCCCATGTGAAGTTTTACAATAGAGAAATCTGCATACTGGTAACACAAGCCCACCGTGATTAAATGCAAATGGTAATGAGAAATCTTTCAATAAATTTTAATAAATTCCCAACTGAAACGGCTTCTGAATTGTCAGAATAATTTATATTTTAATAACTCAAATGTTAGTAGTCCAAAAACTAAAGAAAGGGGGGGGGGAGGGGCGGATGAACAGAACGTTTTTGCATAAATTCACAAATTAGGAAGGTAAGTAAGGTTAGAACGACAGGTTAGGAAGAAGCTTCCAGCAGTGCCGAATGAGTTGAGGAAATGGCCAAAAGTAATCCGAGCAATACCGGACCACAGACTTCATAAAAATGGCAAATATCTCGGTTAATATCAAGATAGAGAATACATGTTATATATCAATATTTTAGTAAATTTAATATGCTTTAAGATTTTTTCTATACAATTTTTCGATCGATGCATAATAAACGGAGATATTTCGAAAATCCCACCTCTAAACCCACTCCCTCTGGTCCGATTTCAGCCATTAACGAACTTTGATCTGTCTTTTTACATAAAACCGGTTTAAATATCGAGTTTCGTAGCGATCAAACAAAAATTGCGACCGCTAGAGCGTTAACAGACAAATATATATATATATATATACATATATATATATATATATAAATATATATATATAGAGAGAGATAGTTAGATAGATATGATAATTATGAACGGACCTCATTTTTCGTCAGTCCTGGGTAGGATCGATAGACATTTGAAGAAATTTTTAGTCGAAACTTCGCGTCATGAGTACAGACCTCAATAGCTGATTTCGCCTAAAGGGAAATCTGCTAATATACATATACTCAGCGAACCTGAGTCCCTATAATTAAATGAAACACGATTAAAAACCATAGTTCATACAATCTTAACTAAGTAAATTATTTCCTATTTACAACCCGCAATTGGTCGTCTGGTAGTAGATATTTTCTTATCAGTATTCCACGCCTCATGCTGAGACCATAGGTCGACAGCAGATGCCGTGTTACCTTATCTCGTACGAACCGTAGCATGGTTATTATAACGTTGGGAGAACATGGAGTAAGTAGCGTGACCCCTGGGAATGTCACATAGCTCATTATTATGCTATCTGCATTCGCTTTTCTCTCACAATTACATCTGGTACACACGACTGATAACCAATAAAGCAATAATTGTTTGTATTTTAGTTTTGTCTATATATATAAGGGATATAGTATTGAGGTTGTACTCATGACGCGATTTCGTATTTTTCTTCAAATGTCCATCGAGCCTACCCAGGAGTCTGTACGCGAAAATGAGGTCCGTTCAAAATGTTTTATATATATAAATATATATATATATATATATATTAATTTCATTTTAATTTCTATTGCATGTAGTTATATGCAATATTACTTGGGATTTGAACAAGTATCTTTAATAATATTTAATTTTACATGCTCTATTGAATTTACTAAAAATCTTTTATACAATCAGTTTTCCGTTTTTGGCATGGTGAAGACAATCTAGCTAATACCAATGCCGAAAATTGTTGAAAACGGCCCGATTTCATGATAAATTAAAAGAACCATCACGCATGTGATGGGTAAACAAAACATTTTTTATTTGGAATTAACGCTGATTACATTATTCTCGTGTGCCTTATATTCCATATTTAAGAAGTCTATTTTTACAGTTGAAATTTAAGAGTGACACTCATGTCTGTATCAATAAACATCTCAATTGTTTATTGGTGCAGTTAAAATGAAGCCAAAAAACTAAAAAAAACAAACAGTACCAATAAATCAGTTAATATTTGAGTTAGTTAGAAAATTTTATATTAAAATTTAATATTTAAATTAAAATTAAATTTAAAGCGAACGGATCGTCCTCAAAGTTTGGAAACAAATATAAAAAAATACATGAAAAATCAATATCAAAAAATGCCAAAAAAACTACGAAAACGTAAAAAAATAGGAGTAAAATCCCTGAAAATTAAAAATTTTATCGAACAATTTAATTATCACATTCGCTTTCATTGGTTCATGATTTCAGCACCATCTCTTAGATGAAATCTTTGACAAAAAAAGATGCTGAAATAAAAACGAATGAAAGTGATTGTGGTGAATATATTAATTCGATAACATTTTTAGTGTACATGGTTTTCAGCAAATTTTTAGTAATTTCTATAAATTTTTATATCGATTTTTTTTCTTTTTATTTATTTCCATAATTTGAGGACGATCCGTTCGCTTTTTTTGAGAATTATGAGAGGTGTGCTAGAATTTCAATATACTATTGACTTATTGGTAATATCAGATGAGTAAAAGTGTGTGTTTACAGAAGCATGGAAAAGGAACCATAAAAAAACCTGTCAATACACAAAATTAAATTCCGACTAAATTGTCATTATACCATTTTTGGCCCCACTCAAAATAGCTAAGGTATTTCGAATTTTGAATTTATTCAAAACACGTTAAAAATGTAAAAGACTATATCCTAAACGAAACTAATCTAATGGTAAATAATATCTCTTCCCATTTTCCAGGCATCTGTATATTAATATTTAAATAAGAATGGATGTAATGCAATCAATATGTGTGGGTAATATTTGAATAAATACACAATTTTGAAGAGGAAGAGACAATTGTTTTATTTTCATTTTATCTTACACAAGGTATGAAAAAAAAAATAGTGAAGAGCATATTACCTTTAGTAATTAAGATTTTTGTTATATTGAAAAATTCATATGCTCGGAAATCTCCGATGTATTGGTTTTAGAATACATGAGAACAAGAAGGGCTGTGGTTGATATATACACACTGACATATGTTCTTGAATTGAATTTAATTCGTGGAAGCCACTTTAATTAAAAGTAAACATTTTATTGGAGTTGAAGCTGAAATCTCTGGAAGATATTTTTTTCAATATAACTCCAGCAATTTCAGTATTTTAAATTTATTTATTTTTTTAAAGTCCATCAATAGATAAGGTTCTTTAACAGTAGTGGGAACAAGCCATTTTTTTCTAGATTGCTAACGAAGTTTGTTCAGTTTCAGCGATGCAAAGTGATACAAATATATATTTTTAAACACAAAAATAGTGAAGTAAAAAAAGTATGAATTATTTTTACTAATATATTAAATATGCAGAATGACATTTTTTGCACAATATTATTGCTGAACTAAACAAAGCAAAATAAGAAGAAACATTTCGCACTGCTGTTTCTTTCAATGAAATATAAAATAAAATGTGAGGTGCCATCATGTGTGTGATTGGAGCGTTTTGAAAATCAGCAAAATTTGTTCACTCATGAACAGTATAAGAGAATTCTCTAAAATGCTAATTTTACTTGCTATTTTAAGTTGGTTTTTGTTAATCAAAATAATACTCGTATAATATCTTATAGAGTTGGAGAAATATTTATAAATGTGTTTTAAAATCAGCTAATATTTTTTCTAAGATTTCATATTTTATAAATGAATGGATATGTTATATATAATCTACAAAGACTTATAAATATCAAAAATTCAATATGGCTAAACATACTGCATGAGATTTCACTTCAAATTACAGTTGAACAATGAATATTTCAGATTAAAACAGGTACCCGCTAGTTTATTGTAAGAGGCGGTTAGAAGGCAGAATTACTTAAGCCAAATAAGTCAATGGAATTTTTAATGCAAATTAATAAACTATTTGAATAAAACAAGTTGAATAGCTGTATTATATTAGTTCTTCCGTTCATTTTTGGTATCAGGTTTTTAAAACTTCAAACTAAAGTGTTTTATACATTTGGAAAGTTAGGGCAACGGTCACTCCACTTTAAATATTGAATATTTAAATCATTTTTGCTGTCTGGAACTTAAATAAGCTTCTTTGGTTAGATTTTTCGATCTCCATTTTTTGAGTGGTCTGTGACAGCGCTTTCAGAGCATACGCTCCATCATCAGTGCCAGTGCTGCTGGCAAACAAATACCAAAAACGTTCGGAAATATGTCATTTAATTAAAAAATTTAATAAAAAATATATGTGCATGTCGATGGTCAAGAGTTTAAAACATACAACTTAGTGTCCCAGTGAATATTTTACAGAAAAAAGAAAAACTATTTCCACAGATTAAAATTAAAAATTAAAAACTTGTCAGTAGAATATATACACAATTTCAATAAATAGTTAAAATAAATAAATGAATAAAAAATGAATATTTACAGTTAAAAAGTCTAAAATAGAATAAATAGTAAAAAACGAATAGTCCAATTAAAATTAAAAACCAAACATGAAAAAAATGAAGGAACAACCACCGGAGGAGCTACAGAAAGCAATACATACAAAAAAACGTAAAAGAAGAAAAATAGAGAAACCAGACAATGACTAACCTCTTCACAATGATGTGACAGGAACCAAGGATTCCCTGTGGAAATTCTTCCTTTACTTAATTAATAACTTTATGTACGATCATTTTTTGAATTTTTTTTTCAAGTGGTACCTGTGAAGGGGAGTGGCAGATATTTTTATATGGGGTAGAAAAACCATTGCAAAGACTATTGTTTTTATAAATTAAGAAAGCGAGCTGTAGGTTTTAAGTTACAGGTCTACGGTGGGATTTATTAGTCAGGTCAATGAATTTAAAATTGTCGAGGGAAGTTGACTGTAGTCTTTGACACAGAAGGTTTATTCTCAAGAAAGGAATTTGACCAGCTTTATTAGGAAGCACGAAACGAGATTCGCGGAGTTTTTAATTTTGCTTCAAGTTGTCTTAGCCCTAACAATTGCGAGGTAGGGAATAAAATCTTCCTCGTGGGATCGAGGTAGGAAAGTAATGTTCTCAAAGTTCTAACTTTCAGTTCGAGCCTACCTCTTTGGCAAAAGGTTTTATTCTGTTCAGCTGAGAACTTCGACAAGCCTGTTCTTCTTAGTGGTCGGTATGTAACTTGAAAATCGATAAAGTTTATAACCTATGTAAGCATTATGTAAATTAGTATTTAATTGTTCTCAAAATAAAAAATACTTTATTTGCTTTTAGTTTTCTTTCATTAATTCAACGAATTCAACAAATGTACCCTTATATGTGATGTCTGTAATGTGTCGGATTTAGTTTTATGATTACGATCAGAGAAACACATTAACAATTAATATTGTTGGTTGGGTTAATACCCTAGCTATTCGAGTCAGTAACAGTTTATCCTGTAAGAATCAGACGAGCCAAGAATTGCATACCATATTTTAAAAAATATAGAAACTGTTTATAGGAATTATGATAGTGACCAAAATAGCCAGAAAGCGTGGCTCCTAGATTCCGATTCATAGTTTTAAATAAGAAAACTTCCCTATAAATATATCTATAACAAAAAAGTCCGTCACGCAGGGGCTGCGTAAACTAAGCAGATTTTCCACGTGAAGTTTTACAATAGAGAAATTTCAGAATAGAGAGTCAAACAGTTCTTGACGGAAACTCACGACTAGACCCGAAGTTAGCCGATCTCATCTCAGAAGCTGAAAACAGAAACATGCAAATATCTCAGTTAATATTCAAGATAGAGAATAAATGTATATAACAATATTTATAGTAAATTTAATTTGCAATAAGATTGGTTCTATACAAGTTTTCGATCCGATGCATAATAACGGAGATATTTCGAATTTTTTGAAAATTCCCCCTCTAAACCCCCCCCCCTCTCCCACTGGTCCGATTTCAGCCGTTAACGAACTTGATCTTTCTTTTTACATAAAACGACTAAATATCGAGTTTGGTAATGATCAAACAAAAATTGCGGTAGAGAGCGATATCAGACAAATATATATATATATATATACAGTTTTGAACGGACCTCATTTTCGTCATCTCCTGGGTAGGATCGATGGGCATTTGAGGAACTTTTTCGAAACTCGCGTCATGAGTACGACCTCAATAGCTGATTTCCCTTAAGGGAAATCTGCTAAAAGCCCGTCCCGCTGGAGCAGCGTGAACTAAGCAGATTTTCCGCTTGAAGTTTTACGATAGATTGATCTACATACTGATAACACTTAACACCACCTTGAATATCAAGTGAATGAATACAAATGATAATGAGAAATGATTCAGTCAATATACATTTTAATAACTTCCACAACAGGAAGCGTCTGAATTTTAAGATTAGGATTAGGATTAGGGTTTATTGGGGCAATAAACTGCAACGTTATTATGCCCTTCTTCTTACTCAACACCGTCATATAATATTTTATCATAACTATTATAATTTATGTAGTTCACTCTGACTGTGTCCATTGCATCAGCTTACTTTTTTTTTTCTTTTTTTTTTACTTCCGTGGATACTTATTCTTATATTTATTATAACAATTTATATAATGTAATCTATATGAGAAAAACACGTTAATATACAGTAATAAATAGATAACCAGCACTTTTATTTCCCATTTTTTTTTTTTTTTTTTTTCTCCACATCGTACCTTACATGTTTATACTTTCTATATATGTTTATATCTATATATAATTAATAATTATTAATATGTGGCCAGACAAATCCACTTTCATGTACCTTATATAACATATCAAAACTTACTTCTAACGTAACATTTAATTATACAAAAAAAAAAAAAAAAAAAAAAAAAAAAAAAAAAAAAAAAAAAAAAAAAATATATATATATATGTATAATAAATATGTATAATAATAATAATTGTTTAAATTTAAATTATAAATTACAATTTTAAATTTTATTATATAAGTTTATGTCTTTTAATAAGTTTATTAATGCGCCTATGGATTTTCCTGAATCTTGTAGTGCTGCTGCTGCATTTCGTGGAACCCCATGCTTAGAAAAAAACTTATCTAGGGTTGGGCACTCTTCAATAATGTGCTGAATGGTAAGTGGCACTTGGCACGACTCACACTTTGGACTAGCCTCTTTAGTCATCAGATGTACATGGGTCAAATTAGTGTGTCCGATTCTCATCCTGGTGACTACTACTTCTTCTCGGCGACTTCCCCTCTCTGCAGTCCTCCATGGTTTGGTTGTAGCCTTAATTTTCCTCAGCTTGTTTGTTAGAGGCACTTCAGACCACATCGAGTCCCAGCTTTCTCGAACTCTGCGCTTCAGCCAAGATTTCACATCATTGACTTCGTACAGTTGAATAGGTGGCTCATTCATTACTGCAGCCTCCTTGGCAGCCTTATCTGCTTTTTCATTCCCAACTACTCCAACGTGGGACGGAGTCCATACAAATATTACTGTTTTTTTCAGAGTTTGTAATATGTCCAAATATTTGTAAATTTTGTTGAGTGTGATTCCGGATCTATGAGGTTTTTTCATGCTGTGTAAGGCAGAAAGAGAATCGGTGCAAATTAGGATTTTGGTATTGAAGCTATTGATGGCCTGATATAGTGCCGCAGCAATGGCTTGTAATTCAGCACTATAAATGGAGTCGTATGGAGGTGATTTATGCTCGTACTTCATGGCAGTGCCTCTGTGAATTATAGCACAACCGACATTATCTTTGTTTTTGGAGCCGTCAGTGTATATCACCTCGAAGTCGGCATATTTTTCCAAAATGCTGGCCATATTGGTTCTGACTAAGCTAATATCTGTATTCTGTAAACTTAAGTCTATTCTGGGAGGTATATGCATCCATGAGGGTTTATCCTGGCTCAAGTCCGCTTCTTCTATAGTAATTTCATGAATTTCTCTTATGAGCCTTCTTTGTCTGATTCCTAGTGGGGCAGCGCGTCGTTGATTCTCATCGTATAGTATCATACGTGTAGGGTGAAAGAGGGTGTTATATGCAGGGTTTGAGGGCTGTATTTTCATCTTAGCGATGTATGAATTGATGACTTGTTGCCTTCTAAAAACTAATGGTGGGAATGAAGCTTCTGCGCAAAGGCTTACTATTGGACTGGTTTTGAAGGCTCCAGTCGCCAGTCTTATTCCTGAATGAAGGATAGTGTCGAGGAGTAAGAGGTGACTGGTTTTAGCTGATGAATATACTTGACAACCATAGTCCAACTTGGACTGGACCAGGCTCATGTATACCATGGTCATCGCTTTGCGGTCTGCACCCCAGGAAGTCTTCGCTAGGACTTTCATTAAGTTGAGTCTCTTAAGGCATTCTGCTTTAACATACTTAATGTGGGAAACCCAAGTTAATTTTGCGTCGAGGACTAAGCCTAAGAACTTGACTTCTTCTTCAAAAACTAATGCCTGCCCATTCAAGTTCAGCTGTGGCTTTTCACTCGGTGTCCTTTTGCGGGAAAACTGAAGACATTTGGTTTTGCTTGTGGAAAAATGGAGATTATTGTCTTCCGACCAAGCCTGGAGCTTGTTCAGCAAATGTTGCAATGTTCTCCTCATCCAGTCTTGGCATCTATACCTTAGAAACAAGACCCAGATCACTTCCCGGGGAATGCCATTGAGCACCTCTTTGCCCTTAGAAAAACAGTGAGGTCATCCACATAAAGAAATGCCTTGACCTGTCTAGGAATTACCTCCACTATAGAATTTATCCCGATCGCAAAAAGCGTGCAGCTCAGCACACTTCCCTGGGGAATGCCATTGAGCACCTCTTTGCGACTAGATAACGAATCTCCTACACGTACCCTAATATATCTTTTAGCCAAAAAGCTTTTCAAGAAACTGACCAATGTTCCTCTGAATCCCCACTTGTACAGGGCTTTTACAATGTTTTTTCGACTGATAGTGTCATAAGCCTTTTCAAAGTCGAAGAATATGCCTATGGCTTCTTTATTTTCGACAAAGGAATTTAATATCTCTTTTTCCATGTTCACTAGCTGGTCTATTGTAGATCTCCCCTTTCTGAAGCCGCATTGACTTGGAGATAGGAGGTTGAATTTTTCGATCATCCATGTAAGTCGGTAATTCACCAGCTTTTCCAACAACTTCGATAGGCAGCTGGTCAGAGATATTGGCCTATAGCTATCGGGACAATATTTGTTTTTTCCTGGTTTGATGATGGGGATGATTATAGATTCTCTCCAGGCTTGGGGATATGTTGATGATTCCCATATTTTGTTGAATAGGGCAAGTAGTACTGTTTTTGCTGGTTGGGGAAGTTTTTTGATCATTTGGTTATGTACTTCATCTGGTCCAGGAGTAGTTGGCTTTAAATCGTCTATTGCACATTGTAGTTCCCAAATTGTGAAAGGGGCATTGTAATTATATTGGAATTGGCTTTCCTGATCTCCGACCTCTGTGTGTACATCGTCATCAGAATGGATATTGGGATTATTTGGCGGAGCAACGTTGGAAATTTCGGCAAAATGGCTCACAAAGCATTCTGCAATCGCTTGGGTGTCAGTGATTATTTCGTTTTGGATATTTAGAATCGGAATTTCTGTAGAGTGTTTCCCAACCACACTATGGATTTTCTGCCAAACTTGTTTTATTGGAGTACGCATGCTAATTGTATCAAGATATGCTATCCAGGAGTTCTTCTTTTTCAGTTTCACAAGGTTTCGGACTATGGCTTTGTGCTTTTTATACCTTATTAAGTTATCTTTTGTTGGATTCCGCTGGAATATATTTAGAGCCTTGTTCTTGAGTTTTATTGCTTGACGGCAGTCTTCATCGAACCAAGGTGCGTAATTGGGTATAGGAAGCCCTTTTGTTTTGGGAATTGTTTCAAGAGCAGGCTGAATAATACAGTTTGTTATATGTTCAACCATTCCCTCGATATCATCTGGAGCATCCTGGATATTTATGTTGATTAAATTGCTGAACTCATCCCAGTTAGCTTTATCAATAATCCATCTTGGGAGCTTGTTGATTCTGGGAGCTTCCTCTTTAAATGTCAGCTTTGTCGGGAAGTGGTCACTTCCATGTTGGTCTTGACAAACCTCCCAGGTTAAGTGGTTGAATAAAGTGGAGGAACAGAACGCCAAATCTATTGCTGTAGACGTTCCTGTTTTGGGGCAGATGTGAGTGATTTCACCATTGTTGAGGAGTAATGTTTCTGAAGAGTCTATTATCCTTCTCAAAGTATTTCCTCTGGAGTTGGTTGTATATGGGTCCCAGGACTGATGGCATCCATTCATGTCACCCACGACGATGTAAGGTGGGGGGAGCCTGTCAATTAGCTGCAGCATGGCTGACTCATTTATGGCTTCATTTGGTGGCAGGTAAATGTTACATATGGTAAACTCAAAACTGAGTTTGGCTCTTACGACAACTGCCTGCAGAGGTGTTGCTATTGGTATTTCCTTTGAGAAAACATTATTCGCAACTGCGATAGCAACTCCTCCGTGTGCCCATTCTCCTTCTCCAATCTCTTTATCTTTTCTGTAAATCGTGAAACCTTTTATGTTTTGTGATATGCTGGATTTTAATTTTGTTTCTTGAAGGCATAGTATGAACGGGTTGATTTGTTTCAGTATAAGTTTCATTTCTTCTAGCTGAGTTCTAATTCCGCGGCAGTTCCAGGATATTATAGGCATGGTGTATGTTGAAAAATGTATTTACCGTTCATTATGATTCCTAATTACAATAATGATACATTTCTTTAAAATTAAAATATGTAAAGGTATACAGTTACAATCATTGAATATGTCTGTTTTATTTTTATTTAAGGAGTAATGTGTATTTAAATATAGATGCGGACTTAGAATATGATAATTTAGAGCAACTGAGTTTGTACAAGAATAATTTAGTAGGAAATTACTGGTTGTTGAACGTTTTGTATTAAATATCTTATTAGCTTTCATTCTATATCTAGTTTTAATATGAGTGAAAGTATAAATAAATTTTAGGTTTATTGTGATAGATGTGTTGAAAGGTACATAAAACAGCATCATTGATTTTAGGTAGTTTCCATTTCTCCGTCACTAAATTTATTCTCACTTTTAGAATTTTTATTTTTATGTTTTTTACGACTAGTCGAGTTGCGCCTGGGTAATGGCGGAACTTGACTTCCCTCACACTTCCTATCACTCGGAAGTATAGGTTCCGAGGAAGTGCTAGGGTTAGAAGAGATGGGGGAGGGAGAGGGGGTGGGAGGGGGCGGGAGGAGAGGGACGAGAGGGGGAGGGAGGAGAGGGGGAGGGAGGAGAGGGGCGGGAGGGGAAGAGCCACTAGGGAGGGGTAGGGATGGTGAGGGGCCCTTCGTGAGTGGTGGGGATAATCCAGTACTAATGCTATCCTTTGGCAAACTAGGCCTTATCTCTACTGTGGAATTACTCTTGTTGCAAATAAACGAGTCAGTTTGGCAGCCTACTTCCATACATTTTTTTGCGTTTATTACAGCGTCGGAATATGACCTGTTAGCAGTGGTAGGTCTGTTTTCTTTATACATCTTCTTTGCAGCAAAATATGTTATCTTTTCTCTGAACTGAACACATTTAATTTCCCTTTCTTCTATAAATTTTGGACACTTTATATCAAGACTGTGGTGTGAACCCTTACAATTAACACAGTGGGGAACTATTGTGTCACATGGCATATCCCTGTGTTCTGGCTTTGCACAGAATGCGCATAAATGAGCATTTGAGCAGGAATCTGCAAAATGCCCCAATCTATAACATTTCCTGCACCTAATGGGGTTAGGAACGTACATTTTTATTCTGAGCTTATGAAAACCCACTTTAATACTTTCTGGGAGAGTTGGGAGTGAAAATGTAAGGATATATAAATGTGTTTTGTTTTCTATTCCTGCCCTTTTTGATATTATCCTCTTTACCTCTTTAACATGATCGTTTTTTAATTCTTCTAATATTTCACTTTCTTCTACCTGGTCTAAATCAGGACAAAATATGACCCCTTTACTGATGTTAAGTTTTTCATGGCTTTTCACAGTTACTGTAACACTCGGCCCGAAAGCTTTAAGGTTTAAAAGTTTGTCCGATTGTTGTTTCGATTTAGTTTCTACTAATAACGTGCCATTCCTTAGTTTTTTAATATTATGGGGCTCCCCGCAATAATTAGTTATAGTTTTATAAATTAAAAAAGGCGAGATCGCTTTAAGATCTCCCTCATTGTCTCTTTCAATAAGCAGAAATTTGCTACTATTTATGGCTTTTTCTACATTTTCATTAATTTGGAGTTCATCTGATTTATTCCATGTTCTTTTGGGCCTTTTTCGATTAGGTGATCGAATATCAGGGGGTTTATTCATTTTGAGGCTCCACTATGTGGACCTCCTCCCAGAGTAAATAAAAATAGAATAATAATAGTAATAATACGTATCGTTAAAAAAGTAAAAGTTAATCTATTCTACAACTTAGCTTGGCCGGGCAGGAATATGCCCGGTTATAATCCTCAGCTATAGCTCCGATCCTATCAGGTCGGCTGCTCCTACTCGACTCCCTGAATTTTAAGCAACGTCAGATAACCTCTCAGAGCTGAATAGATAGATACAAATATTCTTCATAGGAACGAAAACAATTAATAAAATAAATCTAAATATAATATATTAATTATATTCAAAAATTTATTATAACTATTACTTTAATTTATAATGAATCAGAATACCCTCAATCACTTAATTTTAGTAATCCAAGAAATATAGACGGAAGGGAAGAAATGATTTTTTCGACAAAATATTTATTATTTCCGTTTGAAATAAGACGGTTCGTGATATATTATCTTATTCAAAAATGCCAATAGCTCTTTTAATATTGAAGATAGAGAAAACATGTATATGTTAACATTTATAGAAAATTGCATTTTCAATAATATTGATTTTATACAATTTTTCGATAGTATGTATAATAACGGAGAAATTTTGAATTTTCAAAATTCCCCTCTAAACCCCCTTTCCCCCTCTTTCCATTGGTCCGATTTTGGCAGTTAACGAACTTGATCATTAGTTTTACATTAAACGTTTAGAAATCACGACGTTTCACGACATTTTTTCAAGGATAAGAAATCATTCAGATGTAATTGTATCAACCAGTTACAAGTCATTCATTTTGATTATCACAAATTAAACATCAATTAAACTACCCACAATCCCTCATGAAGAACATTGAAATTTCTTACTTATTCTATACATTGGTAATTTTATTCAAAAAGGCATGCAAACATTTTTTAAGGTGTTCCGTCTTTACTACTTTTGTTGTTATATCTGACGGTTCACAAAGTTTGTTTTGATATTCTTTTGCCAAGCAACTTTAGAAATTTAAATTATGCAAGTAAAACAAAATATTTCCGAAACGATATCTTTAGTCTGTCCTACAGCTATGTTAAATGGGACAACTGTCGATGTCCAGTGGCCTGAACAATCTTTTTACGAAATTAATTTAAATAGAAGAAAAATAATAATTTTCTTCAGTATTCTTAAATTTAAAAGGAATCTTGGAGGGAATACTTAGGAGAATCCAGTTCAGAGAATCGTTACTCCTGAAGCCTGGGGCAGGTCCTATTATTTTTATTTTCGATTTGCGTTCCTGGCCTCCAAGTCACGAACCGCTGGAAGCACCTCGCTAAGGCAAAGCCTCTTTTTATCATACCATTCCTTTTTACCCTTATTTTCAACTTGTTATTTTATTATTTTTTACTCCCTTTTCTCACCCTTAACGTTATTAAAATTTGGCATTCATTAGTTTAACGTCTTGGACCGTATTCTCGACGAGAAAAGTACAATAATAGACGATTATGAAATCTGGATTTACTATGATCATGAAAAACAAGCGTAAAATCCGAATGTGACTTCTTAACTTTTAGCAGATTTCCCTTAAGGGAAATCACCTATTGATGTCGTATCATGATATATATATATATATATTTATATATATATATATATATTTATATATATATATGTCTGTTTACGCTCTAGCGGTCGCAATTTTTATTTGATCGCTACCAAAATCGATATTTAAACGTTTTATGTAAAAAGACAGATTGGACCAGTGGGAGGGGAGGGGGGGGGTTAGAGGGGGGATTTTCGAAAATTCGAAATATCTCCGTTACTATGCGTCGGATCAAAAAATTGTATAGAACCAATATTATTGCAAATTAAATTTACTATAAATATTGTTCTATTCTCTATCTTGAATATTAACCGGGATATTTGCATTTTTATTTAATATGGGCCGATAGGAGACGGCTGAGTTTCTCACCAAAAGCTAGTTCGGCCCGTTGCCATAACTGTTCGGCTCTCGTATGGAGATTTCTCTATTCTATAACTTCACGTGGGAAATCAGCTTAGTTTACGCAGCCCCTGCGTGACGGACTTTTCTATTTTTAAGAGCGTTCGGAAACATGTATAGTACGTAGGTGAATCAAATGAAAACCTTAAAAGTGTTGTAAAGTTCAGGTTAAACTTTTAAGGTTTTCATTTGATTCACCCTCGTTTATAGGAGCATCATAGCTTTCGCGTTTGGAACATATGAAATCGACAAATTTAAGGTTGCACCTCCATAATGTGAAAATGTGAAAAACCATTAACGAATATGATCTTTAGTGTTGATTGAGACATTTAAATATTGAGTATCTTATGGATAAAAAACATTAACTAGTCTAGAAATAAAATCATAATTGATTGTGTAATCACATAACATATTTGTTAGGTATCTCACGTAACAAGTGTCCTTTGAAAACAACATTTGGTATTTGAGCTTGGAATACGACGTTTAATATCCAATATGGACTTATTGTTAACGTGTGATGGCTAAAAGAGGGGCTTATAAAGACGCATACACTACGCTTTTAGTGATCAACTAGGTATGATTTAAGGATTTTTTTTTTCTCGAAAATCGCGTCATGAGTTCAATCACTATAGCTAATTTCTCTTAAACAAAATCTGCAAAAATGGTTTATTTATTTTTATTTTATTGTAAATAGGCACCGAACTCGCGAGAGTTATTTGTGCCTAGGTGGTCAAATGGTTTGTCTTAATGAAGAAATGTATATAACAATATTTATAGTACCTTTAATTTGCAATAAGATTGATTTTAGACAATTTTTCGATCCGACGCATAATAACGGAGATATTTCGATTTTTCGAAAATCCCCCCCTCTAAACCCCCCCCTCCCCCTGAAAACGACTAAATATCCAGTTTAGTAACGATTTCCTGGGTAGGATCGATGGACATTTGAAGAACAATTTCAAAAATCCTGTCATGAGTACAACGTCAATAGCTGATTTCCCTTGAGGGAAATCTCCTAAAATCTCTAACCGCATATGACTTATCATTGCTTCTTCACAATTAGAAATAAAAGCCAATCGTTAATTCAATTCTTCCCTTTTTTGTTCGAGAAATATATGTCAAATTTGTGGCAGATATATGAAAAGCAAGTATTTTTGATTCACCTATTATTTTTGTTTATTTCTTTACGTTGTATAGCTACCATGAAATATGAATTAAAAGTTTGGGAAGGCTTTATTTAGGATACAATAAGGAAAGTTTGAATTTTCAAGTCAGTTGATTCCCGAAACAGATAGAATTGGTGCATTGGGTCTTACAGTAGCCGAAAGTTTAAAGTGGGAAACTTCAGTCTTTGACCGAACAGTCTGCGGTCTTCCTCGTTTCTCTCAACATGTCAATCCTACCAATTTTCGTTGGCGAAGTTGCTGATGAAGTACGAAGTAAAACTGTCCAACTTTCCCTCTCACTCAGCCACAAGCTAGCTCAAAATATTTCCAACACCTGTCTATTTACCTTTCACATCTGAGTTATCTCTTACTCAGAATAGAGATACACAATCTGAATCGCCACAACACATATATTTAGAACTTTTTTTTTATTTGTTGACTGATTTATATGTTTTTATTGTCAGACTATTTATAAACAGTTGTGTGACAGGTTCTGGGATTTAATAGGTTGAATACTTATAAGGCCCGTCACGCAGGGGCTGCGTAAACTAAGCAGATTTCCCACGTGAGGTTTTACAATAGGGAAATTTCACGAGACTCCAGCAGTTAAGGAAACGGCCGTACTAGCTTTTGGCAGGAAAGACCCGTTAGCCGCCCAGATTTAATAAAAATGCAAATATCTCGGTTAATATTAAAGATAGAGAATAAATGTATATGACAATATTTATAGTAAATTTAATTTCCAATAAGACTGATTCTGTACAATTTTTTGATCCTACGTATGGTAACGGAGATATTTTGAATTTTCGAAAATCCTCCCCTCTAAACCCCCCCTCCCACTGGTCAGATTTCAGCCGTTAACGAACTTGATCTCACTTTTTACATAAAACACTTATATATCGAGTTTGGTAACGATAAAACAAAAAGTTCGGCCGTTAGAGCGGTAACAGACAAATATATATATATATATATATATATATATATATATATATATAAGCGGACCCGACAGACGTTGTCCTGCATGATGTTTCAAGCAATTAGGATACAAATCAAAGTATGAAATGAAAAACAAATAATATAATAATTTCATTATTATTTATTTTGAAATAACATGAATTTTTCTAAAAACAATTCGTTATAACCAATAATGCGAGTTGATGAACAATATTTTTAGTCAATTCCTGAGGAGTATAAATGAATAAACTTGGCGGTTTTCCAACGCAAGAACACGCCACATATAACCATGTGAAAAGACCGGATTTTCCAGATCCAACCCACAAAACGATATTGTTTGACCTTGTGACTTATAATTGTCATGGCTAAGGCCAAGCCCATTGGAAATTGCAGACGTCTGAATGAAATGGGTGAGTCTGAAGGGAACATTTGGATTCATGGCAGGAGAACAACTTCACCTTCAAATTTGCCGTTCAAGAACATTGACCATAATTTTTTTGATGACTAATCTGCTGGGCTGATTTGTGAATCTAAACCATCCAGGGCTTCCAACCGCATACAAAAAAATTCATTCAAATCAGTCCAGCCGTTTAGGAAGAGTTCACATATTAACGCAATTTTTACATAAGGTAAAATGTAACTAAATTTCCTTTTTATTAATAAATTGTGGTCACAAGCAGGATATTTGACATATTGTACCTTAGTTGTATTGTGGAATAAAATGTTTTTACAGATGGAGAATAGAATGTAAAGGTGGTGTAAAGAGCTTGAAAACTTTTAACACATATAAGATACTGTATCAGTCAAATATAGAAGAGTATGCTTTTACTTGTGGCAGATCAAAAATTAAGGTTAGTCATAGCCGGGGAAGGCTAGAGGCCTCTGCAAGTTGGATCAGTGCCAGCAGAATCGAGCTGTAAGGTGCTCTGATCTAGTCTTTTCAGCCTAAAGAACAGAGGGAAAGTTCGGCACAGATTTTTTGCCCTTGAAAATATCCCCAACATTTTCCATATCCTTTCCAACTCCATGAAAACATTGAAGATGACATCACGTTAGCAAATTTGGAAAATTAAAATTGATTCCCCATGGAAAACAAGTTTTTACTTCTCACTTAAACTTTCGTTCCTGACCGAAAATGGTTAGTCTTACCGTGGGCTAAATTGTTTTTTGGTTCAATTAATACTTAACAGGTTTGAAATTATGACTAAATTTTTTAAACTTTGGATTAAAGAAAGGGAGGTTATTTAGTGGCTTACTTTAGATCGTGAGACGGGGCTCAAGAGCTGCGTCATGTGCACGGCTGGAACAACATTATAGGCAATCACGCACAAACAGTTTTAGGCTAAACCCTGGGAGGATACTTCTTTTGATAGGCAAGTTATCCCTTAAGGGAGGGAATCAGGGGCTATTGAGTTGGGTGTAAGCAGATTTCATTAAGGGAATTTAAATTGCACTTGATTTAAAACTTTTCTCATTTTGAAGTTTCTCTTTGAAGTTTTTTTTTCAAATAGTCCTAATGATCAATTATATATAGAAAAGTTCGTTCATTAATGGATAAGTTTAAATCGAATACCCTTATTATACCTAATGTTATAGTAAGTATATATACTAATATATTAATATAATTGCTGTTAAATCATTACCAACATTGAACTAAAATTTTTTTTATCGTTACATATTTTATCATCTATATATTGAGTCGTTGAAGTTTTGATGTAAACAAAAACAATCACGTTCGTGAACGCTGTGGTTCACTTCTCGCTTGGACTCAAGAAAGCAAAAAAATTACTAACGAACCACATCGCATGGAAGCTGATAGTATACGGAGGGCTGGTGGAAAATTTGAGGTCAATAGCAAAGGGCTAAGGGCCAGGAGAGCTGGTACACGTTGAGAAAAGAGAGCCGGAAGGGAAAGCACCGTGACGCGCCTCACGCGTCATCAGTACTGAACGTGTTAACAAATTTCAATATTTCAAATATATGACATGATTAATAACTATGATGTTTATGATATAAGGCTAGTGTGAGTACTGACAACTTGATATTTAATTTCCTTAGAATTTAAATCCTACTAGCACATATAAACTTATAATAAACATATAAGCTGTTCACAAAACGAATTAAAATGAAACATTCATTTTGGCACTACGTATCAATAAAACACTTTAGATTCGCTTTTATCTACTTGATGTTGAAAACTCCCAGAAAATATAAAAAATCTGCTAAAACTCCTAACAAGGTAGCACCAACTTTTACACACTGTCACAGACAGACTTTCCTCTAAAGAAGACTTTAGTTAGCTCAGAAGAATAAATTAGCTACTTTGACTGCATTAAAGTCTTCTAAAACTTATTATTTCTCTATAATGCTAACATAGCCGTTTCTAACATTCAACTAACTATCATAATCAGAAATACAATTATTATAATAAGCATCTTATGTGTATTTTATAGTCTATAGAACAAATGGATGAAGGGCTACAATGCAAATTTCAAAGCATAATTATTAATTATTGTAAAACGCCTTAAATGCACCCTAGGTATACATGCATTTGTATAGATTAACTTTTCATACATAATTGAATAGAATAATACCTTGTCTAACAAATAAAAAATAAACATTAGATAGTAGAAATAACATAGGTATTATTTATTTATAGTTATTAGCCTGTCATATTTATTTATGGATTTTACAGTAGGGAGTCTTTCCCGAATTCTTTCTTAAAGAATTATTTTCTATAGACGTGACTTGAATGTTCTAGGACAAATATTTATGGTCATTACTTTATTCAGTGCATTCCCAAGATGATCGTCTTAATTTTTGTGTTATATATCGTATACTGATAGTCAGCTTACATTCCAACGGCCATTACTTTAATCAGTGTCAGAGATGCCAAGATAGTCGTCTTAATAATTTGTGATAAATATCGTATACTGATAGTCGCTGTACATCCAACGAACTTGTGGAACCTCTCTGATTTATTACTTTATTCGGATCGGGCCATCAAATAGAGGAGATTTGACCTAACTTTAGTTTACTATTTATGAAAATCAGACAGACATTTACAGTATTTGTCACTCATAACTTAGAATGAGTTTTATCATGGACGACCGTTTCAATAATTTCCTGATGTTTATAGTACTCTGCATGCCAATGGGTTGGTTTTTTTGACAGTATTTTGACCAGTTATATTCAATGAAAAAATAGTAGTAAAAACAACGTGGGTCTATAATGTGTGATAACCGTTTTGTACGGTCACAGGGACCACCAACTCCAAAACCAAGTTTACGTACTATGGAGAAAAAAATTATAAATAAAAATAAAATGTGATAATTTATATGCTAGAGTAATAGGGGAATATGATTTTGTAATGTGTCTTATGAAACGAATGCAATACTAACAGGCCTTCTTAGAACTGATAGAGTAAGACCTTGAAAACCATTGAGTTTCATTTATTCCTAAGATGGCTATCATCTTAGCACGTCATGATAGGTCTTAGCTTATGTATTACTATTCTCAAAGGATTTGCTTTCTGGTTACAGGTGTTGATGCAGCAAACTGAAATCGAAGGTGAGTAGTAAATACTTTGAATGACATGATTGTTAACTAATTTCGATATAATTGCGATTAAACCAAATCGCAGTTATAATATTAACAAGCAGACCATGTAGGATAACGGTGTGACGTACTAGCTGCAAAACTTCTCGAACAGGAGAAAGTGAGTAGATAAAAACTGCAGGTTCTGGGTGCACTCCTCCAAAATTCCTCGTGAACGGCTCTGATCCGTCAAAATCCCGCCCAAAAAATAGAACAAATTCTAAAAAAATACACGGAATGGAAGAAGAGTCACTTTGATAGTTAAACCCAGCTAGGCTTCGCCATAATTTCAAAAAATGATATTTACATCCCTCTATTATAGGGGGGATAAACGTCCGGTAATTTATATTAATCATGTAGCTGCTCTAGGTTCAACCTATAGTAGCTATTTGAATTGCTATACGTGTCAACAATCGAACCAGTCATTGTTGTAACTTGTAATATATTAAAGTGAATAAGTCATGTATGTGGGTTCCAATGGACTCGAGGAGCCAATAAATAAATCTATGTACTTTAAACCCAAACCGTACTAGTTATAAGTTTTATAAAATTTGTCAATGAAAATTAGAGAATTGCACAAATTAAGGTTAAAACAAACACCGACTCCATGATTTCAAATGGTCATAGAAGAACTTATTGTTTTCTTGCAATGGAAACCCCCGGCAATATGCACTAATTTAATTCAATATTGTATTATTCTAATCCAGAAATTACTTATAACAATTGGCCGCGAAAGGTGGCCTAAGGGGGTATGTGGCATTGGTTTTGTATATATTGGGTATCCATAAGTTCGTTTCGGTTTTCTGGGGGTGGGGTGGAATGGCACAAGTTTTTTGAAATAGAGAATCAATTTATATTTAATAAAGTATTCACCATTTTTATTGGTGACCTCTTGCCATCTTTCAAATAACTTTATAGTACTGCTCTCGTAAAATGTCTGGGCCTTAGAAGAAAATAACTCGTCGATTCGTATATACATCACTCTCATCAGGAAACGATTTTCCGTTGAGGCTGTTTAGTAGGGACCAGAACAGTTGGTAGTCGGATGGAGCAAGGTCCGGAGAATACGGCGGGTCGGGCAAAACATCCCAGGCAAGTTGGGGTCCAGCGTTGTCATGGTGAAAAACAACACCTCAGCGGTTCACAGGTTCTGGGCGTTTCTGCCGCAATGTTTCCTCCAATTTCTTTAGCATCGTGCAGTAGACCTTCGAATCTATCATTTTCCCATGAGGAAGTAGCTAGTAAGACGGCGCACCTCGAGAACCCCACCATATGGGCAGGGAAATCTTTTTCAGATGTAGGGGTGACATTCGGTGGCTCAACAGCAGATCTCTATTTCATCCTCATACACGCATTGTCCACTTTTTGAAATAAAAAAAGCAAAATATGCCGAAAATTCACTTTTTTCTCTGACTAGTTCGCTACGCTCAAGCACAAATAAAACTAATTCCCATAAAACCAGACATAGTATAGGTTCGAAGAGTGGAGGCTGGGATTGTGGACGACGTGGGCCGGGCAATTGTATCAGTATCATCAGGGAAAAAAGTTAGCGGGAAACACCGAGAGAAGAATGTTCAAAGGAGCAAATTGTCAATACTGGAACAAAAACTGAACGGAACTTATGGTAAACCACACTATGCATAAAAATGTACTGTCAGCATAAAAATATAGGCTTAAAACAAAAAGCTCTAACAATTAACCTGAATAACTTGGAAAATTAAGAAAATCGCAATATATAAAACGAGTACAATGGAGGCATCAAGTATACCACATCAAGGTACCTCTATGAAAGGCTCCATTACAGGACGAATTAGTAACGTGACCCGATTAATTGAAAACTAATGACAACTAACATTCAGAAAAAAATGGCAATGAGCAACGATTTTCATTTTATCTCTAAAGTTAAGGCATTTTCTAAAAGATTAGAAATAGATTCCATTTTGAAGATTTCCATTAGGGAAAATCAGTTATTGAGGTTGTACTCACAATGGTATTTTCAAAAAGTTTCTTCAAATGTCTATCGATCCTACCCAGGATATAACGTAAAGGAGAACCTAACATTTTATATATATATATATATATATATATATATATATATATATATATATATATATATATATATATATATATATATATAAAATTGTAACCTCTGTCTGAACATTGATTTTATTCGCGAAATTTCAAGATAACTTTTCGTTTCACATTTCATAGGCACCATAACTGCATTTTGTTTCTTTCGTGTATGTTTGTTTGTTTATTTCTTTGTTTCTTCGTTTGTTACCTTTTCATGCATAAACGGCTGAACCGAATTTTATGAAACTTGGTATGTATATTACTACTAGCCCAACTTAGACTTTAGGCTGGAGTGGGGGTTATAAGGGAGGCCTGAAAATAAAAATAGCGATATTTCGTTTCCTATTGCTTTTTCAGCAAATATGCACATAACAAAAGTTGTTTATTTTGTAATTTAGAGTATCTTTTGTTATATACACTTTTTTTGTCCTCCGAATTATAAACGAGATATACGCTTAAACCTATAGCGGAAGTGAACAATTTTATTTGGCACAAAGACTCAACGGAACTAAATAAAACACTCGCTATGTGTATTAGCACTAACGTCATCCTTATAATAAGCCTTACGAACATTTCTAGGGATGGGCAGGAGTTGAGGTTATAAGGGAGGCCTGTATATAAAAATAGCGGTATTTCCTTTTTCTATTGGTTTTTCTGCAAATATGCACATGACAAAAGTTGTTTAGTTTGTTGTTTAAAGTAACTTTTGTAAAATTCACTTTTGTTGTATACCAAATTATAAATGAGATATACACTAAAAGCTAAAGCGGGAGTCAACTATTTTATTCGATACCAACGGTTGAACCGATTCCAACAAAACTTGGAATATATAAATTAGCATTAATTCTTACATAGTTATAAGCTATATTAAAATGTTTAGGTTATAACGGGGGTGGGGATTATAACGGAGGCCTGATAAAAATTCGGGATATTTCATTTTTTATGCCAAACCAACCACGAGTACTAGCCTTGAACACTGAAACGGGTAATCAAAATATTGTGCAAAGTAAAGTTTTGCCGAAAAAATACCATTATCATCCCGGCTCAAATGAATTCCCGGGCGAAGCCGGGTACCTTAGCTAGTATATATATATATATATATATATATATATATATATATATATATATATATATATGTTAACGCTCTAGCGGTCGTTTTGTCTGATCGTTGCACACTTGAGTGGGAGAGGATTCAGAGGGAGAGAATTTCGAAATTGAAATATCTTCGTTGTTATGCGTCGGATCGAAAGATTGTATATCAATGTTATTGTGTCTATAAAGTGGTCTATAAATGTGATCAAATACACATGTTTTCTCTATGTTCACCTCATTCCAAGGTTAAAGACCCAATATGGTTTTTATTAATCTATTACTTTGTGAGACAAATACAAATACGTCATGAGATGTCGTCATAAATTAAGAATGTTCGTTTTTTACTCAAAAATGTTTATTTAATCTTTGCCATACTCTATATTTAGCCGTTTAGGTTAACACTAATGATCATATTTGTCATTGGTCGAAATACAGGTGGTTTAGAGGGGGGAGGATTAGAAAATTCAAAATATCTTCGTAATTATTAATTATTATTATGATTCAGATCATAAAATGTTATTGAACCAATCTTTTGATTTTCTACAGTAGTTATTCTTAGTAGTTTTTGATAACTCAAGTCTTCAATCAGTTATTCGTACATTCTTGTTTTCTGCTTTCAGTAACCCCCCTATTGAATTTTAGCAGATTTCCCTTAAGGGAAATCAGCTATTGAGGTTGTACTCATGACGGAATTTTCGAAATTTTTCTTCAAATGTCCATCGATCCTACCTAGTAGATGACGAAAAGGAGGTCCGTTCAAAACTGTATATATATATATATATATATATATATATATATATATATATATATATATTTGTCTGTTACCGCTCTAGCTGTCGCAATGTTTGTTTGATCGTTACCAAACTCAATTATAGTTAATGGCTAAAATTGAACCAGTGGGAGGGGAGGGGGTTTAGAGGGGAGGATTTTCTAAAATTCAAAATATTTCCGTTACTATACGTCGGATCGAAATATTGTATAAAATCAATCGTATTGTAAATTAAATTTACTATAAATATTGTTTTATACATTTATTCTCTATCTTGAATATTAACGGAGATATTTGCATTTTTATGAAGTCTGTGAGACATGTGGTCGGGTATAGTTCGGATTTTCGTAACTTCTCGGGTCAGGTGGAAGCTTCTTCTAACCTTACCTGTCGTTTCTAACCTTACCTTACCTTCTTTACTTTGTGAGATTTATGCCAATTACGTTCTGTTCATCCGCCCCCCCCCCTCTTTAGTTCTTGGACTACTAAAATTTGAGTTATTAAAATATAAATTATTCTTACAATTCAGAAGCCGTTTCAGTTGGGAATTTATTTTAATTAACTGAAAGATTTCTCATTATCTAATCACGGTGGTATTGTGTTACCAGTATGCAGATTTCTCTATTGTAAAACTTCACATGGGAAATCTGCTTAGTTTACGCAGCCCCTGCGTGACGGACTTTTTACATATAAATAGAGAATATGTGGTAATGTGAGATCAAAGTGTTCTACGAGCACGTCAGAAATCTCCTTAGTTTACGCAGCAATGCGTGACCGGAGTTCTTTTTTATATTTTTGTTACTGTGTATGCAATAGTTATTGGATTTATGTGAATAGATAATTCATTAACAAAAAACTGGAAAATTGTGACGAAAAACTAGGACTTTTGTCCCCTAAAAAATGTAGTTGAGACTAAAATAGTTCGTATGAGAGTTAATAGAATTTAATAACCAATGCCTATATTAAATATTAAATGGTAAACGTTGTGATTCTAAATTCATGGTTTCAAAGCTTTCATGAAACAAAGAGATAAAACTCGCTGACATATCGCACAACAATTTTTTCAGAGTGAGAAAAGAGAGAAACATGCCATAACTCACTCACAGCTGAGGAGCAGATGGGCCTGACAGGTAGATAGCGCTCTACTCAGCTGATATACAATTATCGGATTGATAGATTATCCAGTACTTCCGTCATTTATAAACACCACTCACCTTCTACTGCTGAATTATCCTACTTCCAGAGTTCAAATTGCTCAGTACCATAACCTAATAAATCTATATATATATATATATATATATATATATATATATATATTTATATATATAAGTTAATTTATTAAATAATGCTGTAATGAAATATAAAGTTTTTTCAAGCGATTAGCAATTTCAGCATGTTACAAATGGTGTTAACAATGTTTAACTTTGAAATACTCATGAGAAGAAGTCCGTCACGCAGGGGCTGCGTAAACTAAGCAGATTTCCCAGGTGTGAGGGTAGAATAGAGCAAATCTGCCTACTAATAACAGTAGTATTCAATTTCAATTTATTTATTAATGGACACCACATCGAAGGTGATTTGCCCTTTCAAAAGTAATAACAGGTAACAATAACAAAAAACATACCTTAACAGCAAGTAACAATAATAAATACCTTAACAAAAAAAAATAATAACAAAAAATACCTTAACAGCAAGTAACAATAAAAAATACCTTAGTAACAAGTAATAATAACAAATTCCTTAGCAAAAAGTAATAATAACAAATACATTAACAACAAGGGACAATAATAAATACCTAAACAACAAGTAATAATAACATATATCTTAGCAACAAGTAATAGTAGCACATAACTTAGCAGTAATACTAATAATAAGTACAAAAAAAAACAAAAAAACAGTAGTATTAAGGAATCTCTAAACTTATTCACGAGGGACGGACAGTTACGGAAACGGCCGTACTAGCTCTCAGCGGAAAGTCCCGAACATAGCCGACTCCTGCCTAGCACAAACACAATACAAATGCAAATATCTTGCTTAATATTCAAGATACAGAGTTAATAATTGACGATGGTTTGTTAAGTAAAGGGAAAGTGCATTACTATTGATTTTATACAAACTTTCGATCCGACGCAAAATAACGGAGATATTTTGAATTTTCAAAAATCCCACCTCTAAACCCCCCCTCCCGCTGGTCATAATTCGGTGGTTGGATGACGTGATTCAGTATATAGTCAGTCACACAGGGACTGCGTTAACTAAGCAGATTTCCCAACTGCGCCTCCTCAAAATTTGCATTTACCCTAAAAACGTAAAAGTTCAATGAGAACAATATTTGGTATTTAGGCTTCAAATAATGTGCTTCATAATATAAGAGCTTTCCCAATAGTACGTAACTGGATATTAATAGAAGAGTACTTCCGGGGGCCAAGTATTTCATTGCTCTGCAGAAGGTTTTAAAACTGAGAAATGTCAAAACAGAAAAGTGTCTTTAAGGCAAGCAAAGCTATGAAATTGGTATTGAAAAAATGAATTTTGGTCAGACAAATTTGGCATGATGACGAGTAGCTGGAAATGAATCATTGATGACCCAAGCTGTGAACCACTAGAATGTATTCCAGATCTTGTGTGGATTGCTTTCGAATTTCAGGGGATGGATAGTTTCTTGATTTTTGTATTTATTTATTTTTATTAACGTCCTCTTTTTGCAACTCAGGCTAATCGGGATGGGTTATCTACAGGCTACCACCCTTTTCTATCCAGGGTGGGATTTTAGGACGTTATTTAATGAATTTCGTCACTAAATAATTCCCTTTGCCCAGGCGAGAATCGCACTCGTCACTCTAGGTTTGCCTTGTGAGATAAATGTCAACGCTTTAACTCTCATTGCTAACCTGAGCCCCGGATAGTTTCTTGATGCAAAATTAACTGTTTCTGTGAGCGACTGTCCCGAATAAGTACATAAAACAACTAAATTATTTTAATAATTGTTCAACGGTATTTATTTAATATCGAGGAAAGCATTTACAATAGGATCGGTTTTACGCATAATTCCCATATCAATTTCCATTAAGTTCATTTGCATATGACATATCCTCTCTTGAATCAAGAGCAACCTGTCATTCTCCATCTAGTAGTGCATTCTAAGTGCGTTCAATTAATCCCATCATGCAGTTTTTCTAGCTTGTCAAAGTCTGTACTGGTGTGTTTTCAATACACTCAATCATTCATGAATTATTTATTCATAAAAGTTCAAATGCAGACTGAATATATACATTAATATGTAGAACCGTGAATCAGTAAACCGGATGGTCGGTTGGATGAATGGCAGGAGAGACAGAGGGAATCCGTTTGAATTCGAACGGAACAACAAAAACGCCACTGCAATATATCAATGGCAGAGTATTGCGATCTTCTTCCATTAAAATTTTCCACTGGTGTAATTTAATTAAGTTAGAAATATACAATGGAGTGAATAAGAAGATATGAATGGATTTTAATGATAAGATTTTAGGATGAATTCCTTTCATTAAATAACATCCTAAGTCTCACCCAGGCTAGAAAAGGGTAGTAGTAGATAACCCGTCCCAATTAGCCTTAGTTGCAAAAAGTGGACGTTAAAAAATAATAAAAGTGAGTGAATAAATTAGTGAATTAAAATGTTTTAATTTGGTACTCTTCACTTGATTCCTTTTGTTAAAAACTTAATTTTAAAGTACGATAAATTTTTACTTGCCCTAGCTTCCTTTTAAATTTGGCTTAAAACAAGTCCATCCTCAATTAAACATATAATATTGTCCAGTTTTTACGAAGCTATTAATAATGATGTATGAATCGGATGTTATCTTATAAAATACAGATAAACTTTAAAAAGTCCGTCACATAGGGGCTGCGTAAACTAAGCAGATTTCCCACGTGAAGTTTTACAATAGAGAAATCTGCCTAATAATAACAAAAGTAGTAAGGTATCTCTAGACCTATTCATGAGGGACGAATAGTTACGAAACGTAATTAGCTCTCGGCGGATAGTCCTGAACATAGCCCACTCCTGCCGGCCACACACAATACAAATGCAAATATCTCGGTTAATATTCAAGATACTGAATAAATGTATAGAACAATATTTATAGTAAATTTAATTTGCAAAAAGACTGATTCTATACACTTTTTCGATCCGACGCATAATAACGGAGATATTTTCATAAATCCCCCCCTCTAAACCCCCCCTCCTCCCACTTGTCCGATTTCAGCCTTTAACGAACTTGATCTTTCTTTTTACATAAACCGCTTAAATCTGAAGTTTGGTAACGATCAAACAAAAATTGCGACCGCTAGAGCGTTAACAGACAAATATATCTATACACACACACACACACACACACACACACACACACACACACACACACACACATATATATATAATTTTGAACAGCGTCATGAGTACGACCTCAATAGCTGATTTCCCTCGAGGGAAATCTGCTAAAAACTAATGCTTGAGTATGCAGGATATAATGATTAAGAATAATACATATCTTCAAAAATATCAAATTATGAATAATTGCTATATATTTCAGTTATATGTACGGTAATAGCCAAGCATTACTGTAGGATCGTAAGTAAAGAATATACATACATTATCTCACTCATCATAAATTAAAATTCCAAAAATATAGTATTTTATTTGATTTTTATAACCGCTCCTGTGCTAGGATTTTATTTCATGTTTACTTTAAAATTTGTTTTTTTAAAGATATTTGAACGTTCATACATTGAATTTTTGAATAATGCACCACTTTAATATTTCATATTATTGATCTTCCCTTTTTATCAAATTTATTTCTTATTTTTTTCAAAATAATCAATTATTTTTACATGTCAGGTCTTCTTTAACAACTTAAATTTTCTATCCATAATCATTATTGCTGTTGATTTTTTGTTGATGGTTTCTATTTATTTGCTATTAATGTTAATGCTCTTTTATTGCTATAGTTGATTTTTTTTCGTTTTTGGTGTTTATGTATTTTTTTTTATAGATGTTCATGTTTAATTTTTTTCTCTTTTGTTATCTGAGCAATATCGTCTCCTAGCGAATGCTCCAAAATAAATGAATAAATAACATTTCTCAGTAAACACTGTTAAATCTTTTCTAAAATTAGGATACATTTTGAACCCGGATGGGGTATTGTAAATGACCAACCCCAATACATTTTTATCTAAGTTCACGCATAACCCTGGATTTCTAATGAGCGTCCTGAGTCAGGACTCCTGACTCACACTTCTCGGAATAACAGAAGTCACTACCCCACACAAGCAGTTGAAATCATCTCGACTCGGTTGACCATCATCATAATCATCTCAGTAAAATAAATTATTGGGAAGAGCAGATTTATACTGTTGATGGAAAGCCAGAAACTAGTAAAGAGAAACATATTGATTCTATAAATATATATACTTCTGATAAAGCTTAAATAAGAAAAACATCGACATAAAACAAATACAAGAAAAATTAAAAAGAAAAAAGTGGGCGATTCAATGGTAGATACACTTGATGAAGCAGGTGGATATTTCTAAAACTCTCAACATAAAAGGGATGGGGAATTGCAAGAAGAAATCATATTTCCAGAACAAGAGTTACTTTTCGGTAAAGACTTCCATGAATGGACAACACATAAGTGTTGTCAAGTCAAAACACCTGCAAAAACCATTATACACTTAAGACCTGACCCCTCACACCAGTCTATAATCACTGATGATCCACCTCAATCATTTTCACTATTTTTACCAGATGAATTAAATTATTTATTAACTTCCACGTCTTGCAAACAAGGTTAATTGGGACGGGTTATCTAGAGGTTACTACCCTTTTCTAGCCAGGGTGGGACTAAGGATTTTATTTAATGAATTGCGTCACTAAAAAAACTCCTATTGCTCAGGTGGGAATCGAACTCGCAACTCTAAGTTTACCATGTGAGATTGAGACCAACGCTTTAACTCACATGGCTAAACTGAGCCCCTTTACAAGATGATATTTTAAGTAAAATAGTTCTTCATTCAAAATGTCCGTCTTGTGTAAAGTAAAACACCATGTAAACACAAATTCTTTTTAATGCTATAAACACCTTTTTATTCAGTATTAAATTTTCCTCTTCTATATTTATATAATGTAATATAATTTCTTAATATGTATTTATAAAGTGTTAATAATGTAAAACTATCATTAATTAAATATAATGCATTACATATCGCTGGTCGGGAAGAAGACTGTCACATCTTAAAAAAGTGAGATTTTTGGATTAGTACCTAAATTAGCTCTGAATGAATTGTTGTTTCTCAAGGCAAGACTGTTACATCTCTGTTTATTCTAAATTCCGCTAGAGAGATCTTCACTCAATAGTCACAAGTATGATTAGCAAGGGAAGGTAATGCAACAGTGTCACATTTCAGTTTGAGTCAGTTAGTTGTTGAGTGAACATCTACTTTGTCTTTTTCAAAACTGTCATAACTTGAAATATCACAGTGTGTGTTCCAGTGGTGTTAATTCCTTATTGTGCAATAGAGTTTTATCTTTTAATGTGACACTCTTCTTTTTAAGATAAACTGTTAAATATATTTGCTTATTAATGATAGTGTGATATTTCGAAATACAACCTTCTTGTATTATAAATCTGTAAGTAAATGCTCATTATTTTATAAATAAATGCAAAGAATTTGGGACAATACCGTCATATCTCTAAATTTTTAAATTTTGGTGGCATCTCAAAAATAATAAATCAGGAAATATATCATTGGATGATAGAACTAGACATAAAGATACTATTTACAAAGTTTGAACACATTAAAATTTTTTTTAGAAGAAATTCAATAAGAAATTTTAAAATAAATCTTTGGGGGCTTCTCTTGAAAAATCAGGGGTTTTCGAGATGTGACAGTCTTCTTCCCGACCAGCGATATGGTTTTCTACTTATAATAATTAATTTATACCATTAAAAATGATTATTTTTGGTATACGTCAAATTGGCGCATGTTTGGGAAGATTGGGATTAAAGTGAACATTGACAATCCAGGGTTAAGGCCCTATAAATACACTTTACTTGATTCAAAGAATACATCTGGAATAAATTGAATGACTTCAAAAGCGTATTTGCTGGAAGATGGATCATTAAAAGGGACTGCTGCTGAATATGCAAATTTTGTGATATCGCTAAAGTAAAATTAATGTTTGTGCTCATGCATAACACGCTGAAAGAGTGTTTAAGTGAGCAACTACAAGGAAATTCATCGCCTCATTTCAGCTACGAAGTCATGGAGTCGTAAATTATCATAATAATCTAGATTTATGTTGGGCAATTATTATTATGTGGCTTATTGGGTTGTTAACAATATCATCGTCCATACACTAGGATAGGTCAGTACATGTCCCAGTGGTTTGGTACTTCTTGAAACTTGTTTTACTACAAATCACTGAAAGTGTTAACAAGTAAATTTGGACTAATAATTAGCCAAATAATTTATATACTTTACTTACGGTACCCCAGCATTGCTAATAGGTAGATTATTTGCCAAGTATTATTCACGTTGTGATATTTTCTTGAGGAACTCATTTTTTTATCATTTTTAAAGTTGAACGGAAAATGGCGGAAGATCAATAAATGAAAAACATGTGAAATTTCTTCAACTAGTTTATTTTTCCTCTTAACGTTTCACGTCCACTATGACGCTTCCACAGGAGTAATACATTTACTATAGAAAGATTCGACACTCAGCTGATAATAGCAAAACATTAAAATGATGAGCATTGTAAATAATCGATTACATAAAAAGTTTCCAGTTTACTGAAAAATTGATTCCGGAAGAAACATAGCATCATCTACTCTCGCGTCTAATAGACTTGTAACAGCATAGTAGAAATGTCGATAATTTAGAACATTTTTGGCCAATCATTCTTTGAGATTTAAGCATAAATTTAATTTTGTCGATAGAACTTTCTAATAATGACAAAAGGTCAGTCACGCAGGACTTGCGAAAACTAAGCAGATTTCCTCGTGAAATAGAGAAATCGGCATAGTGGTAACACTTAACACCACCGTGAGTAAATACAAACGGTAATGAGAAATCTTTCAGTTAATTGTAATAAGCTCCCAACGGAAACGGCTTCTGAATTGTAAACAAACAGGTCTGCCAACCACTCAGAGCTGAAAAGATAGATAGGCATATTCTACTACGGGATATATCTCACAAAGTTACTTACAGGAGTCTCTAAACTAATTTCACGAGAATCGAACAGGTACGGAAACGGCCGATCCAATTTTCGGCGGAATCTCAGGATCAGAATCGACAATAGCCGAACTCATCTAGTCAGTTATCCCCATACACTTAATAAAAATGCAAATATCTCGGTTAATATTCAAGATAGAGAATAAATGTATATAACATTATATATAGTGCATTTAATTTGGAATAAGATTAGTTTTACTAAAAATTTCGATCCGACGTGTAGTAAGGGAGATATCGAATTTCGTAATCACCCTTCTTAACGCCCCCACCTCCCACTGTTCCGATTTTAGCTATTAACGAACTTAAACTTTCTTCTTACATAATACGAGTAAATATCGAGTTTGGTAACGACCAAACAATAATTTTATGGCTAAAACGATATCAGATATATATATATATATATATACAATTTTGAACGGATCTCATTTTCGTCATCTCCTAGGTAGGATCGATGGACATTTGAAGAAAAATGTCGTAAATCGTGTCACGAGTATGACCTCAATAGCTGATTTCCCTAAAGGAAAATCTGCTAAAACGTAACTATGGAGAAGATAAAAGAAAATATCTACGTTATTACAAAGAACAATATAATATATTGTGAACAAGGAAAGTGAGATGGTGAATTTACTTAGCATATTTAAAAAACATTTTAATAAACAGCAAGTCGGTTAGATGTAGACGTAGATATGTTTATTCTAGAATAATCGATTATTCAAAAACTCAAACATTTTTTTGTAATCGATTTTTACACTGTACGCCACATTATTGCATCAACATTATCAGCTGAGTTGTATGGTGCATTTCCATTTTAGTTAGTCTTTACCTGGCTGCTGGTGCAGTAAGGTCGAATCTTTTTATGAATTCTATAAAGTGTATTATTACTGAAAAGGCGTTATAGAGGACGCGAAGAATGTAGATGAAAAATCAATTAGTGGAACATAATTCATCTAAGAACTTTCGGCATTTTGCATCCATAGGACATCGAATTGAATTCACGTTTCAACAATATAATTTTTATACGATTTTTTGTTTTGTATGATGTTTTGTATGGTCTATGAAATATTTAATTATTATGTGTCTATCATTTATGAAACTATGTAATAATAATAATTATTTTGTAAATGAATTAAAGTAATTTCTTTTCAATTAACGTTAAAATTGTTTTTAAAAATACTTAAATATTCTGGCGTTTTAGCAGATTTCCCTTAAGGGAAATCAGCTATTGAGGTCGTACTCATGACTTCGAAAAATTTCTTCAAATGTCCATCGATCCTACCCAAATGTCCATCGATCGACCCAGGAGATGTCGAAAATGAGGTCCGTTCAAAATTATATTTATCTATCAATATATATATATATATATATATATATATATATATATATATATATATATATACGCTCTAGCGTGTCAATCTTAATTTTTGTTTGATCGTTACCAAACTCCGTATTAATTGTTTTATGTAAAAAGGAAGATCAAGTTCGTTAACGGCAGAAATCGGCAGGTAGGAGGGGGGTTTACAGGGGGGATTTTCGGAAAATTCAAAATATCTCCATTATTATGCGTCGGATCGAAATATTGTATAAAATCATTCTTATTGCAAATTACATTTACTATAAATATTGTTCTATATACTTATTCTGTATCTTGAATATTAACCGAGATATTTGCATTTGTATTCTGCATTGGTCGGCAGGAGTGAGCTGTTTGGTGCTTTCCGAAGAGAGCTCTGGCGGCCGTTTTCGGAACTATTCGTCCTTCGTGTATAAGTTTAGTGATCCCTTACTACTTACTACACTTGTTTTTGGGCAGATTTGTCGATTGTAAAACTTCACGTGGGAAATCTGCTTAGTTTACGCAGCCCCTGCGTGACGGACTTTTTATATATAGCGATGTCAGTGTGCTGGCATTGAGTTCAGAGACAACAATATTATGGAAAGTTATAGCAACTTCTTCTATGATAAAGATTTAATATTCACCTTTACAAGTACTTTGGTCATTACAGCTGCATTTATGCATTCAATAATGGAACTTTTCTTTTACGGCCAAGAAAAAACTATTATTCTTCAGTTTATGGTTTTAAATTCTTTGCTGGTTGAATAAAAGTGTTGTTTAAATATGAATAAAGCTTGAAAAGGAGCCGTAAAGTTCTAATCAGAACATTAACCTCCAGGTACTTTTATTGTTGTGTTTAAGAAAAAAAGGAAAGGGAATGAATTAAATAAGTTTGATGTCTATCTAGGAGAGAATATGTCTAGCGAGAAAAAGGACAATAATCATAAAATCCTGCGAGAGAACCTTTATTAAACCTCTCTAGAAGCATAATGGCGTGGAAAACATTTATTTACTTAAGGTGATAATAAACTGATGCAGCGGACATTATTTTTACAATATCATGTAACATTTCTAAGCATTCAGACCATAATATTTTAATTCCAACATAGCGATTCTTTCATAATATAGGAATATCCTTCTGTTGATTCTACGTTTACTTCCGTTGCTAGGAAATGTCTCATCTTTGAACTCCATAGAATTTCATTATTTGCCCAACGGCATCTTTAAGTTTTACTTTATCGAAAACAATTTCCTTAAAGCCTTTAAGTTTAATTTCTGTGAAATGAGATTTCTACTTGAAAGCCCACCTTTTATTTCATTATCGTGAGAAAGGCCGTATGCCCAGAGCATAAGTTTTACAGTGCTAAAGTTTCATAATATATTAGATGGTTAATTTTATCATAGCATGCTTATACTTTCTTAACTAAATTTTAATTTTTAGGGAAATAGGTATAAAAGGAACATGTAATTATGTTTGTTAAGTTAATTATACAATCTTAACTTAAACACAATACTTTATTTGATCAGAACCTATTACATTATACCCATAGCCTTACGTGTTTTGAAGTTATTTCGAATCTGGGCAAATGTTCAGGAAAAATGTATTTGTTATTTGGTATAATTAAAGATTAGAGACATGCGTTTTAATTCGGTACAAAAACGGCCTATTCATTAACTTTATTATTTATTTAAATGAGTTCCGCAACGATGGCTATTTATTCATCAATAACCTTTCATGAAAGTAACAAAAGAAAAATTGGTGCTTGAAAATACCAAATCTTTAAATTTCACGGAATTGCCAATCCTGAATATAAATTTTCTCTTATTTCTTAGTATTGAGTACATTCATGCTTAAGCTCTTTTTTAATTAAATGGTTAATCATTTGATACCCTGCATGAATTTTTTTTGTACTTTACATAAGTTTCTTATTAAAGGAAAAATAAAATATTCAGACAACATTATCCGTGTGTCAGTCCAGTTCGTTGTAAAACTGCTGTGAAGTTCTACATTTGATAACTTAGCCGAGATAACAGTCAATGAAGGTAACTGCAAAAAAGCAGTACACGGCCAATGTATGCTCTGGTCGACAGAAAAAATAAATAAAACTAAGGATTCTTTGAAAACTCACTTTGTTTTCCAAATGACCTCCCGTGAAAAGTCCTGCTTCACCTAGAACATCCCTTTTCTCAGAACCTTATGGACGTATCAGTCTCCTTTTTTTCTCTGCCATCAAACAAATTCAAATGAAGTTTCTGTCGAGCCATATTTTTTAAACAATCTCGAGATGAAAAGAAAGGCATAGAAATCAATTTTTTCATCAAGGTTAAATTTCTCTCTACTTTGTTTTTTTTAATTTGAGTATTGCCTAAATTTTATATACTAGTACTCTCTGTTGATCGACCCAAAAATAAATAGGAAAGTATTTTGAATAGATTAAAAATGAACTTAATTTTAAGGGTAGAATTTGAGATAATTATAAATAAATTAAAGCCGTTTAATGTGAATCGAGAAATTAATATTTATTTTTAAAACGGGGAGTAATTATTCCTTAATCACTCTCATTATTTAGAAAACAGGTTTCATAAATAGGAAATCTTTCCACCAAGATATTATTTTAGGTGCTAAAATAATATTTATTGATTGGAAGAATATCTGTTTGTGAGACCTGCTTCCCAGATCAGTAATCCCATAGATAGATAGATAACTCACGATTTTCCCACCTGCCCGTTAGGGAGGTCACTGCAGTACTTGTGGTCCTATTGTGCAAGCCTTATATCTCTATTCAGAATGGCTGTACTTCTTGTAAAGTCAAGGTATACGAGGGGTGTACAGAAAGTTCTAAGCCTGGTGTACTTATGATACCTCAGCTGTCAAGGTTGTTTTGGAAGGTTTTGACAACAATTTTTTTTTTGACCGGGTTACAGATGTTGGAAAAGCGGTGGAATAAGTGCGTTGCTGTTGAGGGGGACTATATTGAAAAATAAAAATATGTAAGTTGAAATCAAGCTTAGAACTTTCTGTACACCCTATGTATCTTACCTGTGGCTTCTTTTTTAATTGGCTCAGCATCTCCATGTCCGAAGTTCATGACTCTGAAATTCCCCAGCATTCCGCATTCAAGCACAATGTGCTTCGGAGCCTCCTCCACACGTTTTGGGAATCGAACCACCAGATAAAGTTCGAAGAAGTAAAAGTATTGGCGAAAGTTAACCACTATCAGGAAAGAGTAGCCCGAGAAGCAATAGAAATAACAAAGTGTCCAAACAACATAAACACAGAAGATGGCTACAGACTGAGCAAGCTTTGGAAACCAGTAATTCAACCAAGAAAGATTCGTACGACTAAAAAAACAAAAGTCACTAGTGGACCGGACCAAGAATCCGAAGACACCACCTGGAAGGGAAGACTCCGGTCAAGACGACCGAACAAGACACCAATATATACCCGAGAAGGAATAGAACTCGTCAGTCTCAGAGAAAGCCCTGAGGAAGCTAGAAGCATGTCTATCGAAACGTCTGCAAACATTATGAAGACACGGTCAATACCCGAAGACCTTAATAGCTATTATGTGTTTATTCATCTTCCAGTTCCCCGAGATCACTCCTAGACAGTCTGAGGTAAATTTTCCTGTTTCTACTCTTATCAAAACCGATAAGAGCCTTCGTATAAATTCCTTCCTGGCCACATTCTTAATGGAGTTCATCATATTCGTTATGGTGTGACAACAAAGGTGCAATAACGGCAAGTTCATATGTAGGTGCTGAGTCTGTTGAAAATGTTTTAAGATGGTCACGGGGAAAATAAAAAAGAGAAAATATCTAATGTCCTGAGCAAATCAAAGAACATAATTCTCAAATGGGAGGTGTTGACCTTTGTGACATGTTTGTTGCTCTTTATAGAACAGGTTACCGCTCCCACAAGTATTACATGAACATTTTCAGCTAATTATTGGATTTGATGGTTAATAACGCATGGCTATTGTACAAAAGGAACAGCCCTTAAAAACAATTGATTTGAAAACAATTTGGAATACACATAGTAGAGGATATTCTCCTGCACCAGCGAGCTAAAAGGGCTAGTGGAACCAGGACACCAATTGCAGTCAAGACCAGGCTCTCATAGCCGATGCAGCAACACTTGATGAGATGCACCATTGGCAAGTATTCACTATAAAAGGAAAGTGCAGACTGTGTCACCAAAATCAAACGGTTTTTTATGCCGAAAATGTAATGTGTGGCTTTCTAACACTCAAGAAAGGCCTGTTTTCTTGAATTTCATGGACAAAGGAAGGTTTAATGTTATTTTTCATGAATTTATATTTTGTGTTATACATGTTTCTTTTATTACGTAATAAATTATTTAATTACATTTTAGTGACATTGTCAGTTTATTTACATAACTTACAGACACCCCCAATGAGTTTTTGTTATTGGCCAAAGTGTACTTAAGACACCAATATTGATATACTGTAATTAGCCAAAGTGTACTTAGAGACAACATGTAATATTTTTATTCAGAGGAAATTTAGGTAAACTCCTAATTAAGTAGGCAAAAAATAATTTTTTAATACAAATTTTCATTTCAAACCATTTTTGAGTTTCAGACCCAAAACCCCAGTTTGGGTTAAGAAATGACGAAGATAATCCGATAAAGGGTATTGTTCCAATGAGGGTTACACTTTACCCTCTCATGGCCAATTCGCCTGCATTTCATTTCCTAGAATACTTTAGTGTTCAGGTATCCAGTATATTTCAACCCTTTGTTGACCCTTGCTAAACGTTCCTGCTTCACAACACGTTCCTCCCCAATCATGGAACTTATTGCTGGTCTTGTCAGTGTTCTGCAGTCTGCCATATGCACTCCCGTATCAACACCCTATGAATTAAGACTTTCATAATATTGGGTATGGGAATAAGTTTTAATTGTTTTTCCATACACAGTATTGATGGCATCACATACATTTCATCTAACCTTTCGATACATGAATTTAAAAGGTGGTGTGTATGTATGCTGCTAAACACAGTTTCAGACTTTTGTTTGGAGTCAAACAGCAGCTATTCATATCACATCGAAATACAGCGTTCGCGGGAAGTTCTCATCTACAATCCTTCGAAGAAAAAACAAATTATCTGCAAGTTGTCTCTGATGAAGCGTGGTTGCTATAAACATTGCAAAGCAAATGGCCCATTTTCGCAGCACTTTTCTTCGAAGGATTGTAGAGGAGAACTTCCCGCGAACGCTGTATTTCGATGTGATATGAATAGCTGCTGTTTGACTCCAAACAAAAGTCTGAAACTGTGTTTAGCAGCATACATACACACCACCTTTTAAATACATGTATCGAAAGGTAAAATGAAATGTATGTGATGCCATCAATACTGTGTATGGAATAACAATTAAAACTTATTCCCATACCCAACAAATGGTTATTTCTTAAAAATTTAATTATAAAATCCAAAACAGAGTTTTGAAAATTATTAATAAATTCCTAATAATAAAGACACGATGAGAGAAGGATGTCCACACTAGACTTCGTATTGGACATTTCCGCATGGATTCATGGACACTTATTGAGAAATAAGGACAAAAGGAATAGGGTCCTGCCTTGAAATTATAACATCCTAGCTGACTGTCGACGAAGAGACAATTCAGACATTACACATGACTTACAGAAACTGTGGACTGTTGGCAGCAATTAAAAAGACACATTACTCATTTGAAAAAACATAAAATACAGCAAAGTATTCACCACAATATCTTCACAATAATCTTATTTTTTCCATTACGTCAGTGGGGAATATACGTTTTTTTCTTTCTTTCCTTTTGGGATTTATTGCTTAATTCCTAATACTTTCATAATCATGAATCGTATGGAGCTAATATTTTCGTACAATCTTAAATATGGACATTGGGATTCCAATAATTTCAGGAATTAATCACTCTGGATTTGGACTGGCCGGTGGAGGTCCATCATCAACGGAAGGATCAAAAAGGTCAAACACCTCCACTCTTAATACTTCTTTTATTACAGGCAAAGTACTTTCGGGGCGAACCGTCCCATCTTCAGTGCTCTGTGACACAACAATTATACTTTCAAAAACATGTAATATATATGAATAAATAAATTTAAAAGTCAACAAAGGTAGTCGAATATTAAAAAAAATTAAAAAACAAACAAATATATAAAACGCAATGCTACACTTATGACTAAAACGTTACAAATAAATATTAAAAACAACAAATAACAAAATAACTAGGAGATGGAGAGGAATTTATTTATTTATTTATTCATATATATTACATGTTTTTGAAAGTATAAATGTTGTGTCACAGAGCACTGATGATGGGACGGTTCGCCCCGAAAGTACTTTGCCTGTAATAAAAGAAGTATTAAGAGTGGAGGTGTTTGACCTTTTTGATCCTCCCGTTCAGGAATTAATGTATCCAATTTCTCATTTAGAGATACCTCTGCTTTTTATTTATTTCCAAATTTTTCTTTTGTAACTTTCATGAAAAGTTATTGATGAATAAATAGCCATCGTTGCGGAACTCGTTTAAATAAATAATAAAGATAATGAATCGGCCGTTTTTGTTCCAAATTAATACGCATGTCTCTAATCTTTAATTATACCAAATAACAAATACATTTTTACTGAACATTTAAACAGATTCGAAATAACTTCAAAACACGTAAGGCTATCGGTAAAATGTAATAGGTTCTGATTAAATTTAGTAGTGTGTTTACAAGTAAGAAAGTATGATTAACTTTACAAACTCAATTACTCTTTAGAAACATGGCCCTTTAATACCTATTTCCCTAAAAATTAAAATTTGGTTAAGAATGTATAAGCATGCTATCATAAAATTAACCGTCTAATATATTATGAAACTTTAGCACTGTAAAACTTATGCTCTGGGCATACGGGCCTTTCTCGCGATAATGAAATAAAAGGTGGGCTTTCAAGTGGAAATCTCATTTCACAGAAATTAAACTCATAAAAACTTTGAAATTTTAGTACAAGGAAAAGTTCCAGTGAGTTTCCACGACTGAGAAGATTTTTTTTTTTTGTTTTACACGATATAAAACTTCCTCTTCACGTTTACATCAAAGAGGTGATTAAAGACTTTCAGGAAATTGTTTTCGATAATGCAAAACTTAAAGAAGCCGTTACAAGTAATTTTAGTGGAGCCTTTAACAAGCAGGCTTAATTGTTCGATACATTTTCGGTACTTCGGAATTGTTAGCATTAGTCTTATTGGTAAAATATTATTATTTTTTTATATCACGCATTGCAAAAATAATTTTTTCTGTAATCATTGAATAATGGTAACATTACTAAACTGAAATGAGTGAAGAAAGTGAAACATTTTGCAATAGAGTGAAGAAAGTGAATTGCCTTCTTAATTAGTAATAAGTATAAATTAAAAAATAATTTGAAGTTGGAAATTAAATGTTTTTAAATGTTTCTTAACATTGTAAGAATTTATTTTAACAAAATAAATTGAAATGTGAATGAATTAATGGTGGAAATAATCAATATATTTTAAAATTTAAATATAATAATAATTACCTTCCTTGTTTATAACTGCACTACTTCACAATCATCACTAGTTGTTTTATAACTATGCTTATAACCTTTCACAACCATGCTTATAACCTACCTACAACATACAATAATCTTCACAACTTCATAATTTTGTTCATATTCTGGTTAGATCTGATTATGTATTACACGATTACAGAAAAAAATTAATATTACACTCATGACGAAAGTAGAATTTACAACTCTCGTAAAATTACCACACTCGCTTCGCTCGTGTGGGTAAACGTTTCACTCGAGTTGTAAAATTATCTACTTCGTCACTTGCATAATAAATAACTATTTTTTTTAGATATACAAATCATACTTCGAGAAACGCATGACAAGTCCTTGTAAATGCAACCTTGTTGTTAACGTGAATCCTTTTTGGTCTGTTTTCAGCAAATATCATTTAGAGGATTTGTTATATAAAAGCACTCAATTACGACAGGTCGAAAAGGAAAATATAATTTTACATATAAATATATATATATACACACACACACACACAAAAACACACACACACACACACACACACACACACAAACACACGTATATACCTCGTTCCTCTTGAACTAGCAAATCTAAAGAGAACTCTCAGCTGACCTCAGCCCCTATCCATGATTATGATTTGAACTATTCACGGTGGGTCAAACAGAAGAGAGGAAGATTGATTAGGGACTCATTTTCATATATTCTTTAAAACTAAAATTTCTATTCAATAATTCCCCTACTTGACCCTTACAGGAAAACCATACGCTCAGAATGGAAGTACAGTTGTACACATTGAAACTTTTCCAAAAAAAATTCCATCATTCAGCATCAAATGATTTTCCGAGCAGAGCAGGGTACCTTAGTTAGTATACACACACACACACACACATACACACACACACACGCATATATATATATATATATACGCGGTCAGATACCCAGCTTCACCCGGGAATGCATTTGTGGCTGAATGGTTATGCTATTTTTTGGCAAGCCTTTACATTGCACAATATTTTGACATTTACCCGTCCCAGTTTTTAGGGTTTATACCCGTCGTTGCTGTGGATTTGTTAATAATAAAATTAATTTTTTATGTAAGACTTCACTGTCCTCCATATTGTCATATTTCCCGTCTCCTGTGCATTATGCATTGATTGCATTATTAAGGAGAAAATATTAGCATAGATTTGAATTAATTTTTCCAGGAGAGGTACCTGGTAGTTCACATTGGAAAGAATTGTTGAGCATATCAATATTTCTACGAAAATTACTTGCTTCATACATTGTTCCCGAAAAACAAACAAAAGATACTCTAAATAACAAAGTAAACAACTTTTGTTATGTGCACGTTTGTCGAAAAACAAATAGACAATGAAATATCGTGAATTTTTATTTCAGGCCTCCCTTATAACCCCCACTACGGTTCGAACCTAAAAATTTTAGTATAGCTTATAATCATGGAAGAATTAATGCTAATTCACATACCGAGTTTTGTTAATTTCGGTTCAATCGTTAGTGCCAAATAAAATTGATGGTTCCCGCTAAAGTTTTTGTGAATATCTCGTTTATACTTTGTTATAAGACAAAAGTGTATATTACAAAAGTTATTCTAAATAACAAAATAAACAACTATTGTCATGTTCATATTTGCCAATAAACCAACAGGAAACGAAATATCGCTATTTTTAATTTCTGGCTTCCTTTATAACCCCCACTCCTGCCCGTCTCTAGAAATGTTGGTATAATGAAAGCGTTAGTTCTAATACACATACCGAGTTTTATTTATACGGTGGGGTCTTTTGTCCCAAATAGAATTGTTCACTTCCGCTATAGGTTTTAGCGTATATCTCGTTTATAATTCGGGATACGAAAAAAGTGTATATAACAAAAGTTACTCTAAATAACAAAATAAAGAACTTTTGTTATGTTCGTATTTGCCGAAAAACCAATAGGAAACGAAATATCGCTATTCTTAATTTCTGGTTTTCCTTATAACTCCTGTTTGTCTCAGGGGATATTAATATAGCCTAAAGTCTAAGTTGGGTTAGTAGTAATATACATACCAAGTTTCATAAAATTAGGTTCTGCCGTTTATGCGTGAAAAGGTAACAAAGAAACAAACAAACAAACAGACACCAAAGAAACAAAATGCAGTTATGGTGTATATGACTTGTGAAACGAAAAGTTATCGTGAAATTTCGCGAAGAAAAACAATGTACAGACAGAGGTTACAATTTTATATATATATATATATATATATATATATATATATATATATATATATATATATATATATATGTTACCCGCTGTTAACGCTCCAGAGGTTGTAATTGTTGTTTGATCGTTACCAAACTTGGTATTTAAACGTTTTATTTGAAAATATTATATAATAATAATAAAAGATAAAACATATAAAGTTCGTTAATGTTTGAAATCGGGCCAGTGGGAGTGGAGTTTAGAGGGGGTGGGGGGATTTCGAAATATCTCCGTTACTATACGACGGAGGGAAAAATTGTATCAATCCTTATTTATTGAAAATTGGATGGTCTACAAATATTGTTCTATACATGTTTTTCAACTATTATTTATTGTAAGATTACAATAAATTCAATATTCTAAATTGTTACATATTTATAGTAAAATAAATTCAATTTTTTCTATGAACCAGGTAATATTAAAGCCTTCCTTCAATTACATTATAAAAATTTTTATTTATGAAATATGAAAAAAATGTTGGAACATTTATTTTTCGTCTCTGATAGAAATTGTTAATTGATTCCACGTACTCTTCGTCATTGTAAGGAATTTTGTATGACTCCGAAGAACTTTCATTATACTTCCAATTGAAAAGAAAAATATTCTGTTCTAAGAGGCCTTTCCCTTAAACAAACAAATTTGAGATGGTTCTTGGAGATGGTTAAGAGAAAGTAATTTTCACTTTCTTGTCATCTGAATTTTCCTGGTGTAGAGTATACTTCCCCATTTAATCAGATTTTCTGATTATAAATATTATTCACATTTCAGATGCAAAATACAGTGCTAAGTAAAATATGAATACAGCTAGCTTTCCTCATATTAGATGGTGCGGTTCAGTCAACACTGTACAGTAATGTTCTCTGAGAATCATTCATAGTTATTCAAAAAAATGATAAAATACCTTTTATTATTCAAATATGTAATAAATTATAATTTTCGTTAAAATAAGTATAAACGAAATCCGAAAAAGTTTTCTTTCAAAGCTTTTGTCCAAAATTATATAATTGCTGCATAAACGTTCTTATTTGTCTGAGTGATTATTTTTAACTGAACTAATTATATTCGTAGTCTTTTTTGCTTATAAAATCCGAATGAAGTGGGTCTATGACATTCTCCTTAAGTATCTTCAATATTTTATAGCTAATTTTTGTACAAAATGTCTGTACTCTAATAACCTCATGGAATTTAGACAATTCACTAGGCTGCCTTTCATTAAATAAATTACTATACGTAGGGGCGAAAAATTGTATGAATCCTTATTTATTGAAAATCGAATGGTCTACAAATATTGTTCCATACATGTTTCCTGTATTATGAATATTAACCAAGAAAATTTGAGTGATTGAAATGAAAATTATTCTAATTTATTATAAATTACAGCGCTATTCAGATATATTTCAGTAATTATTTTTCTTTCCGGTCTAGAACATTTCTATTAAATAGATAGAAATGTTCTAGACCGGAATTCAGCTCTGATAGGTTGCCTGACGTGTTTGTGTACAATTCAGACTCTCTGCGTTGTTGTCTCATTACCGTTTGTATTTATTCACTTAATATTCACGGAGGTGTTACCAGTATGTAGATTTATCTATAGTAAACCTTCACGTGGTTTTTAAAAATCAACTTAGTTTTCTTCTAAAACAGATTAAGCATGTCAATGGAAAGTTTTGATGCGGCTTCATCATATAAACACGTCCCGCATACGATAAGGATGTAGAGTCGTCATGAAAATTGTAAAACTAACTTGCATAAAATAAGTTATCCTCTAGCAATGTCCAAGCGTGTCCATAAATTCGCAATTATAAGAACTCCGACTAATCTTCTTTTAATGAGGAAATGGTTCTTGAGTTTATGCAATTTGAGTAATTGAACTTTTCCCTGTTTATTTAATAATATTTCAAGAAGTTCCGCTAAGACTCCTATCACTATTGAGTCTTCGAAGTTAGTCAACAAATTAAGGAAAGAGGTAGTTCCTCTTATTATGAACAAAGTGCTTAATTATTTGAGCCAACAAACTCATCACGGTACATGTTGGTTAAGACTCTCTTCAATTAGTATGTCTGCTAGTAATGAAGTTAATGCTCCATTAAAACTTCCTTACTTATCCATTTATTAACTTTTGATTTATTATCTTTTAAAATCCTTCTAGGAGAAAAAAAATTCTCTAACTGAATAAAACCCAGACTCTAGATTCAGCTTCGATGTTTAAAAGAAAGACAAACAATTAGCATTTTATTCAGAGAAAATGAAATGAATATCCTTTTTATATTGTCTTATCAAGAATCTGTTAGTTTGTCTTATTCGGAACACGATTTCAATCCAAGGCTTGGATGGCAGTTTTTTTTTAGTGTGACATGAATTCGAAATAGCGCTTATACCGAATAAGACGAATTGCCTTTTCGTGGTTGCCTACATCTGTTACCTAAGTCCTAGCTTCGATATAAATTATTTCCTTCGAGTATCTTCTGTTGAACCTTCATGTTCATATTTTTTAACTGATTTTTCTTATCAGATATCGACGTTTTAGACATGAGGGGATTGGAGATGAAAAAATTCTTCAAATGTGAATCGATCCTACCTAGAAGATGACGAAAATGAGATCTGTTCAAAATTACGATATATTTATATAAATGTTTGTCTGGCACCCCTCTAGCAGTCACAATTTGTCTCGTATTGCGGTTTATATTTGTCTTACCGTTACCAACTCGGTATATAATCATTTTATGGGATGGGGTGGGTGTTTAGAGGTGGAGAATTTTGAAATGTTAAAATATATCCGCTATTATGAGTCAGTAATGTTATTGCAAATTTAATTGCCCATAAATGTTATTATATACTTGTTTCTATATCATGAATATTTACCGAGATATTTGAATTTTTTAATTTTCAGCCTTCAGTAAACCCCCATTTCTACTCATTTCATATTAACAATAAGCTGATATATTATGAACCACTTTGTTTTAAGCTTAAATACCTAATGTTGCTCTCAAGAGACCTTTATTAAGCGAGATAACAAGCAAATTCGTTGTGTGGTAACGTCATTAATTAACTCAGGTAAGAAAAGAAAGGCTTCCTTCCTTCAAAATAGTTTAATTTGTGCGACAGAGCGCTTTCAGGGCATACGCTCCATCATCAGTGCCCAGTCCTTCACAAAGAGTTTACTGGAAACAAGGAATCACTGTTTCTCATCAATTAAGATTTTTCGTTCTTCACTAGGAAATATTTATAACATCAATACCATACTTGATAATTAACTGTTTCAGTCAACTCTAAAAACCATATTTGTTATTGGCTGAAATCGGACTTGGAATGGCGGGGGATTCGAAAATTCAAAATATTTCCCTTATTTATGAGTCGGGTCCAAGTATATTATAGAACCAATCTTGTTAGAATGTTGGTGCTCTACAATTGCAGCTATATAAATTTCTACGTAACCCAAATATTAAGTAATTCGTACTTACTGGTTTTCAGTCTGAATATGTGGAGGGATGAGATCAGTAATGTGTTAGCTATACAGGCACATGGCGGTCTTTTTTTCTATAACTCTTATTAAATTTCAGAGTATTAAAATATTTTTTTATTTATTGGTGTTTCGCAGCTTTGGCGATGTTGCTCTAAACAAAAGCATTTGTAACTTAAAAAACAAATCAATAAAAAAAAAAATAACAAAATTAAACAAAACAGAAATGGAACACAAAACAGATGAGCAACACGTAAAAGGAACACAAAACATAAAAGGATCACAAAACAGAGAGAAAACACGAAGATGAACAAGAGATGAAATCAAAACAGAAATGTGAAAGAAATAGAAAGGCAACAGAAAACAGAACTGGAAAGCAAAAAAAGAAATAGAACACAAAAGGCGAATTTAAAAAAACAAAAACTGAATGAAACACAAAAACCGAACTGAAACTCAAAAACGGAAATGGAACTCAAATATTTATTAAATAAAAGGATAAATAAAAGTACTCAGGATAATACAACAATACACATATACTAGTTTTTACTAGCGTTATCGTTTATTTCTTTATCTTGACCTACAAAACACAGTTTGATGGTAAATAGTTTCTTGATCTTTGATTCTCAGTTCCTGGAAACTCATTATTTGCAGCCAACTTGGAGCACTACTCTGTTTTGCTCCAATTTTCAAATCAATTACCAATTAAAACAATTTGTATTTACACCATAATATTTTCCAACTGTGTACTATTTTTAATTTATATTTTTCCACGAAACCTACTTCATTTTTTAAAATTACGTAATATTGTTGATTGTAATGAAAAATTTAGCACGAAAGAAAGGTGGAAAACCATTTCTCCCCCACACCATATTTATTTAACTTTTAACAGTGTTCATTAATTAATATCTTCACATTTAGAGCTGGATCTATGAAAGGGGACTCATTCTTGTTCATGATATAGCATTGAACATGTTCTGAAATGTGGATGATTACCGAAATAAGAAAGTTGATAAAAATTTCTGTCGTGTGAGTGATTTTTCATTGTCTTACAACGGGACATAAAAATGCATATATTTGAATGAACCGAGATCTAAGATTTTTTGTCGTTTTTTGGATGATACTCTGTATTGAAATTTCTTCAAAAATATGATATTTGTTTTCTGTTTTTCAACTATTATTTATTGTAAGATTACGATAAATTCAATATTCTAAATTGTTTAACATTTATAATAAAATAAATTCAATTTTTCTTTGAACAAGGTAATATTAAAGCCTTCCTTCAATTACCATATATAAATTTATATTTATGAAATAAGAAAAAATTCTTGGAACATTTATTTTTCGTCTCTGAAAGAAAATGTTAATTGATTCCACGTTCTCTTCCTTATTGTAAGGAAATTTTGCGTGACTCCAAAGAAACTTTCATTATTCTTCCAATTGAAAAGAAAAATATTCTGTTCTAAGAGGCTTGTTTTCCTTTAAACAAACAAATTTGATATGGTTCTTGGAGATGGTTAAGATAAAGTAATTTTCACTCTCCTGTCATCTGAATTTTCCTGGTGTAAGGTATACTTCCCCATTTAATGAGATTTTCTGAGTATAAATATTTTTCAAAAGTGCAAAATACAAAATAGTGCGAAGTAAAATAATAATCCAGCTAGTTTGAAAAATCTGGGCAATGAATAGTTCTAAATCAGAATTTTTCCTGATATCAGATAGTATGGTTCAGTCAACACTGTACCGTAATGTCCCCTGAGAATCGTTCTTAGTTATTCAAAAAAATGATAAAATTCCTTTTGTTATTCAAATTTGTAATAATTCATAATTTTCGTAAGAATGAGGATTAACGTAATTCGAAATTTTTTTCTTTCAAAGTTTTTGACAACAATTATATAATTGCTTCAGGAACGTTCTTATTTTTCGGAGTAATTAGTTTTGATTGAACTAATTATACTTGTACTCTTTTTCTTTATAAACTCTGAATACAATTGGGGCTATGACATTCTTCTTAAGTATGTTCAATATTTTTATAGTTAATTTCTGTAGAAAATGTCTGTACTGTAATAGTCTCATGGAATTTAGACAATTCGTTAGGCTGCCTTTCATTAAATAAATTATTTAAATTTTGGAATAAACTAATCAAATATTTTTGAATAATACAGAAGCGTTTACTGTATTGTAAAAATAAGAAGCCTAACATTCGCAAAGGGCATTCCAAAATAATTAAATGTTGCTTTGAATGGTGAATATAATGTCCTGAATATTATTCGTTATAGATGTCTGGTAATTATTAATCACTTCATATTACTATGAAAACAATCTTTGAATAGTAAAAATATTTGTACTAAATCAAATCCTCAATTCATTTCAATTTCTTGTAATCAAGTGTTTCAATTAAATAGCAATTTTATTCAATAAGGAAAAATGGAAGTCTAAATTACCTCCATTGGGAAGGAATGAAAATGATTTTTTTCTTTTTTTAAGGTGAAACCTAGACAGTGGAAAAATTATAAATAAAATTCTAAAAACACAAATAATTCCATACATTTTTTTTGTTGTTTTTGTTTCAGAGTGATGTAGAGTGAGGAACAGAGCGTGAAATGGAGCCATGGATGGGACGAGATGGAAATATGATCCTGATTTTCTGTGGTTCATTGAAATGAAAATATAAACTCCCCAACCGTTTTTACGCCGTCAGAAATTGTTGCTTCAAAAAAATTCTTTTAAAGAGTTGTATAATTTCTCTTGAGAAAATTCATCCTTTGAAGTAACTATTAGCGAATTCTCTATAACTGTATTGGTATTTATTTTATTTGTAATAATAGCGAGGCGGTAGGTTTTCATTAAATATGACCCCAACTTAGTTGGCGATTCCATTTGGACATTGCCGTTTTGCGGTTTAGCGTAACAGGGCTTGAAATTAGGGAAGGTAACCGGAGGGTTATGTGTTGACTAAAGCGGTAGGTTATGGAGGGAAAGGCGGGCAACATATTAGCCCCTTTAGTCCACAACTTCAGCTGTTCCAAGTCCCTCCCCGGCCATATCACCGTCGGCTCAGTAATCCAAGCAACCATCATCCTCCTTCTATCGGCGGGAATTTGCTGCGCCAACATACTCGTCATACTGGTCGTCAACAGCAGGCGATACTCTAAATACATACATCAACAGGTAACTTTTTATATTGTATTTTATTGATTTTTTATTTTATTATTTTATTGACAGGCATTTTTTTAATTTTATTTGATTGACAGTGCTGGAGATGTTTGCCTATTTACGTCTCCTAATTATTAACATTGATCCTCTAAAATGTTACACAAAACAGAGCATAAGTGAGTAAAACTATGAATACAAGGTTACTTCTTCAGTTATACATTAGAGCATATGTTGGCAACCATCGGTTCGTGAGACATTTTGAATAACCCAATTAAACAAAAATATTACACTACATACTCCAAATGAGAAAGATGAGGAGAGATTTGTGCATTTGGCAATACTTGTAAATCCCAAAAGTTCTTTTCAATGATGAAAGTTAATAAATCGGCTGACTGACGATAATTTGGAAACTTCTTTTCTATCAGTGAAATTAATCCAAACATCGATGGATTTGTTTTTCATATTCAAGCTCAAGTGTGCCATTCGGTGTCACTATTTCACTTTCGTTGTTTGTAATAATTCCAAATTTTACGATTTAACTATAATGCTGTACCTATTTTTTTTTCATTTCATTTTGTTATTTTAATCAATTGTATTATAATTACATTGTCGTATATTGTGTTATATCTATTGCTAAAAATTATGAACACTACTTTAAAATGCGAAATGAACGTATTTGCACACTAAAGTTTGGCCCGCAATGTGACAAAGGTTTCCCATACCTGCATTAGAATATTTTTAATGATGGCAATTAAATACATAAAACAGATAAAACCCTTGCACTTCTGGGAAAATAAATTTATATTCTTGCATAGTTTGTAGTAAATTTGCTGTCCATAATTATTAATTTCATGGCCTATGGTAGTTGAATGACTGCTATTCATGAATACGATTTATATTATTATTAACAGTATTTACAGAGGGACCAGAAACTCATTTTTTTTTTATTCTTTGAGGCTAAAAAAAAATCAGATTATTCGCTCCAGTTACTAGGATAAATAGTAACCTAAGGTCTTGAGACTTGAAGTATATTAAGTCTGAATAATTATTATATTGTTCATAGTAAAGCTAAAATAAATTACAATTATAATTCAGACTCCCCGATCAATGCAGTCATGATTTCCCGAGCGAAGCCGAGCTGACGTTTTCTTATATATATATATATATATATATATATATATATATATATATATATATATATATATATAAAATTTAAAAAAGTTCGTCACGCAGGGGCTGCGTAAACTAAGCAGATTTCCCACGTGAAGTTTTACAATAGAGAAATCTGCCTAGTAATAACCTATTCTCACGAGGACGAATAGTTAGTGAAACGGCCACACTAGCGCTAGTGCGCTCGGCGGAAACCGAACATAGCCGACCGAATCTCACAATACAAATCCAAATATCTCGGTTAATATTAAAGATACAGAATAAATGTATAGAGCAATATTTATAGTAAATTTAATTTTCAATAAGATTGGTTCTATACAGTTTTTTGATCCGACGTATGGTAACGGAGATATTTTGAATTTCTAAACCCCCTCCACTGGTCCGATTTTAGCCATTAACGTACTTGATCTTCCATTTTACATAAAACGATTACATTCCGAGTTTGGTAACGATCAAACAAAAATTGCGACCGCTAGAGCGTTAACAGACAAATATATATATATATATATATAATATATATATATATATATATATATATATATATATATATATATATATAATTTTGAACGGACCTCATTTTCGTCATCTCCTGGGTAGGATCGATGGACATTTGAAGAAATTTTTCGAAACTCGCGTAATGAGTACGACCTCAATAGCTGATTTACCTTAAGGGAAATCTGCTAAAAGAAAACAGTTAGTGACAGCAGAAGTGCTAATGAGTTTTAACCCACATAATGGGAGGAATAGTGAAGTCTGGCAGAACTTCGAACAGAGTGGTCGTGTAGTTAAATCTACTCTAGCCTACGTCGTTTGCCCTAAACCAAAAAAAAAGGCAAAACCCACTAAATTATAAATTCACGCGAAACAGTGTTCCCCAATATTGGCTGGTCCAAGATTCTGATAACCAACATCTAGCCCTAGGTTTAATCGAAGCAACCATAAGCTATTGGTTGCTACCAGTAAATTCTGTGCTGGTTGTATCAGCCACCAATAGGAAGAAAACTCTTAAGAACTTATACAACAGGTAATTCATAATACTCACTTTGCTTTCCAGTGAAATTACCAAAAAGAGTGTTAAGCTACTTTGTAAATATCTAAGAGGCTACCAAAAAATTTGATATGACAACTTAACAAAAAATGCTATCATGCAGCACCACGTTACGTAATCTCACACACTCTACTATCTTTTTTTTTCCTGAGAAGTTTAGAAGGATATACCCCAAAATTGTAATCTTAACGTCTTTTTAAGGGCAATCAGTTCTAGCGAGTAGGGGAGAGGCACTGTCTGCGGTGGCAGGACATTTTGGATACGTACGTCCTTCATAATCGAAGGATCTGACCTGTAAACCACCCGAAATAGTTGAAGATTGGGACAGGAACACATTTCGTGCATGAACTATACTGTCTATTTTAGTTATATTCAAAATGTGACCAAATTTTTACATTTTTGGACAAAAATTAGACAATTTTTAGAATGAAAGTGTTACTATTTCAGTCAGTAAACCGGGTGTTTGATCACTCCCAATACAAAAGTAAAAAATCTGATGTTATATACTCGTATCTGGAAGTTTTTTATCTATCCAATATTCCACATTTTGGATGAATATTTGCCACGTGAGTCATTAATTTGCATTTATGCTAAAAACGTAGAAATTCAATGAGAACTATATAAGGTATTTAGGCTTTAAATAAAGTTCTTCCTAATATTACAGATTATTGCTAATATGAAATCATCAGGTTAACCGAGGGACGAAAACTAATAAATACAAATATCTCGGTAAATAAACAAGATAGTGAAAAAACGTACATAAGAACATTTATGAAACATTACATTTGCAATACAATTTTTCGAACTGATGCATAATAACGAAGATATTTTGAATTTTCAAAATCCCCTCCTCCCGTCTGATTTCAGCAGTTAACGAACTTTACCTTTATTTTATATATAACGTTTAAATATCGAGTTTTATTAACGATTAAACAAAAATTGCGACTAAACTAGATCGGTAACAGACAAATATATATATAGTTTTGAACGCTCCTCATTTTCGTCCTGGGTAGGATCGATGGACATTTAAGGAAAATTTTCGAAAATCGCGTCATGAGTATGACCTCAGTAGCTGATTTCCCTTAAGGGAAATCTGTTTAATCGATCTTACGAGAAGGACAGCTGGAAATAGAACATCAATGAAATCAGAATGTAGAATGCAGGTGGGCAGAGGCTTGGAAGGGATTAATGCAGAGATAAAGACTAATCCATTCTAACAGCTGATCTAGAATAATTATTGTATATTCCTGAAACGCTCCAACTTCCTCATACACCATGAACATAACAGTCCGGTAGCGGTTATACAGAGTATTTACTTAATTCAACACGGTAATGTTTATTAGGTTAAAATAATGGAGAACGCTAATAAATATATAGAAGTATGGTACTCGAAAATACTTTTAAAAAACGAATCAAAATCTAGAAGGCCAGGAAACCTCTTTCCTAATATGCTGCATGTTATACTAATTGGTTTTTAGGAATCCAAAAACTGGGAGGAATGCTCCAAATTAAAGAATTAAAAACGAATTGTTCAAGATTATTTCTTTCTACACCTAAAGCGGAAAAGTCATTTGGAGTAATTTGAGTTAAATTAAATAGATGGCGCCTTAAATTCTCTCATTTTCAACCTACAAACCCTAAATTACCAGTTCTATATTAACTTTTATTTCCTCACCCTTTCAACTATAGCAGAGCCTGCAATGAATCCTGTTTAGACTGAGAAAATGGAAGCTAATTACTTCCTTCAACTTAAATAATTGTTTGGCTTATTTTAACTGTTCCATTCCGTTGAACAAGTATAAAAGCAATTAATCACTATCATTTGGATATCATTATTATAAGTTCAAAAGGTATGAAAATCTAACTTTTTTAGCAGATTTCCCTTAAGGGAAATCAGCTATTGAGGTCGTACTCATGACGCGAGTTTCGAAAAATTTCTTCAAATGTCCATCGATCCTACCCAGGAGATGACGAAAATGAGGTCCGTTCAAAATTATATATATATATATATATATATATATATATATATATATATATATATATATATATATTTGTCTGTTAACACTCTAGCTGTCCCACTTTTTGCTTGATCATTACCAAAATCGATATAAACGTCATGTAAAAATAAAGATCAAGTTTGTTAATGGCTGAATTGGACCAGTGGGAGAGGGGGTGGTTAGAGGGGAGGATTTTCGAAAATTCGAAATATCTCCGTTACTATACGTCGGATCGAAAAATTATATAGAATCAATCTTATTGCAAATTTAATTTACTATAAATAGTGTTATATACATTTATTCCGTATCTTGAATATTAACCGAGATATTTGCATTTTTCTGTTTTCAGCTTCTGAGATGAGATCGGCTAACTTCGGGTCTAGTCGTGAGTTTCCGTCAAGAGCTAATTCGGGCCGTTTTCATAACTGTTCGGCTCTCTATTCTGAAATTTCTCTATTGTATAACTTCACGTGGGAAATCTGCTTAGTTTACGCAGCCCCTGCGTGACGGACTTTTTATTCCTATAGAATACAAAAATCGTTATATTTACTTATTCAAAATTATTAATACTATCGATTTTGGGGATTAATTATATTCACGAATGAATTTGTAACATATCAATTTGGGACATATGTCCAAATGTATGTGTGTTTATTTTAACTCGTCGACTTGAGAATTATTAAATTTAACAAACACCATACCTCAACATTAAAGATCTGTATATATTTATTTGGTTAAATAATTTTCTGAATACAATTTAAATAATAAATCGCGTCAAATATATCTAAAAAGACTTGAGAAAACTAATTATTTAATACACAAAAACTTTTTTTTTAATTTAGCAGCACTATAAAAATTAAACAGGCCCGTCATTAGGAGTTGCCATAAATCTGGAATGGCCTCATTTCTGGAAAATTGGTGAAACCCAGGGAGAACACTGCTGGAAGTTTGCAGCACTTGACAACTGCAGTGATATTTTCAGTAATAATTTTTAAAGTAACTTATTATTTGCTCATCCTAGTAGATAAAAACGAAATTTTGTTTTATCCATAAATATCAGAATATTAATTAATTATATTTTATTTGAAGTACATGAGGTTAAAAAAAATAGTCTATATATAGTCGCGATGTTTACGCACGAATGAATAATTTGAAGCAGATACAAGGCCAACCTATAGCAGATCCCTAATGAAATGGTATCCTTTATAAATCTTCATTATATAAGGATAATAAATATTCTATTATTTATAGAATATATTTATAGATACTAAAGTCCACAAGAGTGGATCGAGAAATGAATTCATTATTTACTTTTTTAGCAGATTTCCTTAATGGGAAATCTGCTATTGAGATCGTACTCTGAGAGCTTTAGGCATAAATATTAAAGCTATAGCGGTCGCAATTTCAGTTTGACCGATACCAAACTCGATACTTAATTATTTTATGTAAAAAGAAAAATCAAGTTCGTTATGGAAGAAATCGTACCAGTGTCAGTGGTGGATTAGGGGGAAGGAATACTGAAAATTTAAAATATCTGCGTTATTATAAGTCGGAACGAAAACGTGTACATTTTAAATCTTATTTAAAATTACATTACCTAAAAATGTTTCTATATACATACCTTCTCTATCATGAATATTAACTAAGATATTTGCATATTTTAATTGTCAGCCTTATTTACCCCTCCCCTCCCTACTCATGTCATATTAACAATAAGCCGTTATATCTTAAACAACATTATTCAAAGGTTACATAAACATTTCAACATGTTTATGCGGCCCGCAAAGCATTTCTAAAATTAAATTTATTTTATCGACTTTCTCCCATCAGTATATTGTAAAAAATTAATTATAATGTAATGGTAGTACATACTAAACCGAAACAATATTTTGTGACGAGTTACTTACTTGTCGGCGACTTGTTCAAACATTCAATACGAACGCGCCGCGTCTGTGCTTGTTTGTGTTTGCTTCTGTCACACAATCAGTCTGGTAAGCTGTTAACTAGCAATATTAGAAATTCTTGTGTTTCTTGAAAGGCGTGAGTGCAATATTAATGTTAAATAGTTAATATTAGATTTTTTCATTCAACATTAATTTTTCATACAAATTGTTTTATCTTTCAAATTTTTAATCCATAATATCATGTCGGAAAAGCAAATGAACACTCGTTAACCACTGCATAATTTACCAGAAAAATTTGTGTGCGAAAAGATTGAATTTGCCAACAGTACCAATAATTAAACTAATCAGTTTTATAAAGTCACGCTCGTTAAATCACCATGAATTTAAAGAATTCCTGAATGATTTAGAAACTGAATATGTCAATTTGGTTTTGGTTATGGTTGGCTTATTAGAGGTGCAATACTAAAAAAATCCGTCACGCAGATTTCCCACGTGAAGTGTAGTAATAGATAAATATACGTTCTGGTAACACAACACCACCGTGAATAAATACAAACGGAAATAAGAAATGTTTCATCCAATTTCAATAAACTGCCGACAGGGAGCGTTAGGTTAGAAATGTAAACAAACGGGTCTGCCCGCCTCACACCGGAAAGAAAAACAATTACTGAAATATATCAGAATATAACATATTAATTTTCTTGAGAACTATTTACTATGTCTAGTACTGTACTAGAGACCTTAATAATGAGTCAGAATAACTGTTATCTCAATCAATAAAATTTTAGTAGTCCAAAACCTTAAGACGGGGGGATCACCAGAACATATTTGCATGTATCTAGTATAATAAAGACCTCTTCAATACAATTGTTGGTATTTAAACTTTGAATAATGAAATTTATTATGTAGCAGAGTATTGTTTATGTAACATGAGTAGAAGTGGCGGTTTGCTGCTTGCTGAAAACTAAAAAATACAAATATCTCGGGTAATATTCACGATATTGAATAAACGTATATAACAATATTTATAGTAAATTTAATTTTCAATAAGATTGATCCTATACAATTTTTCGATCCGACCTAAGGTAAGGGAGATATTTTGAATTTTCAAAAAACCTCTCCTCTAAACCCCCCCCTTCCCCTAGTCCGATTTCAGCCATTAACGAACGTGATCTTTCTTTTTACATAAAACGACTAAATATCGAGTTTGGTAACGATTAAAGAATAATTGCGACCGCTAGAGCGGTAACAGACAAATATATATATATATATATATATAGTTTTGAACGGACCTCATTTTCGTCATCTCCTGGGTAGGATCGATGGACATTTGAAGAAAAATTTCGAAAATCGCGTCGTGAGTACAACCTCAATAGCTGATTTCCCTTAGGGGAAATCTGCTAAAAGAGTATACTAGTTAAAAAGCGAAATACAATTGTTCTTGGATATGAAGCTTTTCCTCATTTTGGTAATAAAAAATGGATGTGAGATTTTGAGTTTCTAATCGACTTGACTCAGCATCTCAATGACCTTAATGTGCAACTTCAAGGCAAAGGACAGTTTATTTAGAATTTGCATGATAAAATTCAGGGCTTTGAGCGCAAATAAAAATTGTGGGAACAGCATTTTTTGCAAAATAATGTGTCTTACTTTCCTCATTTAAAAAAAAAAAAACGTTACTACTTCTTAAAAATACGCATCGGTTTCCATGAAAATGTTTTCCTCGCCATTCAATATCGAAATGGATACAGTTCCCGAAGACTTTCATAGGGAAGTGATTGACAAGCAGAATAATACCGATTTAAAAAATGTATTTTTCTTATTAAACATTAAAAATTTTTTATAAATCGTATGTGAGCCCTGAGCAATTACCGCTTTTGATTAAAAATGCAAAGCAAATGATGTCTCTGTTCGGAAGTACTTATGTTTACGAACAATTATTTTCGACTATGAAATTAATCAAAAAAAAGTCCGTCACGCAGGGGCTGCGTAAAATAAGCAGATTTCCCCTGTGAAGTTTTACAATAGAGAAATCTGCATACTGGTAACACAATACCATCGTGATTAGATAATGAGAAATCTTTCAGTTAATTAAAATAAATTCCCAACTGAAACGGCTTCTGAATTGTAAGAATAATTTATATTTTAATAACTCAAATTTTAGTAGTCCAAGAACTAAAGAAGGGGGGGGGGGGCGGATGAACAGAACGTATTTGCATAAATCTCACAAAGTAAGGAAGGTAAGGTTAAAAACGCCAGGTTAGAAGAAGCTTCCGCTTGAGCCGAGAAATTACGAAGATGGCCGACATAATCCGAACTATACCCCACTTCATAAAAATGCAAATATCTCGGTTAATATTCAAGATACGGAATAAATGTATATAACAATATTTATAGTAAATTTAATTTTCAATAAGATTGATTCTATACAATTTTTCGATCCAATGCATAATTACGGAGATATTTTGAATTTTCGAAAATCTCCCTCTAAACCCCCCCCCCTACCTCCCTCTGGTCCGATTTTAGCCATTAAAGAGCTTGATCTGTCTTTTTACATAAAACGGTTTAATATCTAGTTTCGGAACGATCAAACAAAAATTGCGACCGCTAGAGCGTTAATAGACAAATATATATATATATATATATAATATATATATATATATATATAATTTTGAACGGACCTCATTGTCGTTATCTCCTGGGTAGGATCGTTGGACATTTGAAGAAAATGTTCGAAAATCGCGTCATGAGTACGAACTCAATAGCTGATTTCCCTCAAGGGAAATTTGCTAAAAATGAGCACCAATCAATACTGATTGATTCACGATTAGAAAGCTGTTACCCGTAGCTACTTTATCAATTCCGGCTGATAAAGGTTAGCTTGTACCAAAATAACAGTACCAAATGTCTGATTAAAAATTTCAAGTAAATTCTTTTTTATGTTTTTTATTTTTATTTTTTAATTTGCATTAAAATTTGTATATGAAATCTTTACTTTTTTTTAACTGTTATATTTTTCTATTCTAATGTTTATAATAAATAAAGTTTTCTAAATTATTAATAAGTGTTACTTTATGTGTGGCCCTCCAAAAAATTTTAAAATTTAAATTGGCCCGTTTATTAAAAAGGTTGCTCACCCCTGTTCTATACCATACTCGACATTTAAACGTTTCAGGCAACACAAATGATTACATTTGTAACAGGCAGAAATAATACAAGGAATGAGGGGTGGGGGTTATATAGGAGGGCATTCGAAAATTCAAATCATCTGATTTATATTGAATCGTATAAAAAAATGTTATGGAACCAATCTTGTTGAAATAGTGATGCTCTATAATTGTTTGTCTATGATTTTTTCGTTACTCAAATATTAAGAGAGCAATTCGTAATTTCTGTTTTTCGGTCCGAATATGTCGATTTGTCACTATTGAGCCATACTAGCTACTGGGAAATCTTAGTTTGCGTATCACCTGTGTGACGTATTTTAGCAGATTTCTCTGGAGGGAAATTCGAAACATTTTCTCCATCAATCCAACCCAGGAGTTGGCGAAACTGTGGTCCGCTAGAAACTGTATATAAGTATTGTGACCGTTACCAAACTCAATCTTTAAACGTTTTATGTAAAACGTGAAGACTAAGTTCGTTCTTCTAGGTCCCTATTAGCAGATATCCCTTAAGGGAATTCAGCTATTGAGGTTGTACTCATGACGGAATTTTCGAAATTTTTCTTCATATGTCCATTGATCCTACCTAGTAGATAACGAAATGAGGTTCATTCAAGACTGTATATATAAACTGCTCAAAAGTGAATAGGGATATTGGTAGGTTGGTAGGTTTTGTGGTATTTATGGGGCCTAGCATTGTTTTTTTTTTTTTTTTTAAATTATAAATATCATTAATATTTATTAGAAATTATTGTCTTCTTCCCCAATACAAAAGTAATTTAATTGAGGTCGATTTAATTAATATTAATAGGATAGAAAAATATAACCAATATCCCTATTCATTTTTGAGCAGTATATATATAATATATATCTATATATATATTATATATATATATATATATATATATAGATAGATAGATAGATAGATAGATAGGTAGATCTATCTATCTATCTATATATTTGTTTCATCGTTACCAAACTTGATATTTAGTCGTTTTATGTAAAAAGAAAGACCAAGTTCGTTAAGGGCTGGAATCAAACCAGTAAAAGGGGGGGGGCGTTAGAGGGAGTGAATTTTGAAAATTCCAAATACCTTCTTTATTATGTTTGATAGAAGAAGTGTATATAATCGTTCTTATTGCAATTTAAATTTTCTATAAGTATTGATATGTACGTTTTTTTTTCATTATCTTGATTATTACTAAGATATTTACATTTTTTAGTTTTCAGCCTTTAGTTAACCCCCGCTCCTACTCAAGCCATATTATCAATAAGCTGTTATATCATGAAGCACTTTATTTGTTGAAGCCTGAATAACAAATACTGTATTCATTGAACTTTTATTTTTTGAGCTAAATTCAAATACTAGGCGCAAGAGAGAGATTTTCTTAGTTTACGCATCCCTTGCGTGACGGACTTTTTCAAGCTTTCCATGGCAACCTTGGATCCAGAATTGTTATTTAAAGTGCTTAACTTTGTGACAATACATTATGAAATACTGAGAATAAAATATTTGTCTCGATAAACATCTTTTGAATTGGAGAGCAGACCGTGTTATAAAAATGTTGATAAATATTTAGATAAACTGATAAAGAGAATATTCTTGCGACACTCCGTTTGACGTCTGACTACGTCTCTCTAGAACACACTGAAAGAATTTACAGAAGGGCCGGATTTGGGAATGAGATTTGGACGCAAAGGGTCCTTAAACCAATCAACGCAGGCCGCCTTTATGGTTGATAGGAAGGGCTTTATCGGATAGGCCTGTATTAGGGAGGATAATGAAGGATATTACTTGGCCCAACTCTTGGCTATTTGTTTAAATTCCGGAGAGTCAACGTAGAGGCTCCCTCTTGATGTTCGGGCCGACACTAATGCAAAATAAGCCTCCTTTTGAAAAACGGGGAAAGGTCTGGTGATTGAAATCAGGAATTTCAATGCTAGCATCATTTGGCAGGATAAAAGGCTCCCAATGTCAATACTAATACTTCATGAAGGTTTCAATATACACCAGTCCCTCCACTACAAAAATATTTTAAAGTGAAAAGCGCTTACGGCAGGAATCCATCACGGAAAACACGTAAAACTGTATAAAATATTCTGTGATTAGTGTGCAGTTTCAAGTTTCATTATTTGTCACAAGTAGGCATCCTCTGAGAAATTCTAGCATTGTTATAGAATGTTAGAATATCTTAGAGCGATGTTAGAATTTCTCGCTGTAATTCACATACCTCAGATTCGACTATAATCGGGGAAAAATTGGAATTTATTTAGAGGTGAACAAATTAAATAATATTATTAGTCCCAGCCTGGCTAGAAAAGGGACTTAACCTATAGAAACTCCGTTACAATTAGCCATAGTTGCAAAAAAAGGACGTTAATATATAATAATAATATAGAAAATTATATTGCAATTTTTATAGGTTCTTTAGTATTCTATATGAGTTATACCTATTAGCAGATTTCCCCTAAGGGAAATCAGCTATTGAGGTTGTACTCATGACGGAACTTTCGAAATTTTTCTTCAAATGTCCATCGATCCTACCTAGTAGATGACGAAAATGAGGTCCGTTCAAAACTGTATATATATATTATATATATATATATATATATATATATTTTATATTATATATATATATATATATATATATATATATATATATTGTCTGTTACCGCTCTAGCGGTTGCAATTTTTGTTTGATCGTTACCAAACTCGATATTTAGTCGTTTTATGTAAAAAGAAATATCAAGTTGGTTAGCGGCTGAAATCGGACCAGTGGGAAGGGGGGTTTAGATGGAAGGATTTTCGACAATTCTATATATCACCGTTACTATACGTCGGATCGAAAAATTGTACAGAATCAATCTTATTGCAAATTAAATTTACTATAAATATTTTATATACATTTATTCTCTATCTTGAATATTAACCGAGATATTTGCATTTTTATTAAATCTGGGCGGCTAACGGACGAGTGACTTTCCCGCCAAAAGCTAGTTCGGACGTTTCCTTAACTTCTCGGCTCTCATGAAATTTCTCTATTGTAAAACTTCACGTGGGAAATCTGCTTAGTTTACGCAGCCCCTGCGTGACGGGCTTTTATTTTCTCTGCTTGCTTACATGACTTCAGGTTGTTCAATATCTTGTCTGCTCGCTAGCCCAGAAGAGTTTTTGCAGGTGAGAGTTAGACTATCTGCTAATGCATTCTCTCTGCTAAATTATGTATAGTTCTCAGCCTGAGATAAGTCCCACCTGCTGGTGCGTGGTGAATAAACTACTAGAGCTATTTTTAAGAGAAGTGTTATCCACGGAGGCTAAGTCCTTAGGAGCGGCATAAGAAAGGGTTCGACGGAGCTGAGCGCCTCGGATGTTGTAAGGGTTGGCAAACCCCTTGGCAGCTGAGGAGGAAACTAGGGTGCTCGCTTCAATAAAAAAGTAAATGCCAAATAAAAAACTCTCCTTCCCACTTAGGTGCCGCACCACCCAATGGACCTAACTTTTTGCCCTTAAATCCCCTAAGACTGTGTTCCCTTCAACTGGAATTACAAAAAAAAAAAATATTAAATTATAATCGCACTAATATTTTAGCTTTTATAATTCGTTAAACAGAACAAAGTTTAATTCCTCAATTTTTTATTCTTCAGAGTGAATCCACTCGTGATGTTTTTAAAATAGATGAAATTAAAAGTTTAGATTCTAAAGAACTTTTTTTGATTGTTACGCCCTACGTAATGTATGTATATAATATAAATTTCAAAGTAATCTTAATTTACGTTCTCTCTATCTACAAATCATATAATTATATAATATTTATTTATTTATTTGGAGCTTCGCAGCTGTGGCGATGTTGCTCGGGGAAAAAACTGTATAAAATAAAAAAATAAAAAAAACTAAACGAAACAAAATTAATTTAAACGAACATAAAACAACATAACAGGAATGTAACATGAAAAATAGAAAAGTAACACGAAACAGAAATGGAACACAAAAACAGGAATGGAACGGAAAACAGAAACAGACAAACAGAACTGAAACGAAAAACAGGACTGGAATGGATCACAATACCAAATGGAAAAACAAAACACAGAAATGGAAATCAAAAACAAAAACCAGAAATGGAACACAAAAACAAAATAGAAAAACAAATAGAAATGGAACACAAAAACAAAATACAGAAATGGAATATAAAACCAAAATGGGGGAAAAAAACAGACACAAAAACAGAAATAGAACAAAAACAGAAATGGAACACAAAAACAGAAATGGAAAAACAAAACAGAAATGGAACGCAAAACAGAAATAGAAAACAAAATGGAACTCAAATAATAGAAATTGAACAATAAATTGAAATCGAACAATAAATAGAAATACAACACAACAAATTGACAAACATAATATCGAATCTAAAACAAAATATTAAACAAGATATAATAAAATATATAAATTGTTGAATAAAATGGAATAAGTATCTAAAATGAATTTAAAATAATTGAGATTTAGAAGAAAAAAAAAAAACAAAAAAAACTCGTGTATCAGCGGAGTTGCATACTCGATGTGAGTTGCTGACAACGAAAGTCATGAATTGCATTAAGGCGGGAAGGGGGGAAAACCTACAGTTTTGCTAGACAAAAAGAAACGGTGAAATATTTACCTTACATATATTCAAAGATTTATAAAGTGTTCAGCAAACATACAAGCACACTAAGCACGCACGCACACACACACACACACACACACACACACACACACACACACACACACACACACACACACACACACACACACACTCGCACACACACACAAAACATTCACGCAAAGACTAGAATCGCATCATACATTTATTAGAAAATTATAAAGTCTCTTTTAAAATGCAAGTATTAATTGTGAGTATTGTATATTCAAATTTTTGTGTATATGTTAATCTCTTTTAGATGTTGTAGTATAATGGGTATGTATGGGCTACCTTCAGTGAGTAAGTCATGTAGGTCATGGGGTATCTGTAAATGATCTCGTTTCCTGCAGTTTGCGTTTTATTGTAAGAGTCAAATTGCATACATGGCATTTGGGCTTTTTTTCATTAAAAAGGTATGAGTAAGGAGATAGTGGCCAATGCGGAGCCTTGTTAAAATCACTTCTTCTCTCCGTGTATACTCGTAAGTTGAATTTTTACTAGTCCGTGTGAATACAGTAGATTAAATTTGTCGTAATTTATTGTCTTTTTGTTGCCATTTTTGTTCCCAGTCTAGTAGTACGCTAGATTTTACAGAATGTACTAAGTCGTAAAAATAGAAGTCATTGTTTGCAATACAAGCGAACACACTTGCGACTAAGTAATCGCAGCGATTAAAAAATTGCAACCTATTTTCTCTGCGACGCGACTTTCGCGTCACGGAATTGACCACATGGGCAGGCATGGACCTGCATCCATTTGCGAGAGTTTAGTCGAAATTTTTCAAACGGCTGTATCACATCACCTTTTTCTTCCCGCTGGTTAGTTACCTAAAATGTCTGACGACGAATTAGGTAGATGCATATTTCTCCCTCGAAGCAAAAGAGCGATCACACAAAAAGCTTCAATGACATCTATTGGGAAACTGATTATAAATTAGCGATTTTTTTATCGCAGTGGATTGACCAACGTGCGTCACGTATTTACAATTATCTCAAGACGTAAAAGTTCGGTGAGAACAATTTTTGGTATTTAGGCTTCAAATAAAGTGCTTCATAACGTAACAGCTTATTTTTAATACATGAGTAGAAGTGGGGGTTTCCTGAAATCGAAAAACTAAAAAAATGCAAATATCTCGTTAAATAAAGATATTGAAAAAAACGTACATAGCGACATTTATAGAACATTACATTTTCAATAAGATTGTTCATATACAATTTTTTTATCCGCCGCATAATAACGGAGATATAAAGAATTTTCCAAATTTCTTTTTGGCTGTTCGGATTTCACTTGATGTTTATTGTTGCATAAAACGTTTAAATATCAAGTTTGGTAAAGATAAAAAAAACAATTACATATATACTTTTCAACGGACCTAAATTTCGTCATCTCCTAGGTAGGATCGATGGACATTTGGGGAAAATTGTCGTCGTGAGTACGACCTCAATAGCTGATTTCCTTTAAGGAAAATCTGCTAAAAATAATGAATATGTCATTTACCCATAATACAAAACTCCGACCATTGTACGTCCACTTCTTTCTATTTTATGTCGTTCAGTTAATAGTCAAAGTTATTAACGGCATCTGATTTTATTAAAATTAATGTAATCATGCAAATGACAATGAAACCAAATGGCTAATGGAGGATGTACTGAAACTTAATATTGATAGTAGGGACACTATGGGGAGAAGAAAAAAAGTCCGTCACGCAGGGGCTGCGTAAACTAAGCAGATTTCCACACGTGAAGTTTTACAATAGAGAAATTTCACGAGAGCCGAGGCAGTTAAGGAAACGGCCGAACTAGCTTTTGGCGGGAAAGTCACTTGTCCGTTTGCCGCCCAGATTTAATAAAAATGCAATTATCTCGGTTAATATTCAAGATAGAGAATAAATGTATATAACAGTTTTTATAGTAAATTTAATTTTAATAAGATTGATTCTGTACAATTTTTCAATCCGACGAATAGTAATGGAGATATTTCGAATTTTCGAAAATCCTCCCCTCTAAACCCCCCTCTTTCTGTGGTCCGATTTCAGCCGTTATCGAACTTGATCTTTCGTTTTACCTGGTCGAAAAACATCAGCACAATTATATATATATAAATATACACAGTTTTTGAACGGACCTCATTTTCGTCTCTTCTACTAGGTAGGATCGATGGGACATTTGATTTCCCTTAAGGGAAATCTGCTAAAAAGTTAGTTTCCTGTTCCGTGTTAGCTACAGCGAGCGAGTGTAAGCGGATTACGTACAGCTCGGACAGATGATTTATTTTAAGTGAGTTTACTATTATGATGTACTAATCGTTTTAAAGCAAAATAAAAATTATGTTACATTAGTTGGTTTGGGATAGAAGTACGACGAGACATAAGAACTTTCCCTAATCCTGGGATGAGATCTTAGCCTTCAAAGATCATACATTCCTTTAAAATTCTTCTTCTTAAAATAGTTCAAGAAAGATACCTTAATCCTTAACGCTCCAGCAAAAAGTTTGAAGGAAACGTTCTAGATAAATATTTCGAAATTTGCACAGAGGGAATCAGCCGATCTTTCTGCAAACAACTGACTAAATAAAGAAACAAAATATTTTTGGAGCCAAAGGCTTATATATTTATAATAAATGTGAGATATTAGAATATTATATTCAAAAATAGAAGAAGTGGGCTGGGAAATTCTATATTTGGGTTTCCATATATCCACCATTTTGAATTTAAGATTATTTAATGCTTTATTTTTAAGGGGCTCTTTAAAGAGCAAACAACGAGGGCTTTCTAACTGAACGTTAAACTACGGAGTTCATCGACTAAAAGTTTCTAAGCCTCAAACCCTTTTAGAGTATAGGGAAAGATGTATATGAAATTTCGGAAATTAGCCTATGACATAGATTATCATGCAACATGATGATGCTAACTTTAGCAATGCTTTGTGAATTTACATTTACTCATTATAGATATATAAAAGCATGTACACACTGGCAAAACTATAGAAATCAACCAGAAGAACAGAGGCTCAAAATAAAAGTCCGTCACGCAGGGGCTGCGTAAACTAAGCAGATATCCCACGTGAAGTTATACAATAGAGAAATCTGCCTAATAATAACAGTAGTAGGAAGGAATCTCTAGACCTATTCACGAGGGAGGAATAGTTACCAAAACGGCCACCATAGCTCTTGGCGGATAGTGCCGACCACACTCACTATATAAATGCAAATATCTCGGTTAATATTCAAGATACAGAATAAATGTATAGAACAATATTTATAGTAAATTTAATTTGTAATAAGATTGATTCTATACAGTGTTTCAATCCGATGCATAATAACGGAGATATTTCGAATTTTTTAAAAATCCCCCTCTAAATCCCCCCCTCCCACTAGTACGTTTTCAGCCATTAACGAACTTGATCTTTCTTTTTACATAAAAAAACGCTTAAATATGAAGTTTGTTAACGATCCAACAAAAATTGAGACCGCTAGATCGTTAACAGACATATATATATATATATATATATTATATATATATATATATATAATATATATATATATATATATATAATTGCGCTGATTTTTTCGACCAGGTTGTATTTATATGTGGTGTGTTGTTCTTTTCTGATATAAAAATTAACAAAACTAACAGTGCATTGGCCCAACACAGCATCAACAATGACCACCACTTCAACTACAACGAAACACAAATACTAGACATAGAACCCAACAAATCCAAAAGAATGTTTAAGGAGAAATGCTATACATAGCCCAACACAAAAACACATGCAACAAAAAGACAGACATCGACAAACTCAGCACCATATACTGCAACATAATACCATAAATACACCTCAACACTATACAATATTCATATCCATACTATATATTCACATACATAACACTCGAGCACCCCATAACACCACATTATATATAATACCCATATCATTATTATTATAAATGTGTGTGTGTATATATATATACTATATATAAATATATTATATATATATATACATATATATAACACTATAACAGCTGTAACATATTATAACTTAATAGATGTAATACATCAAGAAGGTGGCTCTAATAAAAATATAACTACAAACAGCAATAATAACTGTAACATAATAGAATAACAATACTGTAGATACATAATAGAATAATAATACTGTAGATACATAATAGAATAATAATAATAATAATAATGCAACATAAGAATAGCTTTAAATATAGGCATAACAATGATTTTAGTAACACACAGGAATGGTTGTTATAACATAATAAATATAAGAATAAAAATAGCAACATAAATACAACATAGGAATACCTTTAACATAACCCAACAATAATTATAATTTATAATAACATGACAATGATTGTAATAGTTGCATAGCAATAATTATTGTAAAGTAATATAAGTTGCAATAACATAGTGGTAAGTGGCAATAACATAGATTTAACAAAACATTGCAATAATTAGAATAGTGCATAGCAATAACCATTGTAAAATAATATAAGAACCACAGTACAAACAATTATAATATAGTTTAACAAACAAATAACACATTCTATAAAATATATAAAACATACAAAAGGCTGTGACCCTGCTATGTAAACAAAACAAGGAAGGTGTTACTATAACCCTAGTAATAGTGCAATAAGAATGTATATACTAGTCTATAAATATATTTAGTCTTGGTAAGTAATAATAAGGAAAAAAAACACCCTTTTTTATAACAATGTATAACAACAATGTGCAATATTATAATGTAGTACATGTAATTTTACAGCCCTGAGGAAGAGAAAATAAAGATTCTCGAAATATCGGCATGAACTAAGATTCATTTCACCAACATTGACCAAAACTCTGAAAAGAACAACTCACCACACACACATATATATATATATATATATATATATATATAATATTTTATATATATATATATATATATATATATAATTTTAACGGACCACATTTTCGTCATCTCCTGGGTAGGATCGATGGATATTTGAGAAAAATTTTTCATCATTAAATCATGAGTGCGACCTCAATAGCTGATTTCCCTTGAGGGGAATCTGCTAAAAGAGTTTGAGTAGAGGTACTTAACTAATCCTACCATTTTGATATTCTGAATTAACTGGATGTACTACTGGAAAACCGGCCAATGGCAATGTGCTAAGATTCTTGATGACGTAATATAATAATTATATAATGGGATGATTTTCAAAAGATCAATGTATTACTCTAACTTCCTTCATTCGATGCGCCGAGAATTTTTTTGATAAATACAATTTTTCAATTGGACTTATAATAAACTAAGATATTTTGAATATTCGTAATTCTCTCTTCTAACCCCCCACCCCTCTCCCACTTGTCCGATTACAGGCGAAAAAGAACTTGGTCTTTAGTTTTACATAAACTGTTTAATTAAGTATACAGTTTGGTAACGATTAAATAAAAATTGCTGCACCTAGAGTGGTAACAGGTATATATATAATTTTGAACGGGCCTCATTTTCGTCATCAAGGTAGAATCGATTGAAATTTGTAAAAAGTTTTTAAAAATGGCGTCATGAGTACGACCTCAATAGCTGAGGACTGCTAAAAAAGTCCGTCACGCAGGGCTGCGTAAACTAAGCAGATTTCCCACGTGGAGAGTTTTACAATAGAGAAATCTGCCTAATAATAACGGGAGTAGTAACGAATCTCTAAACCAATTCACGACGTGACGAACAGTTAGGAGGGACGAACTAGCCCTTGGCGGAAAGTCCGAATATGGCCGACTTATGCCGACCACTCACCCAATACAAATGCAAATATCTCGGTTAATATTCAAGATACAGAATAAATGTATAGAACAATATTTATAGAAAATGTAATTTTTAATAACATTGATTCTATACAATTTTTCGATCCGACGCATAATAACAGAGATATTTCGAATTTTTAATAAACCCCCTTCCCACTGGTTCGATTTCAGCCATTAAAGAACTTGAATTTCCTTTTTACATAAACGATTAAATTCCGAGTTTGGATACGACCAAACAAAAATTGCAACCGCTAGAGCGTTAACAGACAAATATATATATATATATATATATATCTATCTCTATATAATTTTTAACGAACCTTATTTTCGACATCTCCTGGGTAGGATCGATGGACATTTGAAGAAATTTTTCGAAACTCGCGTCATGAGTACGACCTCAATAGCAGATTTCCCTTAAGGGAAATCTGCTAAAATGACATATGTCTTCATGCTCAATTGCTGTTCGTCTCTCAACTACTTTCTTTTACCCACGCGGCAATCAAACCCTCAGCCTTCCATTCTCAAATGTTTTTAAACCTAAAACATCGTTTCACTTTAAATAATTGTGATAATAGTAGCGGCTAAGCTACAGAAAAAGGCGCAAGGAGACGCCCAACCCATACAGCGATATGCCATCCTACGAAATACTATAATTTTAATAGTATTTTAATCATAGATTGATTTTTTATTTAAATTAGTGTATATCTTAAATGTAGCTTACCCAATCTACATTTAGATATACACCTGGGCTAGGAAAAGGTGGTAACCTGTAGGTAACCCCTCCCATTTAGCCAAAGTTGCAAAAAGTGGACGTTAATAAATTAGAACAATAATCTACATATGTGAAAAATTCATCCATGAAACTATATTCTGGATAGAAAAAACGTTACATTATAAATTGTTTCTCAAAATAAATTTCAAGATTGAGAAAGAATTGGTGTCAGTATTCCAGTTACGCTCTACCAAGGCTAGGCATTGCTTTATTTATTAAGAGCTTCATTGATTCTAGCTCGATTTCATCAAGCCCCATCTTCCACGGATAAAGTAATTCTACATTTGTTAAAACAATATCAACAAACGTCCGATGTCAACAGTTTAATGGCACTATATGAACTAAAAATATTATCCAGTCAGTTTTAGTTGTCAAAGTCAGTAATAGTTAGATCATGCGCTTGGACTACCGCTAGAGCGTTAACAGACAAATATATCTTTATATATAATTTTGAACTGGCCTCATTTTCGTCATTTTCTGGGTAGGATCGATGGACATTTGAAGAAATTTTTCGAAAGTCGCGTCATGAGTACGACCTCAATAGCTGATTTCCCTTAAGAGAAATCTGCTAAAAGTCCACTCAAGACCTCTGGGCCGATTTTGAATGGTTGTGTAAATTGCAGGCGAACATTATTTGTTTGTTTGTATGTTGAGGCAACACTTCCAATTTTGACGGCAATATTTGTTATTTATTGTAATGCTCTGGAAAGTGAAAACAGAATGCACCTCCACTTAATTTAAATTTATAATCACTCAAATCTGATAGTTTTAGTTATCTAAATATTTTGTCCCTGTAACAGATTTCCCCACAGGGAAATCAACTACTGAGGTCGTAGTCATGAAGCAATTTTCGAAAAACATTTTCATATCCCAAGGAGATGAGGTCCGTTCAAAATGTTATATATATATATATATATATATCTGTGTGTGTGTGTGTCCGTTAAAGCTCTAGCGGTGGAAATTTATGTTTGATCGTTACCAAACTCGATATTTACTCGTAGTATGCAAAAAGAAAGATCAAGTTCGTTAATGGCTGAAATCGGACCAGTTGGAGGGGAGGTTAAGCGGGGGATTTTCGAAAATTCGAAATATCTCCGTTTCTATACGTTGGATCGAAAACTTGTATAGAAACCAATCTTATAGCAAAACTAGCTCAGATACCCGGCTTCGCCGGGAATTCATTTGAGGCTGGATGGTGATGTGGTATTTTTTTGGCAAGGCTTTACTTTGCACCATATTTTGACTTTTACCCGTCCCAGCGTTTAGGGCTAATGCCCGTCGTTTCTGTGGATTTGTTAATAATAAAATTTGTAAATTCAGGCCTCCCTTATAACCCCCACTCCTGCCCGTTCCTAGGAAATGTTAGTATGGCTTATTGTAAGAATGGCGTTAGTGCTAATACACAGTCTTTTGTGTCAAATAAAATTGTTGACTCCTGCTATAACTTTTTGCGTAAACGCATTTATACTTCGGTATACGATGATATTCTAAATAAAAAAAGTTTCTCTAAATAACAAAATAAACAACTTTTGTTATGTACATATTTGCCGAAAACCCAATAGGAAAGGAAATATCACTATTTTTAATTTCAAGCCTTCCATATAACCCCCACTCCTGCCCGTCCCTAGAAATGTTACTATGGCTTATTATAAGGAAATCGTTAGTATTAATTCACATAGAGAGTTTGGTTTAGTTCGGTTGAGTCTTTTGTGCCAAATACAATTGTGGACTCCCGCTATAGTGGTTAGTGTATAACTCATTTATACTTCCGTGTACGGCAAAAGTACATATAACAAAAGTTACTCTAAATTACAAAATAAATAACTTTTGTTATGTGCATATTTGCTGAAAAATCAATAGGAAACGAAATATCGCTATTTTTAATTTCAGGCCTCCCTTATAACCCCCACTCCTGTTCGTCTTAGAGAATATTAATATAGCCTAAAGTCTAAGTTGGGCTAGTAGTAATATACATACCAAGTTTCATAAAATTCGGTTCAGCCGTTTATGCGTGAAAAGGTAAACAAACAAACAAACAAATAAACAAACAAACAAACAAACAAACAAACAAACAAACAGACACGAAAGAAACAAAATGTAGTTATGGTGTCTATGACATGTGAACCGAAAAGTTATCGTGACATTTCGCTAAAAAAATCAATTGACAGACAGCGGTTACAATTTTATATATATATATATATATATATATATATATATATATATATATATAGATTACATTTTGGTATATACGTTTATTCTCTATCTTGAATATTAACCGACATATTTGCATTTTTATTAAGTGTGTGAGGACAACGAGCGAGATGAGATCGGCTGATGTCGGGTCTATTCATGAGTATGCCTCGAAAGCTAGTTTGGCCGTTTCCGTAACTGTTCGGCTCTCGTGAAATAGGTTTAGAGACTCCTTACTACTACTACTGTTACTAGTATGCAGATTTCTCTTCTTGTAAAACTTCACGCGGGAATTCTGCTAAGTTTACGCACCCCCTTATGACTTTTTATAAATAAGAATAGACTCATTAATTAACGGTACTCTTCCTGTAGGTCTAACTTTCTAGCTTAATATTTTCTGTGAATGTGTGCGTTCGTGTGAGCGTGCGAGCGTGTGTGAGCATTAACTAATCCCTTCTCCACCCCTACCCCTTCTTCTAAGTGCTACTAGGTGTTAGAGAGAGACACCCTTGGATTAGAGTAGGGGATTATTCTCATCTCCAGCTGATCCTCCTGACCCTTCGATTCGCCATTATGAGATTAAGTTAGGAACTATTCTCGTTGTACTATCTGTAAACTTGTGAATAGCACACGGTTTGTGCCTACATTGCACCTGCATCCAATTTATCCTGACTCTCAATATGTTTATCAATATAGATTATATTTGATTGCACGTTTATAAATTTGAAAAAAAAAAATTGAAATAGGGTGATCAGAATCTTGGTTACCAATGGAATCATCGAACGTGAAATGCGGCAAGGTATTCAAAAATCTACTAACAAGCCCCTTCCGAACCTTTGGCAGACTTGGGCTGGGCTGTTAATACAAAGATTTTTATTATTATGAAGGAACTCAATTATTTAATGTTTAATTTTGATCTATGGTATATTACTAAAACGGTAATCAAACATTTTAGATAGTAGTTTTACACATTTTTAAAATACTTTATAAGAAAATGTAGACTATAGTTTTTACTCAAAATGATAATAAAATAGTGAAAGTTTTGATACATTTTTCACCCGGCGAAAGAAGTACGATATATTTTTATATTCTGAACTTTTATCAAGCTATAATACTTTACGGGCGAACTTTCATGTTAAACTAGAGAACTGAATCCTGGCATAACTCATTACTGTTATGATCAAAAGAAAGGAGGAAAGACCCGGGCAGAAATATTTTACATAAGAAAAATTTAAACCCCCTTTACTTCAGTTTTGTCTCTATTGATACTTGGCCCACCGTCAATCAGTATTTGCTATCGCTTTTTGACGAATGGCTTTCATTATTGAATTATTTTACATATTTTTACGTTTATAACAAAAATAATAAACGTGTTAATTAGAGATATTTTCGATTGTAAAATTAAACGCACAAGCTTTAGAGTTTTTATCACTGCAAAATGTATTTAACAATACACTACACACTTGTTAAATTATTCTTAACTACTACTCAGAGTATGCACAGATAACTTCACTTCTTACTTGCGAAGTAAAGTAACTCACGATAATACGAATCCCTGAAGTCACAAAACAAGGCACTCCACTGATATTCACAAAAAGCACGGCACTGCACTGTTCTTCACATAAGCACGGCACTACGCTGATCTACATATAAAACACTGTTCCTGAAATTAAAACTCACGGTTCATCTAAAGCTGCACTGAACGCACTGAATTCACTAGAATATATCTGAGAACAAACTAAACTGTCGGGCGAGCTGGGCCGCTTTTATAGACAGGTGACGAGATCAAAGGAAAAGGGCCCAGACTGGTCTAGGTCACAACAGACGCCGAACAATACTGCTGTCATCAGTCCTGGTGGGTTACTTATATTTACTTCGTACTTCTTAAACAAACTTGGCGTAATTTTTCATGTACTCAGTTTTCGTAACAATATAAACAAATAAACGGATCTGTGAGTATGCATATGTGTACACATACAGTTTGATTTCTTGAAGAAAAGGTCTACTAGTGTGTGTTTTTACTACAGATGAAACTCATAGCATTCAGTAGCGTTCCCGACGTACATTATACTTATAGAATGGACCCGTACTGTGAATGATCCGATATTTACACTCAAAGAGATACTTGAGAAGCTTTAGGAGAAAGGTAGAACAAGAAGTACAAACTGTATTCATTAACGTCGAAGCAGCTTAAGACACAGTAGATAAAAGCTGGCTATGGAAAATAATGATGAAACTGCGATTTGCAGGAAACTGTCCACTGACAAAGGCGTATATGATGTATAGCTCCTGCTGTTGGGTGTTGGCTCTAATGGAAATGACCGAAGTATTCGACGTTAAGTAAGGAACGAGACAAGCTGATTACTTATCACCAGTGCTTTTGAACCTGCGTTAGAGATGTAATACGAGAAGGTTTTAAATCGAATGAGGGACTACTTGTAAGTAAGATGCACAAATTCATTGAATAAGCAGATGACGTTGCTTTTCTCGGAAGCAAAAAAGTGTATCTCTGAGCAAATAAGGTAGACTTGTAAGTAAACGCGCTTTTCTCTGGCTTACTCGAGTCTTAAGATCAATTCAAATCGCAAGAGCCTTGAAACTAGGGGTCTATTATCAACCCGGTACTGATTTACGGGTTTCTGATATGTGTGTTGACAGGTACCCTCGAAAAAAAGGTTTGAAACAAAGGTTTTGAAAAGCCCAAAATGGATTGTTGACTTTGTACTCTGGAAAAGGGAGGCAAGAGAACGGCGTATACCTGAAACGAGACAGTCGATTTCACTTGTTATGGAATAGCCCAATCGGCTACCCCTACAGAAGAGAACAAATGCGGCAGCGGTGAATACCGGACATGAGGCAGACCGAAGATGAGATGGCTTACCAGAATGAAGAAGGACGATACGGAAGTCTACATAGTGGACTGGAAGGGCATTACCCGGGGTAGACAGAGTGGAGGAGGCTGAAGATGTCTGTATATGTGTGTGTGTGTGTGTGTGTGTGTGTGTGGTGTGTGTGTGTGTGTGTGTGTGTGTGTGTGCGCGCGCGCGCGTGCGTGCATGTATCTATATACGTTTCCCATACACATATTTATATATGTTTTTATTTTACAATTGTCATTAATTAATTTTGCGATTGTTTAAAGAAAACCATTCATAATTTGATGTTATTATAAAATTTGTAAATCATTAATAATTATCAAACAAAATTAATACTCAGTTTTGGAATCAATGAATAAGACATAATATTTCTTTGCGGTGGAAACGTTTTAATTTTGCTTATTTAATACACCAAAAAAATATGTCTACTTTATATCATTATTTTTCTCCGAAACCTACCGAAGTGTTCATTTCTTCTTTCTTTCCTCAGAAATGTATTTGTAAAGGAAATTCTCATATTTTAAAAACTCAACTCCAATTCAGTTCTTTAAACAAATATTAATTTTCCACTGAGTCCTTAGTTAAACGTACATTACTTACCCGCCAATGCCTACAGTTATTGATATTATCGTAAATTTAATTTGAAAGAAATATTTCTTGTATTAAAATTTTATGATATCATGAATCGCCAAATTAATATATAAACACCTTTTAAATGCTCAAGCGTCCTTGAAAAGAAATAAACGTCGTGATTTTGGAGGTTATAAGCTTTAATTTTCAGCTGTAACGTTTTTTTTTTTATGATTTTTCTGATGAATTAGGTCTAGGATAAGTCCTTTGCTAATAATTTGGTAATTGTAATTCTTAAATTTATATTTTTTCATATTTATTTATATTTAAATTATTTATTATCATTTTCAATACGTCCGACAATTACAGCACGGCACACTTGCGTATCTCGAAGAGAAAAATTAAAGTTCATCACGCAGGGGGTTAGTAAAATAGTTTAACAAGAATAGTTCTATAATATTTTCAGATCCGACTCATAATAACGGAGATATTTTGAATTCTAGTATTCCCTCTCTCTAAACCCTCCCCCCAATTTCGGGCCCAGTCCCATTAAAAAATATGATATTTAGTATTGAATGAAACAGTTAAATATCGTATACGGCATTTAAGTGTATTTATATATCGTATATTATGATATACGATATTCCAGTTAAGAACGTGAAATCTTCAATGGTGGCGTCATTACTTAACGCATTTGCATGTACTTCATACAAGAAAAGTTCGATGAAAACAATATTTGGTATTTAAGCTTCCAATAAAGTGGTTCATGACTAATAGATTACTAGTAATATCACATGACTAACAGTGATGGTTTACTAAAGGCTGAAAACTATAAAAAAGTCCGTCACGCAGGGGCTGCGTAAACTAAGCAGATTTCCCACGTGAAGTTATACAAATAGAGAAATCTCCATAGGAGAGCCGAACGGTTACGGCAAAGGGCCGAACTAGCTTTACGCTGGAAATTCAAAAATCCGGTATCGGCCCAAATTTCATAAAAATGCAAATATCTCGGTTAATATTCAAGATAGAGAGAATTAATGTATAGAACAATATTTATAGTAAATTTAATTTACAATAAGATTGGTTCTATACAATGTTTTGATCCGACGCATAATAACGGAGATATTTTGAATTTTCGAAAATCCTCTCTTCTAAACCCCCCCCTCCCACTGGTTCGATTTCAGCCGTTAACGAACTTGATCATTCTTTTTACATAAAACGCTTATATATGAAGTTTGGTAAGGATCAAAACAAAAATTGCGACCGCTAGAGCGGTAACAGACAAATATAGATATATATATATATATATATATATATATATATATATATTATATATATAGATAGATATATATATACAGTTTTGAACGGACCTCATTTTCGTCATCTACTAGGTAGGATCGATGGACATTTGAAGAAAAAATGTCGAAAATTCCGTCATGAGTTACAACCTCAATAGCTGATTTTCCCTTAAGGGAAATCTGCTAAAATGCAAATATTTCGGTTAATATTCATGATAGAGAAAATCTATATATGTCAATATTCATAGGCAATTATATTTTCAAAAAGGTTGGTTCAAAACAATTTTCAGATCCGACTTAAAATAAAGGTAGTATTTTACATTTTCGATTTCAGTCGTTAACTAACCTGATTTTTATCAGATTTCGCTAAAGGGAAATTAGCTATTCAAATCGTACTCATGACGCGATTTTCGATTTTTTTTTAAATGTCCATCCACCTAGAAGAGGAAAATGAGGTCCGTTCAAAACTGTATATATATATATATATATATATATATATATATATATATATGTGTGTGTGTGTGTGTGTGTGTGTGTGTGTGTGAGAGAGAGAGTATGTATATATATTTGTCTGTTACCGCAACTATTGTTTAATCATTACCAAACTCGATATTTAGTCGTTTCATGTAAAGGTTAATGGCTAAAACCGGAAATGGGGGAGGGGGGATTTAGGAAGGAGGAATTTCGAAAATGCGAAATATCCCGTTACTATAAGTCGGATCGAAAAAGTATAGAAACAATCTTATTGCAAATTAAATTTTCAAATTTTCTGTATAATGAGTATTAACCGAGATATTTGCATTTTATAGTTTTCCGTAAACCCCCCCTTCTAGTAGTGTATCATGTTCATCTACTTACGGATGGACATTTGAAAATTCTTTTCGAAAATTTCACCATGAGTACAACCTCAATAGCTGATTTCCCTTAAGAGAAATCTGCTAAAATGATATAGATTCTCGATTTGAAAATTACAGCTTATTTCTATTTTGAAAATAAAAAGTTCTACTAGTTTTGAATTGTCTCAAACTGAAATAATGTGAAATTCCCCAATGAAATAACACACTCTTCATGTTGCACATAAGTTTCGACATATTTCCCATATAATGGTTATAGAGGCAGTTATTAATGACAAGTGCTGTGGAGTTGGGTTTCCATTAATTATCCCTCAGTCTCATGGAATCAATTTGTCTTGCCAATATTATGTTCTCAAATTCATAGTAATTTACCTAATATATGAGCCATATATCAAGTTTATAACTTATCTACTTACAGCCTTGTTGTATTATTATTACTCACTTAGGAGGAGCGATTATTCTGTTTTATTATTCGGGGTATAAAACATCTTTAGGCATATCTTAAGTTCTCATAATTTCTTTAATAATTCAAACTCATTCTTTTTACACTGTAGAAAAATATTTTGAAATGGCAAGTTTTGAAGTTGAGTCTTCCTGCTGTTCAGGCCAATATATTACCACAAGACCTTTGGCATGTGTTATAGTTTTTTGAAATGTCTTTCTCTAATCCAAAGACCTAGATAGTAACAAAATTTGATTCTAGATTCGGCCTATTCAGAGGATATTTTTCAAAAGTAAAATATATCTCAACTTAATAAGTAAATAAGGTTTTCGGTGAGGCGCGATTTAAGATTATATATATACTAGCTAAGGTACCCGGCGATGCACGGGAATTCATTGTTGACTGACTAATAATGATATTTTTATATCAAGACATGAAGTGTGCAATTACACTTCCCTCCACGACATATTTTTTTTTTCCGAAATAGCCAATCCTAATGGGTATCTTTTGGGGAGTAGTAGAATAGAATTTTAGTTTTGAAGAATGAACAAAAATGTGTTCCTAATCTATTCCTCTCCACTTTTTGACTCACTTTTTAAATACTTCAAACCATAATCATGGATAGCATTTATTACTATTAAATATTGTCTATAATGAAACTTATTTCCTGTCAAAAATCAATCCGAGCACATATAGTTTAAGCATAGTTTTGTACATTAGATTATATTCGTAATAGTAAATCTCAGTAGAAATCACTTCCGATAATGCCAGCATTTCACAGGAAATAAGTTAACTCAATGAACTGTTTTAGCCTCCTGTCACCTTCCGATCCAGCATGAGGACTATCACGATTGTATTACTTAAATTATTGATTCAAAATATTATTTTAATAATTTATCTACCTGATGGAATTTAGCAATAGTATTGCCCTAAAAATAATTTCATTTATATTCAAAAATATAGGTGAGGGGAAGAGATCGTAGCCCTCCTCCCTGCAAAATAAATAATACTTTAAATCATATCAAGATTAAAGTTGTCTTTTCTCACAATTCCATTACCATTAACGTCTAATTTTTATGATCATACATCAAGATATCGGAAATAAGATAATATATTAGCAGAACCAAAGAGTTGATCCCTCTAACGTCCGCTATCGCTCCTTGTGCCAATTCAGCAAGACATTGTTTAAATAATACATTATACATATTAAATAAGGGAAATGCTCTTATATATAGTTTACATTTCTATTGGAAATAAATAACAAAGTTATGTTTTAGGAGCAATAAATAAATGAGAAGGGGGTGACGGAGATAATAACCTCACTAATCCGAACCATATTTCCATGACCAAAACATAAAATCATTTGTCATAATATGTATTCATTAAAAACACTTAAATAAGCACTAATAAAATTAATGACTCCCGCTATAGTTTTAGCGTATATCCCGTGTTTACTTCATTTTACGAAAAAAGTGAATGCAACAAAAGTTACTCTAAATAACAAAATAAACAACTTTTGTTATGTGCATGTTTGCCGAGAATCTAATAGGAAACGAAATGCCACAATTTTTCATTTCAGGCCTCCCTCGTAACCTCCACTCCTGTTTGGACCCAAAATTTTTAATATAGCATATCATCATGGAAGAATTAATGATAATTCACATACCGAGTTTGTTAAGTTCAGGTCAATCGTTAGTGTCCCATCAATATTCTTGGCTTACGCTTTAGTTTTTAATGTATTTATCGTTTATACCATTGTGATATCGGCCAAAAGTAAATATAACAAATAGTTGTTTGATATAACTAAAATAAAACAAACTTTTGCCAATGTGCATATTGGACAGAAAAAAACCATGTAGGGAAAACGAAAAAGCCCCTATTTTTAATTTCAGGCCTCCCATACAACACCCACTCCTGCTTCGCCCCTAGAAATGTTGGTATGGCTTTTGAATAATTTAAGGCGTCAGGTGCCTAATACACCATGCCGAGTTTTATTTAGTTCGGTCGAGTCTTTTGTGCCACATAATATTGTTGACTCCCGCTATAATTTTTAGCGCATTTACACTTCGGTATACGACGAAAGTGTATATAACACTAGATCATAGAAAAATATGATTTCAAACTAAAATTCATTCCCTAAATTCTAGGCAAGTTACTAAAACCACTTATTTCGAAACTCCTGCATGACGAAATCTTTTTATTTTTTTAAACTAACACTCCTCGTTGAACAAAATCGTATAAAAACGTAATTTTAAATATGTGAACACACTTAAAAATATAACTCACATCTAAAGTCGTAAATATTATCGAGAAGATGTTATTATTTTAAGGTTGAGGTGAATCTTCTTCGTGGAATTCATTTACTATGATTTGAATGAATTTTAGCGTTTGCAGAGATTAACCCTAATACTTATTTTTTCTGTTAAAAAAAACGCTAAAAGCATTATTATTAGACAACTTTATAATACCTTTAAATAAAATTGGGATATAAATAAATACCACATACTCCTTGACACGGCCATTATAATAGCATATAAACCTGAATAGCTCGTAAATTTTCATAGTCAGTAAAACTCAACGATATTTATGGCAAGGGACTTTCAAGTCCAGTTTCGATTGGTTTCCACTCAGCAGTAATCTGTGAGTCACGTTTCACATTTATGGCTAAATAAAACCGGGATTTCCTCAGGAAAATAGAATTAAACAATTAATATAATAAGTAAATATAATTATATTGGGGCGTATAATAAAATTAAATTTTGCTTGTATGTATATGAGTCTTAATTTTATATTAAACTAGCTCAGATACCCGGCTTTGCGCGGGAATTGATTTGAGGCTGGATGGTGATGGTATTTTTTTGGCAGGGCTTTACTTTGTAAAAATTTTGACATTTACCCATCCCAGTGATTAGGGTTAATACCCGTTGTTGGCAATTGTTAATAATAAAATTAATTTTTTATGTAAGTCTTCACTGTCTTCCGAATTGTCATGTTTCCCGTCTCCTGTGCATTATGCATAGATTTCAGTAATTAAGGACCAAATATTAACATAGATTTGAATTAATTTTTCCAGGGGAGGTACCTGATAGTTCAAATTGGAATGAATTGTTGAGCATATCAATATTTCTACGTAAATTACTTGCTCCACACATTGTTCCTGGAGAAATGTATAAAACAAAAGTTAATCTGAATAACATAGTAAACAACTTTTGATATGTGCATGTTTGTCGACAATGAAATATCGCGAATTTTTATTTCAGGCCTCCCGTAGGTTATTACTCCCACTCCCGTTCTAACCTAATAAATTTAATATAACTTATAATCATGGATGAGTTAATGCTAATTGACATACCGAGTTTTTTTTTTAAGTTCGGTTTAATCGTTAGCGCCCAAAGAAAAAAATGAATATTACAAAAGTTACTCTAAATAACCAAATAAGAAACTTTTGTTATGTTCATATTTGCCGAAAAACGAATACAAAACGAAATACCGCTATTTTTAAATTCAGGCCTCCCTTACTAACCCCACTCCCTGCCCGTCCCCTAGAAATGTTGGTACGGCTTGTTTTAAATGGAAAGCGTTAGTGCACAGACACATACCGACTTTTATTTCTATCGGTTGGGTCTCCTTGTCCCAAATCAAATTTTTCACATTCTGCAACAGGTTTGAGATATTAATAAGAATTAATTTTTTTATGTAAGACTTCACTGCGCCTCTCATATTGTCATATTGTCCCGTTGCCTGTGCATTATGCATAGATTTAAGCGTTATTAAGGACAATATATTTATAATAATATATTATAATTAGAATAAACATTATTCCAGGTGAGGTACCTGGAAGTTCATATTGAAAAGAATTGTTGAGAAATTTTCTCTAAAATAACATAGTACATAACTTTTGATATTCCCACGGCAGTTTCTTTTATATTGTTGGAAGTGAAGAATGTTTTAACTTGGAGAGAGAGAAAAAAAGTCCAATTCATCAACACAATTGTTTATTCTCAGCAGCGCTAAGCGCTTTGCAAAGACTACTGTCTCCATCTATCAGAGCTACACTATGAAAAAACAATAACATTTAACAAACAACTCAATACATTGCAACAGGGTCATAAACCACCTGAAAACATCAATAAATAAAATACAAAATAAATATCTAACAAGTGAAACGTAAACTGAAAATGTACTTAAGTAACATAAGCCTAAAATATAAAAATGACCGAGAGATGAGCTATCTATTGAGGGGTATAGGAAAAAATTTACTGCACCTACTTGCATGCGCACATTGGGCAAAGACAGCGAAGGCGAAGGGCTGGCAACGCGGGGAGATAGCTATTCGAGAGGTCCATGTAACCCCGCCCACCATTGCATCTTATGAACAATGCGGTCTTCTTGTTCACAGAGCGAACATACCAATAATTTTCTTATATCAGTGCGATTCTCCACCTCACTCCAATGTCACTTAGTTTTTTATTTTTACCTTTCTTTCGCCTTCATGTAATAAGCACGCTATCATGGGCTCCTTCGCTATGGCCCTCTTGTTCTTGATGGCAGAAAAATTCCGGAATCTGAGCGATACCCATTTTCTCTCCACCGAGTTCTTAATCATCTTCCTGTTTGGGCCCCTAGCTGGTAAGCATCCATTGCATGTACCACACAAATTTTGTACACACCGGACCAGTCTTTTATATCGATAAAGATCTGTAGCTCTACATAGCAAATCGCCCCAGATTCGGTCCGCTCCTATACGCTAACGTCCCACTCCAATCTTACTTAGTGCGCAATCCTATATTTCCTCTAGAAGAGTTTCCCTAAATAGTTGAATAGTCGCACCAACGGAGCTTCTTAGCATTTTCGTAGAAGTGGCTAAAGGGATTGTTTGAAGGGCAAGTATTATGGACCTCCCGTTCATAAATGCCATGGATGAGAGAGGTTTCAAAATCCATTAGTTATGGCGACGAGTGTTTTTATGAATTCGAATTCTCTTCGATGGTCCTCCAAGGACATCGGTAAGTGTCAGTAGGCCGTCTATATAATAAATGAAAGGAGTTTTTATTTTTTGGGTCTTAGGGTGGTGGAAGGAATGTGTATCATGTCTGTATTATTTGGAGCCACGGAAGAACAGTTGGACGGACTTCTTTGAGTATGTGCTGAACAGGGGACACATAAAACATGGGGGGGAAAGTTTACAATGGGGGAAAAAAGAGAATGGCGGAGGGGTGTTAAATTTATTTGGACACTGGTGGTAGTTATGAGAAGAGACGTAAATTTCACATTTAAACAACTTACAGGAAACCACAACAACGGACACAGCATTAGATACACATTCCTACCACCACCCTAAGACCAAAATAACTCCTTGTCATTTATTATATAAGAACCGGCTAACTGACCTTTGAACCGCTGTCATTGGAGGACCATCGAAGAGAATTCGAATTCATAACTATTTCGAAATATCACTACTTTTAATTTCAGGTCTCCCTTATAACCCCCACTCCTGCCCGTCCCTAGAAATGATAGTATGGCTTGTTATAAAGAAAGCGTTAGTGCTAATACATATAACCTA